>QLOH01000834.1:0-358918 GCA_026901365.1 Sesbania bispinosa
CCTATAGTTCCTTAATTTTCCTCTTTTTACTTACTAATACTTAATTCTCTTATTTGCAACCTAATAAATTATTTAAATTCCTAATTTGCGGGATGTTACATAGGGCACAGAGGAGGAGTTGAAAAAAAAACCCAAGCTCAACATATGTCAATTGTTGGATAGGAAGCAACATAAATGCTTACTCATCAACAATAGGCTGATAACTTACTCAAATGAATTTAATAGTATGTTTAAGTAACTCATTTAGTTCAAGAAAAATTGTAGGACTCTTAATGTAACACAAACATAATACAACATGTAACAAAAATTAACATGTTAAACTAATTCAGCAATGTCTACAATAAAATCCTCAAGAGTTTATTGTTTAATTCAGTCACGAATTTCTAATTTGGTTTAAAAAAGTTGAGAGAAATTGATTAAATGATAAAAAAGATACCAAAACCCTCCCTCACTAGAGGGTATCATAGAATTTCCCTAAAAATCATTGTGCACATCTTTCTATCCCTTACTCTTTTATTGTTCTACACTTTAATTGGTTTACTTGTTCATACTTGATTGCATCACTACTACATATTCAAAATAAGACCAATTTATGCATAATTAGTTTTTTAACCGTATCTTTTACATTTACAAACAACTTGTTAAATAATCTTTCCATCATTTAATATTCATTCTAGAATTTTTCATCAAGTTTTGAATTGGTTCAATCCTTTAGAAGCATAAATTACAGTTTATGCATTTAAGCAAGTGCATTTAATTAGATTTTCTCAAAGTTGCTTCTAAAAAGATTTTTCTTTATACAATCTGTAACATCCCGCTAATTAATACCTCAATTCATAGGAATTTTATAACTTAAGTAGAATGAAGAAAAATAGGTTGTGCTTGAGGTTGGTTCTAAGCCTAATGACCTTGATGCACTAAATTGAAAATATCTAGAGTTGTAGATGTCCGATGGAGAGGATCCACTCTCATTAGAAAGCTTATTTTCCGTGGCTTCAGTTGATAGGTTACACGATAGGGTTTGGACGAAAAATGCACCTTAACAAGAAGGGAAAATCTCACTCTGGTTTCCTTGCTCGAGCTGAGCTCAGCGCAGCCTAAGCGAGGATACCAGTAAAAGAGAAAATTGCAATCTGGTTTTCTCGCTCAAGCTGAGCTCGAGCGCAGCCGGTGAGCGCAGAAAAACAGAGAGCAATTCGAGGAAATTCGCTTGAAGTTGAGCTCAAGCGCAGCCTGAGCGAGAACTCGCGCTCAAGCGAGGCTTGAGCGCAGGTCCGATTTCTGCATTTTAAACACGTTCGTGGACGATTTCTGTCAGTTCCTTCTTCCCAATTTTTCGTATTTCAGAGAGAGAGAGAGAGGTTCTAGTGAGAGAAAGTCCCAGCAAAGGCCAAGAACGAATTCTACTCATCAAGAACCGAGTCTGCCTCAATCTTTCTCCCTTCAAGGCCCTCCGTTCTTCGTTTCGTTTCTCCGTTTCCCTCAACTCACAGGTGGGTGGACTTTCACTTGTTCGTTCTGAATGATTGCCATTGCATGCCTCCCTATTCTTTTTCCCCTTTCCTTCTATGAATTAGTAATATATGTATAGTAGGAACATATGAATTGTGAATGTACTGATTATTGTATGTATTGGATTGCCAAAACCTTAGGGTAGATGATTGGATGATTCTGTATGATGGTTCTTGACTATGTTTGATGATTCTTGATTATATTATTCTGTACTTCATGGGCCTTTGGCCATCACAGTCATGAAATTCTGAATTTAAGAGAAATCATAGAGCCTTCAGGCTATCACAGGGTCTTTGACCATCACAGGCCTCCGGCAATTAATTAAGAACAATGGGGTAACCACATCGAACTCATGGCCAAGAGGGAGATGGGGTCCCCAATCACAGGAATTATATTTAAATGCTATTTAAAATTTAATCATAGGTAACCTTGGACGACGGTCCTTGGTTACATGGTCGAGCGCTCATCACAGTCAAGTAACAGAGAAAAGACCCCGGGTGTCGGGAACAACACCTCACAGCCATGCATTGCATCTTGATGATTGATTTTCTTTGTGTTGAATTCTGTATCATTATCTCTTTTATGTCTCTTAAATTATATGTATGCCATGATGGTTCTTGGTTGTTTTCCCCCACACTGCACACACTGTTACACTCAACTGGGACGTTGGTCTCACCCCATTCCATGGGAACAATATTTTCAGTGGTGCAGGATACTGATCAGAACTATGACGAGTAGTAGATGGCATGTGAAGACCAGTAGTCTTATTGTTTATTTTTCTTGATGTTGTTCATGTTGTTTAGGACCACTAGTGTTAATTGTTAAAGCTACTTTAGATATCATTATGTTAGTTTAATATTTTTGTATTGGAGCCTTGATGGCAACAGTATGTTATTATTTCATTGAGTTATATATGTATTGTTGGAGCTTTAGTAATTTGTTGGGTTACTCAAGCAATGGTATTGTATGTCGATACGCGAAATGAATGAAATAATTTCACGAATTTGGAAATAGTGCTTCCAACAGGCATTATTTCTGAATTTAGAAATTAGGACGTTACATTTTGGTATCAGAGCAGTTCAATCTAGTTGGACTGTGCTTATGTGTTACTCCTTAAGTTAGTCATAATTTTATATGCATTATTAGGGAATTGATAGACTGATCACCTGGATATTTCTTAATGATGTGTATAGGGTCATGGCTAACGGTAGGAGGGGACGTCTTCGTGCCAATTCACCTTCACCCTCACCGGATCAACCTCAGGATCCCGTGGCGGTGGCCCTACATATGCTCACCCAAATCATGGGGGAGCAAGCCGCCTCTAATGCCGCAGTACTTCAGGCCTTGCACAGGCAGTCCACCGGTACTCCTCCACCGGGGACAGTAGTAGATCCTTTTCTTCAGGGATTAACAGAATTCAGGAAACACCACCCTCCAGCCTTTAATGGGACTTATGACCCAGCAGCAGCAGACTCCTGGCTTAATGCCATGAACAAGATCTTTGAGGTGATGGCTTGTGCGGACGACCTGAAGGTGAGATTCGCTACCTACATGTTACAAGGAGAAGCAGAGAATTGGTGGAAGAATGCAAGGATCAGTTTGAACACTCCGGAAACCTTACTCTCTTGGGATGCTTTCCAGAATGTATTCCTGGAGAAGTATTTCCCTGAACCAGTCAGGAAACAGAAGGAGCTAGAATTTCTCAATCTGAAGCAAGGCAACATGACCGTGGGCCAGTTTGTGGCCAAGTTTGAAGAACTCTCCAAGTATCACTCCCTGCTGCAAGCCAATCCTAATGAGGGTTGGAAATGTTCTCACTTGGAAGCGGGCCTCAAGCCCGAGATCAGGAAAATTGTGTCAACCTTCCAGCTCAAGGATTTCCCAGCCTTGGTGACCAAGTGTCTGGTCGTTGAACAAAGTTTGGTGGATGAGGCGCCCAAGCCGGCAGCTAGGACTTGGGTTGAGAGTAAGAGGAAGAGAGATGATGCACCTGTCAGTAAGAATTTTCGACCTCAGTTCCAGGGAGGAAAGGGCAAGCAGGGTCGCCCTTCCCTCCACTACCGCTTTTCCTATTTGTCCCAAGTGTGGCAAGCACCATCGGGGCGAGTGCCTGGCAGGACAACGAGTCTGTTTCTACTGTCGGGAACCAAATCACATGATTGGGGACTGCCCAAAGAGGAAGAAGGACCAGCCCAAACCCCAAGCTACCGAAAGGGTTTTTACCCTCAGCGGTGAGATGGCAACTCAGGTCGATGATCTGATGCAAGGTACTTGTAATCTAAATGACACTCCTTTGATTGTACTGTATGATTCTGGAGCAACTCATTCCTTTATTTCTTGTGACTGTGTGGAAAGGATGAAATTGCATGCCACTCCTTTAACTTTTCATTTGAATGTCCATACCCCTGCTAAGGAAGCCATTCCCACTTCCTTAGTGTGTCTTGCATGTCCCTTAGAAATTCATGGTGGGATCTTTGAAGTTGATTTGATTTGTCTGCCATTGAAAAAACTTGATATTATTTTGGGTATGAACTGGTTATCCCGTAACCAGGTCATGCTTGACTGTTGCAATAAAGAAATTGTTTTCCCTACTCTTCTTCCTTCCCCAAAGGAGAGACCATCATATTTGTTATCTTGCTCCACTCAAATTTTTGAATGCCTGACTGATGGTAGTTATTGTTTTATATTACTGCTTTCCTCAACTGTAGAGTCTAAACCCGACCTAGACAGCATAGCCATTGTTAGAGAGTTCCAGGATGTTTTCCCTAGTGAGGTGACCACCTTACCTCCGGACCGAGAGACTGAGTTTTCCATAGACCTTGTGCCGGGCACAGGGCCTATTTCTAAGGCTCCCTATAGAATGTCACCCTTGGAGATGAGTGAACTTAAGAAGCAACTAGAGGAATTAATAGAGAAGCAGTTCATTAGGCCTAGTGTATCCCCTTGGGGAGCCCCAGTGCTCCTTGTCAAGAAGAAGAATGGTAGCATGAGGTTGTGTGTTGACTATAGGCAATTGAACAAGGTAACAATTAAGAATAAATATCCCTTGCCTAGGATAGATGATCTGTTAGATCAGCTTAGAGGGGCAGCAGTATTTTCTAAGATAGACTTGAGATCAGGTTACCATCAGATAAAGATTAGAAGTGAGGATATTCCCAAAACTGCTTTTAGGACTAGGTATGGGCATTATGAGTATTTGGTGATGCCATTTGGCTTGACCAATGCTCCAGTTGTATTCATGGACTACATGAACCGTATCTTTAGGCCCTATTTAGATAAGTTTGTGGTCGTATTCATCGATGACATTCTTATCTATTCTAAAACCTTAGAAGAACATGAGCAACATCTTAGAGTGGTTTTGGAAGTGTTGAGAGAGAAGAAACTGTTTGCTAACCCTGAGAAATGTGATTTCTGGTTGGATAGAGTTCACTTCCTAGGACATGTGATATCTAGTGAAGGTGTGTCAGTGGACCCCAGTAAGATAGAGGCAGTGATTGGTTGGGAGAGGCCCAAATCAGTCACTGAGGTTAGGAGTTTCTTGGGATTAGCTAGGTATTATCGCCGATTCATTAGAGGTTTTTCCCAGTTGGCCTTACCTCTCACCCGGCTGACTCGTAAGGGTCATGCTTTTGTTTGGGATGAGAAATATGAGAAGAGTTTCAAGGAACTCAAGGAGAGATTGACCACCACCCCGGTGTTGGTATTGCCGGACTTGTCCAAATCCTTTGAAGTGTATAGTGACGCTTCAGGAAAGGGATTAGGTTGTGTTTTGATGCAGGATAAGAAGGTAGTGGCTTATGGTTCTAGACAGCTTAGACCCCATGAGGAAAATTACCCAACCCATGACTTAGAGTTGGCTGCAGTAGTGTTTGCTCTTAAGGTGTGGAGGCATTACCTATATGGGGTACAGTTTGAGGTTTTTAGTGACCACAAGAGCTTAAAGTACCTGTTTGACCAGAAAGAACTTAACATGAGACAGAGAAGGTGGATGGAATTTTTAAAGGACTATGATTTTGAACTTAAGTACCACCCAGGCAAGGCCAATGTAGTGGCCGACGCCCTAAGTAGGAAATCCCTGCATGAGTCATCCATGATGGTGCATGAGCTAGTATTGTCAGAGAAGTTTAGGGATTTGAAACTTGAGGGGAACTATGAGGGAGATAGTATGAGACTCATAGGCTAGAAGTAGTTAATGAGTTAAGGACAAGGATTAGAGAGGCTCAGATCTTAGACTTAGAACTCCAGTCCCGAAAGGGACAAACAGGATTTTCTGTATCAGGAGATGGGATGATTCTCTTCCAAGGGAGAGTCTGTATCCCTAAGGGGGTAGTCTTAGAGAGGAGATTTTAGAGGAGGCTCATAAGAGCAAGTTCACGGTACATCCGGGTATTACCAAGATGTACCAAGACTTGAGGACCATGTTTTGGTGGGAGGGAATGAAGAGAGAGATAGGTGAGTTTGTTTCGAGGTGTCTTGTATGCCAACAGGTTAAGATAGAACACCAAAAGCCCTCGGGTATGCTCAAACCATTAGAAATTCCCGAGTGGAAATGGGAAGCCATATCCATGGATTTTGTGATGGGACTCCCTAGAGTTCCAGCAGGCTTTGATCCCATTTGGGTGATTGTGGATCGGCTGACCAAGTCAGCTCATTTCTTACCAATCAAGGCAACCTACCCTTTGACCAAATTAGCAGAATTGTATATCAAGGAGATTGTGAAGCTTCATGGTGTACCTTCCAGCATAGTGTCAGATAGAGATCCCAGATTTACCTCTAGGTTTTGGAATGCCCTACACCAAGCCTTCGGTACTAAACTGAAGTTTAGCACTGCTTATCACCCTCAGACTGATGGGCAGTCTGAGAGAACAATCCAGACCTTAGAGGACAAGCTTAGATCCTGTGTGTTGGAAGAGAAGGGTAGTTGGGATAAGTACCTACCTCTTATAGAGTTTACCTATAACAACAGTTTCCATAGTAGTATAGGGATGGAACCCTATGAAGCGCTGTATGGTAGGAAGTGTAACTCACCCTTATGTTGGTGTGAGGTGGGAGAGAAAAGCTTTTTAGGACCAGAGTTGGTACAGATAACTACAGAAAAGATTAAGAGGATTAGGGAAAAGTTGGTAACTGCTCAGAACCGCCAGAAGTGTTATGCTGATAGGAGGCGGAAGGACCTAGAGTTTGAGGACGGTGACCATGTGTTTTTGAAAGTTACTCCCATCACTGGCATTGGAAGATCCATTAAAGCCAAAAAGTTAAATCCCCGCTTTGTCGGTCCTTTTCAAATATTGCAAAGGGTTGGTTCCCTTGCATACAGGATAGCCCTTCCACCCCATTTAGCCAACATCCATGATGTATTCCATGTCTCTCAGCTCAGAAAATACCTTCATGATCCTTCTTACGTCATAAGTTCAGAATCGGTACAATTGAGGGAGGATTTGACTATTCCCTCGAGGCCTGCACAGATTATTGACCGAAGTGCCAAAACCTTGAGGAATAAAATCATTCCGTTAGTGAAGGTGTTTTGGGAAGGTCAGACGCCAGAAGATGCAACTTGGGAGAAAGAGGAAGACCTCCGCTCCCAATTTCCAGAGTTATTCGTTTAAGGTAAGAAAGTTATTTTCTCCATTTTCTTCCTTGCTCAACATTCTTTAGCCAATTTTGAGGACAAAATTGTTTTAAGGGGGGTAGAAATGTAACATCCCGCTAATTAATACCTTAATTCATAGGAATATCATAACTTAAAGTAGAATGAAGAAAAATAGGTTGTTGCTTGATGTTGGTTCTAAGCCTAATGACCTAGATGCACTAAATTGAAAATATCTAGAGTTGTAGATGTCCGATGGAGAGGATTCCACTCTCATTAGAAAGCTTATTTCTGGGGCTTCAGTTTGATAGGTTACACGATAGGGTTTGGATGAAAACTGCACCTTAACAAGAAGGGAAAATCTCACTCTGGTTTTCTCGCTCGAGCTGAGCTCAAGCGCGGCCTGAGCGAGGATGCCAGTAAAAAGGGAAAATTGCAATCTGGTTTTCTTGCTCAAGCTGAGCTCGAGCGCAGCCTGAGCGCAGAAAAACAGAGAGCAAATCGAGGAAATTCAGCTTGAGCTGAGCTCAAGCGCAGCCTGAGCGAGAACTCGCGCTCGAGCTGCGCTCAAGCGAGGCTTGAGCGCAGGTCCGATTTCTGCATTTTAAAACACGTTCGTGGACGGTTTCAGTCAGTTTCTTCTTCCATTCTTTCGTATTTTCAGAGAGAGAGAGGTTCTAGTGAGAGAAAGTACCAGCAAGGGCCAAGAACGAATTCTACTCATCAAGAACGAGTCTTGCCTCAATCTTTCTCCCTTCAAGGCCCTCCGTTCTTCGTTCTTTCTCCGTTTTCTCAACTCACAGGTGGGTGGACTTTCACTTGTTTGTTTTGGATGATTGCCATTGCATGCTCCCTATTCTTTTTCCCCTTTCCTTATATGAATTAGTGATATATGTATAGTAGGAACATATGAATTGTGAATATACTGATTATTGTATGTATTGGATTGCCAAAACCTTAGGGTAGATGATTGGATGATTCTGTATGATGGTTCTTGATTATGTTTGATGATTCTTGATTATATTATTCTGTAATTCATGGGCCTTTGGCCATCACAGTCATGAAATTCTGAATTTAAGAGAAATCATATAGCCTTCAGGCTATCACAGGGTCTTTGACCATCACAGGCCTTCGGGCAAATTAATTAAGAACAACGGGGTAACCACATCGAACTCGTGGTCAGGAGGGAGATGGGGTCCCCAATCACAGAATTATATTTAAATGCTATTTAAAATTTAATCATAGGTAACCTTGGACGACGGTCCTTGGTTACATGGCCGAGCGCTCATCACAGTCAAGTAGCAGAGAAAAGACCCCAGGTGTCGGGAACAACACCTCACAGCCATGCATTGCATCTTGATGATTGATTTTCTTTGTGTTGAATTCTGTATCATTATCTCTTTTATGTCTCTTAAATTATATGTATGCCATGATGGTTCTTGGTTGTTTTCCCCCACACTGCACACACTGTTACACTCACTGGGACGTTGGTCTCACCCCATTCCATGGGAACAATATTTTCAGTGGTGCAGGATACTGATCAGAACTATGACGAGTAGTAGATGGCATGTGAAGACCAGTAGTCTTATTGTTTATTTTTCTTGATGTTGTTCATGTTGTTTAGGACCACTAGTGTTAATTGTTAAAGCTACTTTAGAGATCATTATGTTAGTTTAATATTTTTGTATTGGAGCCTTGATGGCAACAGTATGTTATTATTTCATTGAGTTATATATGTATTGTTGGAGCTTTAGTAATTTGTTGGGTTACTCAAGCAATGGTATTGTATGTCGATACGCGAAATGAATGAAATAATTTCACGAATTTGGAAATAGTGCTTCCAACAGGCATTATTTCTGAATTTAGAAATTAGGACGTTACAATGTGTCCCGAATATTTAAAAAATAAATGAATATCACATATTGTCACATGTTTAGACTTTTTAAATAATAAGTTAATTGTAACGTATTTGTTTCATGTGTCCTAAATTTCTACATATAAAAGAAAAATATTAATGATTTGCACCTCTCAAAAACCAACCCAATGTTTTTTTATTAAATATTTAAGTGTTTGTGTTATTTTTAATTGAGAACAGATATAATCAATTTTTTAAAATTAATTTTAATTTTTTCTGTTCAATGTGTCGTAAATCGTATATTATTAATCTCTTACCATTAATTATTGGAGGGATTGTATAATCACTTTCCAATATGATATTTAGCAATTGGTATCTTGTCATTGACATTGAGCACTGAATTGATAACCATTTATGAATATTCAACAACCAAACATAAGGTAATATGCTAGCACTGTGTTTGCCTCAATTTTACATTCTCAAACAACAAAAATGGTAGGAACACATTCTTTTGAACACTCTCTCTAACACACTCCATGTGATTGGTTAAAATTCACATGGGTCCCACCACTTAGAAGTGGGACCCACGAATTTAGTGAGACCCATGTGAATTTTAACCAATCACATTAAGTGTGTTTGAGAGAGTGTTCAAAAGAGTGTGTTGCTAGCACTACTCTTCCAAACAAAATCAATCCAAGATTAGAAGAATAATAACTTTCATCTATATAAAACAAAAAATAGAGTATGGGAACAACTAAAATATAATGGGTAGACTTGACATGTATGATACCTTGGATAAATGTACCATTGGATTGAATTAAAAAACAATTATATGACTTGGATTAATTGATTCTAAAATTTTACTCTTTAACCTTTGAGAGTGTCTATCCTCTCTCTCCTCACAAATTCCTCTCTGCCACTCCTCTCTCTTTTTGTGAGCACTGTTTGCCATTCTTGTACCAATCCTGAAGTGAGTGTGTTGAAAGCTGTTGTAAATAGCATGATTATGAGATAGAACAATACATGGATGAGTACAATTTAAACATAGTAGAAGCAGAAGCCAAAGGTACCACCCATGGTCATACTTCTCATGATCTTGAGGGCTTCACTCCTATTTCTTCATGTCTATTGTAAGCCTCTGATTTTGCTCTCAAAATTTTCATGGCCTGCCCTCCTCCTTTTCCACACTCAACTGTCACTCACTCCCAGTGGTGCTCCATTGGCCACTCAACTGTCACCCCTTCCATCTGTCTTGTGCTTTGGACACAGAATGAAAGCAGGGGTGTTAGAAAAGAGTAATAGAGTATAGATTTGCTTAAGTAGGACAAAAATGGAATACAAGAAAGAGAAAAAATTAAAATTGGGAAAAAAAATCATGTTGTATATGTTAATTGCTAGGAAATTCCTTTGCACCAATAGCTTATATGTAATGCTGAGAGAAATACATGAAAACATACCATGGTTGGATTGATTCTAAAACTGTTAAAAAAATATTATAATAGGTTTGTACCCTAAAGGAGATATGTCTACAGTACCTTAGCTTTACCCATACAAAACTAGTTTAAAAAATCACCAAATTCTCACAAAGTAACATTAAAAGTATAATTAAGAAAAAAATGAGCTAAATGAGTTAATGGAAAAAAAATTGGTCAAAATTTGTGGATTTTAAATAAAGAATAAGAGTGATAGTTTTTTCTTAGTAAAAAAAAAAAGAGTGATGGGTTGAGTTGGATTAGAATGTTGTTGTTAAATGTTCAACCTGCATTTGATCAACCTGGACATCCTGATCCATTACCATCCAAACCCAAAAGGCTTGTTTTTTTGGGTAAATATCCAAATCCAAAAGGCTAAGAAATCCAAGGCAGACTTTTTCTTCATGTACAGTAAAAAGGGAAAAGTGTCCAATTAAAAACAAAAAAGGCCAGATACATGATACAAAATCATTCCAACCTGCCATAAACAGAAACGTTAAACAAACCAGTAGACAGGAGAAACACTCACCCATGGAAGCAGAATCTGCAGTTCTACAGTGCCACCAGGGCTTCCCAGCTTAGCTTGAGACAGCTTTCAGCATAAGGCTGAATGGCAAATTCCGGCAGCTGTGCCAGGGCCGTATCTAGGAATTCCGAGGCTTTAAGCAAAAATTAAGACATGGCTCATGTTAATATAGACTAATAATTTTTATGTTATTTTTTCTGGCTTTTTGAGCTATAAAATTATTTATTAAAGTTTTATAATCGAGTAATTCTAACATCTCACTCTCAATAGATAATATAGTTAACCCATTCAATTTATCTTGTAGTATAGTTGATCTTAAATATGATTTAATCAATTTTAATTTGAAAAGCTTCTTTCAGCGGTCACGACATTTACATGTAATGTTAATAATATTCTATAAGCAATGTATGTATTGGAAAAGAACCTAATCTTTTTATATAGTTCAATATTTTTAATGGTGTGTTAATTTCATTTGTTAGAATTTCTTTCAATATAAAAATGGTCCTCAAAACTCGATCTTTTCAAGATTGATACAATATTTTTTCAATTAGGCTTCCCCTAAAGTTTTAAATTTATTTGAATTAAATAAAAAACAAAACATGTTTTCATATTCTAAAAATTGTTTAAATCGACTCTCAATAGAAGAAATAGATTGATCTAATATATATAAAAAATAATAAGATAACTCATTCTTTTCTATGATTTACTAGCACAGTACTCGTGCATCCGGACGGGTGACGTTGAGTTGTGGGTGATATTCATTTTTACACATATGATTAAATTTTTAAAATAAAATTAATTTATGATATAATTATGTATATGTGAGTGTATCAATTAGTGGAAAGTGAAGAATATAATATTATCATATTTATAGAAAATAGTAACCAATACATCATTAGTATAATAATAAATTTAAAATATATTAAGATTTTAGATTGCACAATCCAATCACTTTAAATCTATATAAAGTGTGTGGAAAAAAAACATTGTTGGGAGAGTTATTCACACCATTATGAGATTGTATTGGAAAAATACTTTAAATTTAATGTAAATTAACACATTTATTTTAATCAGGAAAGGGTAATTAGAGAAATTATTTTAATATAATAATAAAAACAATTAAAGTGTGATTAAAAAAGAAACGGTAGGAGCAAGATTGCCTCTCGTGGAGGATACCCGGATTCATAAAAAATCACTTTACAGAAATTGAAAAAAAAAATCAAGCAAGAAAATATGACACGTGTACGGCGAGAACAATACTAAGATAGAGAGTAAATAGATAAATAAAATAAATAAAAAAGATAATAAATGAAAATATTAATGAATAAAATTGAGAAATAAATAATATATTAGGAAAAAAGCTTTAAATTTTGATGTAAATTAACACATTTATTACAATCACTAATAGGTTAGGAGGGAAACTATTTTAATATAATAATAATAATAATAATAAAAAATGAAAATTCAAGTGTAAAAAGAGGGGAAAAAAGAAACAGTAGGAGCAAGACCGTCTCCCGTGGTTCATTAAAAAAATCCATTTTTGTAAGGAAACGTATTAATAAAAAATGAAAGAAATTATTTTAATATAACAATAATAATAAAAAAAATGAAAGTATGATAAAAAATAAAAAGAAAAAAGAAATAAGAAATGAAAATAATAGGAGCAAGACTGTCTCCAGTGAAGGACACATGTGGTTCATAAAAAATTTCACTTTATTAAAATGAGAAAAAATTAAAAATAATTCAAGTGAAAAACAATTTTAAGATAGAGAGTAAATAAACAATAAAATAAATAAAAAGATAATAAGTGAAAACATTAATGAACAAAACTGAGAAATAAATAATATATTGGGAAAAAAGCTTTAAATTTTGATGTAAATTAACACATTTATTGTAATCACGAATATGTTAGGAGGGAAACTGTTTTAATATAATAATAAAAAAAGAAAATTCAAGTGTAAAAAAGAGGGAAAAAAAGAAACAGTAGGAGCAGGACCGTCTCCCGTGGTTCATTAAAAAATCTATTTTTGTAAGGAAACATATTAATAACAAATGAGAGAAATTATTTTAATATAACAATAATAATAAAAAAATGAAAGTATGATAAAAAATAAAAAAAATAAGAAATGAAAATATTAGGAGCAAGACTGTCTCCCGTGAAGGACACGTGTGGTTCATAAAAAATTTCAGTTTATTAAAATGAGAAAAAAATAAAAATAACTCAAGTGAAAAAACAATTTTAAGATAGAGAGTAAATAAACAAATAGAATAATAAAAAGATAATAAGTGAAAACATTAATGAATAAAATTGAAAAATAAATAATATATTGGGAAAAAAGCGTTAAATTTTGATGTAAATTAACACATTTAATGTAATCACGAATAGGTTAGGAGGGAAACTATTTTAATATAATAATAATAATAAAATGAAAATTCAAGTGTAAAAAAGGGGGAAAAAATAAATAGTAGGAGCAAGACCGTGTCCCGTGGTTCATTAAAAAATCCATTTTCGTAATGAAACATATTAATAACAAATGAGAGAAATTATTTTACTATAACAATAATAATAAAAAATGAAAGTATGATTAAAAAATGAAAAAGAAATAAGAAATGAAAATAACAGGAGCAAGGTTGCCTCCCGTGGATTATACTTGTGGTTCATAAAAAACTTCACTTTTATTAAAATGAGAAAAAAAATTAAAAATAACTCAAGTGAAAAAACATGACACATGTATTGTAGAAACAATTTTAATATAGGAAATAAATAGAATAGATAAGAGAATTAATACGTGAAAAATGTTATTAAATAAAAAAGAGAGATAAATGATATATTTGAAAAAAAAAATCACCTTCGTAATAAAACAGATTAATAAGAACAAATAATAAGAGAATTTTTTTAATATAACAATAATAATTATAATAAAAAGAAACTGAAAGTGTGATAAAAAAACAAAAGGAAAAAATGAAAATGGAATGAGCAAAACTGACTCTCATTGAGGATATTCGTGGTTTTTTAAACAAAAATCACTATACATGACATGAGTTTTTATGTAATGAAACAAATAAATAGAAATGGATAATGAGAGAAATTATTTTAATTAATAATAATAATAAAAGAAAATTAAAGTGTGATTTGAAAAAAAAAAAAGAAACAACATTGTCTCCCGTGTAGGATACCCGTAGACTGTGGTTCATAAATAAATTCACTTTATTAAAAAAGCTGAAATGTGAATACGTGTAATATAATCTGCGGGAATATTTTTAAAACAAATAAAAAGTAAAAATACAAAAATAATAAATAAGAGGGATAATAAAAAAGAGATATAAATGATATATTGAAAAAACACTCTAGATTTTATAAATTACATATTTATTATATTTTTAATTTATATCTTTCTGTAATAAAATAGATAAATATAAATAAATAAATAATTTTTTTATTTAATAATGAAAAAATATGATATAAAACTGAAAAGAAAAAATAGATAAATATAAATAAATAATGATTTTTAAAAATAATAATAATAATAAAAATAAAAATATGATATAAAACTAAAAGAGAAAAACAAAATAAAAAACATTAAAATAATTTAAATAATTTAAAAAGTAAAAGAGAAAACTTGAGAGAGAATATTAAAAAAATAGGAAAAAATTGAGAGAAAGGCACGTGTACAGCGGGCGAACTCTTTTCTTGTAAGTATAGTAGATGGGCTCAGCAATATTATCGATACAAGGAAACTCATGATTGAATGTTGAGTGACTTTTCATTTGCAAAAATTAATAAATGGGCTGTGAAATTTTAAGTAGTTTAAATGATAAGAAAAAAAAGAGATATAAAAAATGTAAGATATGGGCCTTATAAAATATTAGGCCCTATCTCAAACATTATTAATTTTTTAAAAAATAATTTATATAAATAATACTACTATTAAAAAGATTGAAGATCTTATAAATTTGGAGGCTCTAGACAATGACATTAATTACCTTGTTGAATATCCGGGCCGGAGCGGTACATCAGTCTGTCACCGCATGTACTTTGCTTTGGAGATCACGGAGCCGGAGTTGTGTTCCCCAGTGTCTCATTGTTGGTTTGTGATTTGTTGTGGGTGGGGCTTGGAGAGTCTGTCACAGTAATAGTTTTGGTTCAAGTCCTCCATGAATGACACATCAGTCCAACATGCCACAAACATTAAAAAATGCACATATGGGGAGAAAACAAACAAAATCAGTCTCTCAAACTTATTGACGAAGTAATGGTTAAATTTTGTTAATTAAAATATCAATGACATAAAATTTCAACATTTAGTATTTTGTTATATATATATATATAGACATATTTTATTATAATTATAATTATTAATTTTTCAATCCATTATTATAATATTTTATTTTACTTTATAAATTTTATAGAATATTTTTAGAAACTTCACTTAAAGTAACATTTTGTATATACTTTTTATAAAATATTAAATATGTGTGAATATCATTAACTTTAAATCAAATTTAAAATATCTAAAAGAAGTTTTATTAGTTAATAGGTGATTGGTTCAAGTGGTACATACATAATTCTTTATATGTAAGATCTCTGATTTGAGTCTTGTCTAATGAAAAAAAACCTCTGCTAAGAGAACTAGTCTCTCAATGATGTGGATATTCTCTGCTCGAGCATTTAGTCATGGAGTTTTATAAGTTAATAATGGTTTTAAAAATCAATTTATGTCAATTCAAGTAATAATAATATAACCAACGAGGGTTGGTTCGAGTGGTACATGTTTGATTACCCTTAAGCATGATGTGGATGTTCCCTGCTCGAACATGATTGCCTCTCGTGGAGGATACCTGTGGTAAAAAAAATAATAATAATAATATAAAACTTGATTCTCATTAAATAAAATCTCAGTCTTAAAAGTCTTTAAGTGATTTCACATGATCTGATCTTAATTGAATACATTTTATCTAATATTCAATAAAATTTAACAAAAAAATAATTAGCATTGATAAATCGGTATAAAAAAGGTTTTTATTAACATTTGCATTTAAGATATTTATGTGTTAAAAATATAAAATTATTAAATTATAAATATTAACATTTAATACATTAAAGTTAAAAATGTGAAATGCTTTCTTTTTATAAATAATTAATAATAAATGTTATTTTTTAATATTTTAATTGGGACACGCATAAATCATTTTTTTCTATTACAAGGAAATATGCAAGAATGTTGACTTATGAAAAACCTTTTTCATATATATAATTCTTTAAGGAAAAAATAATATTGTAATGTTTTGGTAATTATTAATAAAAAAAGATTGCATGTGATTTGCACTATATTCCATGATGGAGTAATTCGGAAAACCCCATCATTTCAACTCTTTTCATAACAGATAAAAATAATTATGATTTATTCATGGTTCACTAATCACTAGTACTAGTACATTATTGGTTTTTAACAACATTTATTTATTTATACACCTATTAAAAATGGTACTAATATATTTAATTAAAGTAATATTGTAATATTTTTAAAATAAATATTTGCGCTGTCATTAATAATTTTTTATTACACATCCAATTTTATGTTTTTTTTTTTAAAAAGCACGAAATAGTTTCACTCATTCTCTCGCTCGTTTCACTCAACCTCATTCTTCATAACTTTACTCATTCTCTCCCTCCATTTCTTATTCCCACTTCCCACGTCATGTTATGATTGATCATTGAGCTTCTCCTTTTGATTTATATCTTTGATTTCCTTTTGATTTTTGATATGATCTATTTGCAAATTTACAATTGTTTCTCTTCGATTTGGAGGTAGTAATTTTTCGGTGAATACACTTTTAATAATATCGTCTTCGATCTCCTTTTAAGTTGATTCATTGCGTAAGAGATTATGTTCATTTATTTCTTAACATCTATTAATGTTGCTAGATTAATTCTTATATCAATCTTTTTAAAAATGAGATGGCTAATAGTTTTCTAAATAGTATCATCTTTTATGTTTTGTCCTAGATTCCTATTACTTAGATTGAAATGCGTTTCCCGAGAGTAGCACCATATTATTTCCAGCTGATCATTCTTCAAATATTAAAATTTGTGGATTGAACATTGATGGATTTCCTTTTTTTAGGATATTTAATTATTTATAGTGGAAGTTAAAGTTGTTTCTAATTTTTAGATTTTAGTACATTGTTGCTTAAACCTTACGTTCAACTTAAACAATATATATAGAAATGCATTGTCTAAGCAATTTACTTGTCAGTTGTCTATTCTACTTACTTTTTATATGTTATTTGAATTGGAATATGAGTTACGATGATGAATTTCTTATTAAAATATTGTAATGTCATTTTTATGATATTTTCTTTGTTTAATATAGGTGAGTGCATTAACCAAATACTAATAGCTTGTATAAGCTAACATGCTACAAAAATCTTGATATTCATGAACAAAAAAGGAATTGGGGTTATCCTAAAATTTATATTAATGTCTTAAAATGAGTATTGAAATTCATATTTCTTTAAATGTTATAATTTTAAGTTAGTAACATTTTTAAATATTATGGAAATGTCAATTAACAATATTTATTTAATGTTACGAAAGAAATAAATTCTTAATATTTTTTCAATGTTGCTAATAATATTAAAATTATTGTTTAAAATCAATTAGTAACATTTTTACAATGTTACTAATAATATGTTAAAAGTGTTGTTAAAATCATTTAACAACGGGACTTTATACTGCATTTGATAAAATGTGTTAAAGGAAAAAGTAACAATTTATCCTAATTAACAATATTTTTTAAATGTTACTGAAAGTCACTTATATAGTATTGGTTACACTACTGCAGAAAAGGCTTTCTACGAAGGTTAAAAAGAGGCCTCTACGACGGTTGTGCAACCGTCGTAGATCCAGGCGTCGTTGTTAAGTGGAATTTTCACGACGCGTGCTAACCGTCGTTGTAAACTGACTTGCTACGACGGTTAGGGCTGGGAACCGTCGTGAAAAGCCCTACTTTCCACGACGGTTAATAAGGAACCGTCGTGAAAAGCCTTACTTTCCACGACGGTTGTGACCATAACCGTCGTGGTAACTACTTCAACCCACCCTTCTGAGCACTCTTCTACGACGGTTGTGACCACAACCGTCGTGAAAAGCCTACTTTCCACGACGGTTGTGGACACAACCGTCGTGGAAAGTCTAATTTTTTTTAGTTCGTTCTGTTTTTTACAATTTTCCCAAACCTGCAAACAGAAAATACAGTCCAGACAATCCCAACAATGAAAAATCAGCAATACAAACATAGTAATGACACTTCACATACTCGGTGCACTAATCAATTTACATAATCACATTACACGTAAAATCTAATATAAAAGCTACTATAAGTAATGAAACTATATAAAAAAACTACTACAGGTAATCAAATACTAATCAACTACTCTAAAGTTTTGTTATACAAGTCAATAACATATGCAGCCCATGTCTTTCTGATGTAATCAATTGAAGCAGAGTTGAGTGGGCTACTATCCATGAAATACTGCAAAATAAAATAACTTGTAATTAGTGGATAGATCAATTGCATGACGATTGATGTTAACTTGTTTGTTGGATTACCTGGTCCAATGCGGCTTGAATTCCCCCTTGCACAATGCAAGACATCCATTGCATGACGTAATAGCCACACTCATACCCTCCAACTTGTTTGTTGGACTACAAATCAAAATGAATATTAGTCAAATAATTTAAAACCGTAGACAACACTTTATTAAAATATCTTATTGAATCCATGTAAATACCTTGATGTATTTCCAGGTTAGCTTATGAGCTCTATGTCCAGCTCTACCCATCAACATTTGATATGTTGAATATGCACTAATATAAAAAAATATCACACGATTTAGAGTTTAATAATTCAATAAAAGACTTCTAAAGTTAATAAATTCATTGTCATTACCTATTGACTATGTCAAAAAATCTCTTTGGGGGCCTCTTATGCAATGAACAAAACCACAGAGCGCTGTCTTCGTCGACAGATATAACCAGTAGTTGCCAGTGGCGTCTGCATTGAAAATAGTTAATACTGCAAGATATTTATATTGATAATGATAAAAATATTAAAAAACCTACAAGTATTTTCCACTTACTCATGAAAGTAAGGTGCTAAATAAATCTTCTTGCCTTCATCTTGCAAGGCATTGGCGATGTACACCTGAATAGCGTTCTTCATTTACACCCTCGCAGGTTAGATGAGGGTCAATGAATCCATACACATCCTCATGTGAGGATAACGAAGCCAAAAACCTGAAATAAGAAATATTTCGTTGTGAGGAAATTTCCTTCTAAAGTTACTTAATAATAAAACTACAAGTTTAGTTGGCAAAGTACTTACAACTCCCACACATGAATGACAGTGATGTTAAGATATTCATCGCCCGCCACAACCTCTCCTATATCTGAGACGGTTAAATACAGGGGTATGGACATCTGTATCGTACCAAAAACTTCCTCATCCATAGCAACTCGATAGAGCTGTATTTAATGGCGGAGTGCAACCTCTAACAAGCTAACAAGGGGGTCATCGGTTGGAAAAGGTCCCTTCTTGGTATTTTCTTTTTGTCGTTTCTTTTGTACTTTTTGCTGCACATAAAGAACAATGTATTGTGAAAGTAGTAAATATATATAGATACATTGTTGAGGATATAAAAAAGAAACATTTAATTGTGAAAAGTAGTAATTATAGTTATAAGTGTCTCAACTATACCATAGGGGTTGGAGTTTGCCTAACTAGATGTCGGGGCCAGGCAATAAAGGTCTGATATGCTTGTTGTACAATAGCAACCTCCAATGTCTGGATAGGCACAAGAGCATTACCATCTAACAACACCTTTTCCACTGATACCTTGACTGTGTCAGGTGAAAGAGGAATATTATGTACTGTGGTGGCCCCTATGAAAACCTTCCCCAAAGCCACCAACTTAGGGGATGGTGTGCACTCCACATACAGCTGACATGGGATTTCATCCAACCGGACCCCCCATCTGGTGAACAACTACCCTTTGTGCTGATTTTATTAGCATTAGTCACAAAGTCTTGACTAGGAGCACCTGTCTGCGATTGCATTCAACAATTCCTGCTTGTACAACTCCAATTCGATCCTCATTTCATCTTTCACCTTATTTGTGAATTTCAACTGTGAGCTTTTGTGTTAGCTTTTCGATGTGCTCACTGCTAGGCTCACTTGATTGAGGAGTTCTTTGACTTTTGATCCAAAAAATGACCGAATACCAACCCCTGCTCCAGCAGCACGAACACGACCAAGGTGCTCAGGTCGTCCAATAGCAGTAGCAAGTATATCATCACGACCTTCTGGTGTAAAGGTCCCCCTGAGTAGATTGCTCACCAAAGAATCCTGCAGTTAACAAATATAGTGACAGAGGAGCGTGAGTATGGAATCAAGAATTTGTATAGTAATAAAAAATCAATTACAAAAATTAAAACTTACAATCTTCTCAGAGATAACACGTGATTCTTCAGAGGTATATACCCCTGAGGGTTTAACACGGGCCTGCTTCCATTTTCATGACGTGTAGGCGGTGATGGAGGGTCTGCAATAGGATCATCACCATCTGCAGCTCTGTCTTCAACTTCTTCTTTATCATTTTTTCTTCAAGCAATTTATAACCCCCACGAGACAGAATGTGGGGGGTTACATTATGTGCTTGAATCTCCTTAGCCTTCCTCCTTACATCCTGTAGTGAATGAATAATAAATTACTACAAATCTATACAAAACTGAATGAGTAAAACAAACTGAATTGCACTAACCTGCCAATGTTCTTGTTCACGGAGTTCCACAAATTGTTCCCAAGTCTCTCATCAATGCCCTGATATTTGGTACAAGGATTCTGACCCTTCTTTGGGCCAAAAATATATGTGGTCGTTAGCAGGGACTTAAACTGACGCCACTTCACCGCAATCGAAGACAATAACTTCGATTCCAATGACGGTACATTTGGTATATCAAAATGAGCCTATATGAAAAACAAAGATAGAATCAGTCATACATTAGAGTTAACATCAAATTCATAAAAAACTTGACAAAAAATCATATAAGTGTTTTACCAAAACATCCTTCCACAGCACGGTCTTCTCAGCCTCAGTCACATGCTCCCAAGTCGGTGTTAAAATTGAAATTTTGTCTCGGGCCAATACACCGAGATAACTGCTAAGGAGATCGGAGTTTGGCCCAGTAGCCACCCCGCTATCAACATTAATGGTCAGTGTTACCTTCTCCCCATTGGCGCATTTCTGTGCAAGCCATCTCAGCCTAGTAGGTCCTCTAACAGATCTTCTGGAGGATGACTCTGAATGATCCCCTGAAGGATCCCCTGAACATGGAGGCGGACCATGATCATCGGCCATATCTCTGTTGAAAAATGAAAAAAAAAACAAATATGAGTGACAATTATACACAAAGTAACCTTCAAAAGTAAAACTTATAAAAATAAGACATAAAATTAACACAATAAAATATAATGCATAATTAAATGAATCTACCTTTAAACTTGTTCCCATATTCCCTCATTATGGTCTGTTCGAGTGGCATGCACATCATCGACAACATCATCCTCGACATTGTTAACCATTAGTGAAGAAAATGATCGAGTTTCACACATCAAGGTTCAACTGGTCATACTCCGGAAGAATTTCTTGTTTCTTCCCATGGAGAACGATAGACCAATTTCCGACACAGGGTCCTTCACATAAAACACCTGTGAAGCTTGATGTGCCATGATAAATGGCTCGTCCTTATATCCAATCTTCCGAAAGTCGACCAAGGTCATTCCTGATTCGTCGATTTTCACACCACTCTTATTGTCAACCCATTTACACTTGAAAACAGGAACTGTAAACTTAGTGTAACCCACCTCCCAAATCTCTTCTATTACACCGTAGTACGGCATTGTTCCTACAACTGGGCTTCCGTCCTTTGATGAAGAGAATTGCATGGACTCTGCCTCTAAAGTGACCCCACTATTTTGCACTGTACTTTTGTCATCCATAGACTTCGTGGAGAACATACAATTGTTGATTTCATATCCAGCGCAAGCTAATACATCAAACTTCGGTCCATGTGCCAACCAAGTCAATGTTTCAGATGCAGTAGGATCTTTCATGATTTCATTTTTAAACCAAGCCATAAAAGACCTGTTATGCTCGTTCAACACCCACTTCTCCGGGTGTCTTGGGTTCTTGTCCTTCACTATTGCTTTGTGAGCAGTTATGTAAGGTAAAACCTCATCTGTGTTATTTAATATGTACAAATGTGCTGCAAGGATTTCTTCACGAGATTTGGTCACCATATGTACACCACGTGAGCACCTACTTGCGGTTGGTTGGTTGTTCCAACATTTGGAAGGAAGTCCTATAGGTTTTGCTTTGGACAAGTACCCCGTACAAAACTCAATAGCTTCTTCTGCAATGTACCTCTCTACAATAGAAGCCTCGGGACGATACTGATTCTTCACATATCCTTTCAAAATCTTCATGTACCGCTCAACTGGATACATCCATCTAAGATAAACCGGTCCGCACAATCTAACTTCTCTAACTACATGAACTAGCAAATGCACCATGATGTCAAAAAAGGATGGAGGAAAAAACATCTCCAACTGACACAAGATAACGACAATTTCTTCTTCAAGTTGGTCCAACTTCAAAGGATCAATGACTTTACTACAAATAGAATTGAAAAAGAAACACAATCGAGTATAGTATGCCTAACATTTTTTGGCAAGATACCACGAATGGCCACAGGCAGTAATTGTTGCATAAGGACATGACAATCATGAGATTTTAACCCAACTAGTTTCGTTTCCTTCACTATTACAAGGCTCTTGATATTTGAAGAGTATCCTTGTGGTACCTTCACACCTTTTAAACATTCACAGAAACTAATCTTCTCCTTTTTGGACAAGGTGTGGCATGCTGGGGGCAGATATGTGCGGTTACCTCTCTTCTCCGGGGCCAACTTGTCTCGTATATTCATTTCAAGCATGTCTAAACGAGCATTGACTCCGTCCTTTGTCTTCCCTTTAATATTCAAAAGCGTTCCAATCAAGCTATCACAGACATTTTTCTCCACGTGCATGACATCTATACAGTGTCTAACATGTAACTTGCACCAGTATGGGAGATCAAAGAAAATGGACCTCTTCTTCCATATCCCCGAGGCAACTGACTTGTCTTTCCGCTTACCAAATACGACATTAATGTCTCTCACCTTGTCGTAAATCTCCACACCTGTTAACGGAGTCGGTTCTATCCCATCCTCCGGATATCCATTAAAAGCCTTCCTCAATCTTCTATATGGGTGATGCCTTTTCAAGAATCTCCGATGACCAACATATACTGTCTTCCTTCCATATTTCAATTGCTGATGGAATGTGCCCTCTTCACACACAGGACAAGCTTTATGACCCTTAACACTATAACCCGACAAGTTCCCATATGCAGGAAAGTCATTGATGGTACAAAAGAGCATTGCATGCATCTTGAAAGATTCTTTGGCAAACCCATCATAGACTTCTACCCCCTCATCCCATAGCAATCTCAGATCTTCTATCAATGGACTGAGATAAACATCAATGTCATTTCCAGGCTGACGTGGACCAGAGATCATCATAGACAACATCATATATTTGCGCTTCATGCACAACCCGGGAGGTAAATTGTAAACAACTAGCAAAACAGGCCACGAACTATGATTAGTACTTAAATTTCCAAATGGATTCATTCCATCTGACGCTAATCCAAGCCTAAGATTCCTCGGCTCGTTTCCAAATTCTGGAAACTCTACATCAAAGTCCTTCCACTGTAAAGAATCAGCGGGATGGCGAAGCATTCCATCACATATCCTCCCATCCGCATGCCATCTAAGGTTCTCAGCGTCATTTGGATTGGCAAACAGACGCTTAAACCTTGGAATAATTGCAAGATACCATACAACCTTTGCCGGGGGACCCTGCTTTGTGACCTCATCAATACTATCTTGATCATCGTCTTTCACCTTGTATCGGGATAACCCACACTTCGGACATTTCTTCAACCCTTCATAGTCTTTTCTGTATAAAATGCAATCATTAGGGCATGCATGGATCTTTTTATACTCCATACCCATCGGACACAATATCTTCTTCGCCTCATAATTACGATTAGGTAGTGTGTTCCCTTCAGGAAGCATGTCAGTTAGCAACTGAAGCAACTCCGTGAAGCTTTTATCAGACCACCCATTCAATGCCTTCAAATTCATCAATCTTAACACCGCTGACAATCGTGTGAAGTTTGTTGACCCCGGAAACAACGGAGTCTCAGCATCACTACACATATCTTCATACAGATGTGCTTCTGCAAATCTGTCCACACCGACATCGCGAATCATGTCTTCCACTCGATCCTCCATGCAGTCCTCCATGGTTGAATGAGAATACTCTGGCATTGGGACCTCATCATCATATGGCATATGTGTCACTTCACCATGCCATATCCATTTTGTATAACCCTTCATAATACCATCACACAGAAGATGCTCCCTGATGTCTTTCTCAGCCAGTCTTCTTCCATTGAAACAATTTACGCATGGACACCTGAACCTTCCTTGTGCGTCGGCACTACTAGCAACATTACATCGCGCAAATTGTAGAAATTCTTCCACTCCTCTCTCATACTCATCAGTAATGCGCCGAGCATTCATCCAACTTCGATCCATATCTAATTTCTGTACGTTCGTGAACGACACTCCATTTATTCAACATTATGCATGTAGATCTCACTTTTTTTATTCAAAGGTGTGGCCCTATCCCATTCAGGAAGATTCACTTTTCCTTAGTTCATTATTGTGTAAATTTTAATTCTCATTCCATAAAATCCACAAAATTTCGGCAGCATTTCGCATTGGTCTTCAGGTGGCACGAAATGAAAGTGGTGAACCACTATCAAATATGCCCCCGAAGAACAACACAAATGCAACGAATCGAAATTTCATGAATTGTATGGAATGCTTATTAAAATTTACTTATTAATGAACTATAAAAAAGTGATATATCTTCCCAAACTGTCCATCCGGACAATTCAAGATTCAATAAGTTCACTATAGTACTCCCTCTTTTAGTTAATATAACAAAGATGTATGAAAAAATTCTTTGGAGGGAGTACTACAATCTCCATATTGAATCTCAAACGGGAAACTAAGGTTCACTCAAGTAATGAATCAAGCAATCATTAAAAATGAACAATAAAACAAGGCAAAATATAAAATGAAATTAACTAAAGTTTAACAATCACTAAAGTTTGACAATTCCTATTTTAAGATACCATTCCTTATTCTCCAAATTTGAGCTTGCATATATACAATCGGGTTGAAAAAGAACAAATATATTAAAAACAAATTGTCAATATACATATATACATACACAAATTGTCAATATACATATATATACATACACACATCAAAAAAGGTGCAAATAGTAAAAAAAAGGGTGCAGCCAATAAAACTTGCAGAAAAAACCCTAACACACAACACATAACTAAGCTTGAGGAGGAGGAGCACCTACCTCACCTTGAGGATGACGGAGGACGACGGAGGACGACGACGGAGGACGGCTTCTTGGTCGCGCGCGCTGGGAACGGTGGACGAAGGCTGCTGCTCACGGCTCGGAACGGAGGAAACGGACGGTGGAGAGAGAGGAAGCTTGAGAGAGAGAGGGAGCTTGAGAGAGAAAGGAGCTGAGAGAGAAAGGGAGCTTGAGCTCCGGTGGCTGTGTGAGAGAGAGGGAGAGGCACGGTGGAGAGAGAGAGAGATGGAGGTTGAGAGAGAGAGGTACGTTATGGCGCAAATGAAACAGGGAGCATTAGGGTGGTGATATCAGGACTCTTCCACGACGGTTGTTCAAGGGGACCGTCGTGGAAACCCACTAATGCTTTCTGCACCACCCCACTTTACTTGCCACACCCCCCTTAGGTCTACCACGACGGGTATCCACTGGGCCCGTCGTGGTAGCCCACTATTACTCCTGCACCACCCATGGTTTGCTATTCCCACCCCTTCCTTTGTGAAAGCACTAATGCTCCATGCACCACCCCCTTTACTTGTCACACCCCCCTTAGGTCTACCACGAAGGGTGTCAACTGGGACTGTCATGCCCACTATTACTCCTGCACCACCCACGTTTTGCTATTCCCACCCCCCTTCCTTTGTGAACGCACTAATGCTTCCTGCACCACCCACTTTACTTGTCACACACCCCCTTAGGTCTACCACGACAGGTGCCACTGGCCCCGTCGTGGTAACCCACTATTACTCCTGCACCACCCACGGTTTGCTATTCCCACCCCTTCCTTTGTGAAAGCACTAATGCTCTATGCACACCCCACTTTACTTGTCACACCCCCCCCTTAGGTCTACCACGGCGTTTGTCCGTTGGGCCCGTCGTGTATCCCACTATTACTCCTGCACCACCCACGTTTTGCTATTCCCACCCCCTTTCTTTGTGAAAGCACTAATGCTCCATGCACCACCCCACTTTACTTGTCACAACAACACCCCCCCCTTAGGTCCTACCACGACGTTTGTCCTTTAGGCCCGTCGTGGTATCCCACTATTACTTCTGCAACCACCCACGTTTTGCTATTCTCACCCCCTTCATTTGTGAAAGCACTAATGCTCCATATACCACCCACTTTACTTGTCACAATCACCCCCCTTAGGTCTACCACGACGGGTGTTCACTGGGCCCGCGTGGTAGCCCACTATTACTCCTGCACCACCCCTTTTTGCTATTCCCACCCCTTCATTTTGTAAACATTTTTCTGAGGTATTGTTTTCTACGACGGTTAATTTCAACCGTCGTAGAAACTTACTTTCAAATGACTTCATTCCACGACGGGTAGTTTTCAACCGTCGTTGTAAGTTAACCCACATAATTGCAAAAATGTCGCCGCGTCAGTTTCAACGACGGTTGCTCCTCAACCGTCGTGGAATCCCCATCGTAGAAGGCCTTTTTTGTAGTAGTGTTAAAAGAGAAAACGCACACATTCATTCTTTTTTAGAGTATGGGAATATTAGTTGCCCATTAAATTTTTATGAAAAAAGGATGGTCCTTCCATAGTATGCTCTGTCCACATTTTATCTTTTTGTTCCCTCCTAATGTTGGCTATGTTTTGAAACTTCACTTATGGAGGCTTTTGTGAGTAATTTTTTTTAAGATGTTGCTAGTAAGTTCATTGTCAAATTATTTTCAACATGTCTTCTCATGCATACTCACCTTTAAATTGCAATTTCTCAAATATTTTGGTATTTGCATATACATGCTCATTTGACTAGATTTCCAAATTTAAACTTTGAGGCTCCTTAATTACAGTTAATATTTAGCAAGTCTATGTGAGCTATCAATATGTCATTAGCTTAAATGGTTATGGATATTGGATAACGTTGAAGTCATATAGCTTTTTGGTTGTTGAAATGCTACTAGGATTTGGAATTAAGTTCTTACTAGAGGATATGAAAATTTAGAGATTGTAACTTGCCTTATGTTATAACACATATTTTATCACTTTATCTTGTCATGACTTACCTCCATCGTTCCCCTTTCCCTGACCTTGTATCCCCTCACATTATCCCTTATAATATTGTAGTCTTATACAACTCAATTACCATGTTAATAAGTCTTTAGTTCCTCGAGAAGACCTAGTCCCATTAGGTTATATAATTATATCTAACCTTTTGCTAATTCCATTTGTAGTTTGGTGATTTCAAGAGTTTATGAATCTTAACATATTCATTATAGTCTTCTTTGTTATTATTGAGCTTCTTGTTTAACTCAACCCTAGAGGTTTTATATATCATCACCTGTGACGTGTTAATTGATTCCTTTACACTCTTTCACACAAACAAGATACAAGCATAGTAAATGAAGCTCTAGTTTTGTTAGGTTTTGGAAGGTCAAATGCAGCAAAAGAACTAAACTTTTATGATTTAAATATATCCAACACCCTCCAAGGATTCATGCAAAAGCCATAAATCATGTTATAGAGTATAACTTTTAGTGCGACAAGTGATCGTATCCTTTTGTCAAAACCACGAGCATGCAAGTGTATTATGCCTCCACCGATATCCACACAAACACAATACTAGGACTCCCTCTTTCGCAATGCTAGCGGAGGCGAAGGGATGATTGTTTTTTTTCTCACTCTGAGAGGGTGGTGATATGATTTAGAGAAAACCTTTTTCTCTTAAGGTTTGGAGTGTTAAAGTAATCCCTTATATATTAGCTGCCATCCATATATTCTATATATTGCGTGGCTAACCCTCATAGAGAGCATTAGGCTTTAGTGATACATATCCATGTGTATGTAAGAACACACAGGAAACATTAGAAGGGGGTTGAATAAAGTTTTTATAAACTTTAAAGTTTTAGGGAAATCTTTTCGAAATATGAGTTTAAAACGTTTCAGACAGATTTGAAAGTTGTCTGAAATTTGGTTACCAAAGCTTTGTATGTATTGTATGTTCACGATATCGGTAATGTCACGAAAATAATTTTGGGAATTTAGGAAGGTGCTTCCAACGGGCATTGTTCCTAGGTTTCTGGAATTAGGACGTTACACAAAGGGCTCAACCAATCAAAATAAATAGAATCCTAAGCTCATCATCAAAATACATCAAAAGAAGTGCTCCCAAGCTCCACTGCTCATGGACCGGTGCGGGGAGGAACTTGTGCATCTAAAACATGGTCCACAGAACATGTGGTAAGACAGATGTCTCAATGAATATAACTATGCAGCATACAATGTGGGTAAATCAGGCAAATGAAATGCAACCGAACAAGTAAAACATTTCATGACATGATATCTCAACTAAAACATAAAAATGAACATGCATGATCTGCATTGCCCGGCAGACGAGGCCTTATCACTAGAATGGGGCTAGACTTGAGCTCAGACTACAAGGAACGTCTTCCTTGGGCATAACACCGCCAATTACCTAGGGGCCGAAACTTGTGTTAACTAGGGACCAAAGTCCAATCTTGAATTAATTAGGGTGAACTGGGGCTGAAGCCATTTTTACTGGGGGCCGAAGCCAAATTCATTTTCTAGTTATTAACTGGTGCCGAAGCCATGATGCACAACTCACACATAAACATATTTCATGAATCAAGCAGTAGATACCAATAAACATAAATGTAAAAGAAGCCCTAACTTGCAGAGAAACCCCTACATATATCTCTAGTTCCATACAACTATACAAAACATCAATGTATAAGGAATCCACAACCAAACCATTCAACCACAAGTAAAAGGGAAGGGAATAGGAGAATAGGGTTCATGGAAGAAGATTCACATAAGATGAGTGAAGGTGTGTGAGTTATATTCACCTCAAGAGCTCAAATGGAAGAGGGAAGGAGGTTGGAGGGTGAGGTCCTTGGCTTTGATCTCCTTTCTTCAAGCTCCAATGGAGTTTCTCTCTCTAGAAACTTCTCTCTCTCTAAAATGGTGGGTTAGTCATAATAAATAAGGGGCCAAGCCCTAATCTAAGTTTAAGAAAAAACAGACACGCGAACTCTCGCTCAAGCGAGGCCTTCTCACTTGAGCGAGAAAGAAAGAAATTCTGGAACAAATGCATCCTCGCTCGAGCGAGAACATTCCAAAGAGCAACTCCTGGAATTGCGCTCAAGCGAGAAAATTGCGCTTGAGCGAGGGGATTCTAGAGAGCAACCCTGGAATTTCCCAGGAATTGCGCTCAAGTGAGGGATCCTCGCTTGAGTGACCAAACCAGAAACATGTTTCCCCAACTTTTACTGATATGCTCGCTCAAATGAGAATATCATCAACCAAATTTTTCCCACTTTTCTGATATGCTCGCTCAAGTGAGACCTTCTCGCTTGAGCGAGGATACCAGAATCATGTGTTTTCCCACCTTTGATTCTTAATTCCTTTCCCCCTAATTCCTTTTATAAAATCTCTTCCTTATTAGTTTTATTTACAAAAGAGCTATAATTTGGGATGTTACAAAATATCCAAACCAAAATATTAAAATTGTCAGTGAAATCCAAATTTTCCTAACCTTTTCATTATTAAGAAAATATTTGTCATGTTTTCCGTACATTACAAGATACCTTCAATTGATTTTGGAGTTAATAATAATATGGCTCCAACTGATCTATTTGTGAATTCAATTTCCCTTATTGTCATATTTTTCTTATTAATATCATTGTTTACATTCACGTCTTTTTTTTTGTGAGATTACATTCACAACATTTGCCCCAACCAAATTACATAATTTATTTTTCAAACAAAATTAATTGATTATCTCAAGTTGTTACCAATAAAACAAACTATTTCAATGAACTTAATTGATTTTTCTAGTTAAGTAATTAATTATTAGGATTAAACCATTTTAAGAATATGGGTCACACTATTTATACAACAGAAAAAGTCTTTATTTCATTAAAAAATCATCCCATACACTTGAGGTCACATGAAAAGTAAGATTGGAGTATTTTTTACATTTTTTTTTTACATAATTTCTTTCTTCTCATTTTCTATTATATCAAATGATAGAAGAAAAACTTTATATTTTTTCTTGTCATTTTTTCTCCATGTAAGCAACATAAAATCATTATCTTATTCTCTCTCTCTATTTTCTTTCTATTTATTTTCTCTCCTCCCGTTTTCTTCTCCAAACAACACATAATATAAAACACCAAATTGAAATCTAGCCAACACTAATTTCTCACTTCTTCACAGGAGATTTCACACTCTTAGACTTTTTCATGCCGCATAGGCATAGCCAAGGGAGGAGTCAAAAGTTTTTTGTTATAAATTTCTAATGGCCGATACATTTTATAATATTTAAATTCTTTTATTTGTGTTTTTATTTAATTTGATTATGGAAATTTTTCTATTTTTTTTTAATGAAAATTGTCAAAACTCAATTTTACAAAAAGTAGAAGATGGTTTTTTAAAAAAACTTTGCAGAAAAGTTGAATGTTGATACATTAACATATAATTTGGTACAATAAAAAAATGAAGAGTTATATTTGAAGAAACTTTTTCTTATTTAAAACATATATAATATTTTGTATTGTAAGTTCTTATTATTTTATGTTGGCCTTATTGTGAAAAAAAAACATGGGTACAACCCTTTTTTTCATGCCTTTTTTCAACACCTTGTTAACTTTTGCAGTTACCTTCTTCCAAGTTGTCACCTTAGAACCCATTTGTTTTTATGATTGGAGAGTTCTAAACATACATTTGACCAATGAAAATTAATTATTACTCTTATCCAAACACATGTTTGAAAAAGTGCCAATTATAAAACAAATAGGCTTTAAGTCATCTTTGCTTTCGGCTTGTCATTGTGTTTCACAATGGTATATAATTTCTCTATGACTTTGGCTTCATCTTGGAAAAAGCCTTGGCACTTGGCTTAGAAAAAAACTGTAGGATTTTTTATTGTAGCGGAAGTGGGACAATAGTAGCTCTTGCAGGTATGGGTGTTCATAAAATATGTGACAATCGTACTGAATCATGGAACCGTCCCGAACTTCACCAAAATGAACTGAACCACTCATATAGTTCATCAACCGATTGCATTTTTTAAATACGGTTCAACAACTCGAACTGTTTTATGAATTAAATGGGTGAACTAATGCGAACTGGATGCCCTAAAATCAGTTACTTCTTTCCATGCGCTATCACTTTCTTTCTATTCTTTCAAATTCCAACTTCTTCTAATTCCCCAAATCCTGAACAATCCCTAAATTGTGAATTGAGTACCCTTAAGCCCTAATTTCTCCTCATCATTTGTTTCTTCACAACAAGTAAACCTTGAGCCCCTTGCGAGCAACTTTGACGTTCGACTAAAGAGACACTTCACAACGAACTCAAGTACAATTTTGGGTCTATGTGTAAGGATCCTCTCCTACGTCGCGCTGTCTGTAGCCGTTTTAGCTGCGGAATAGCTAGGAAATAGCTACCAATATTAACTACGGAATGATTCCGTAACTATTAACTAGCTATTCAGTAGATAATCCTGCTGCAGGCTTTTGCAACGCTGTAGAGGATCCGGATCTGTCTTGAATACAGACGTGCAACTTTTACTTAATGATACTAAACCTCATTATCAATGTCTGCTACTCTGCATCACTCACGTGTGGATAGAGTTACACATATTACTATAATGTTTGTCTACACTTTGTAGGGTGTACAAATGCCTATGACTTTGTGTAGGATTGCAGATGAGGTAAATCAGGCAATATAGTAAGTATCGGTTCAGTTGAGTATAAACTATAAAACCAATTCGATTCTAGTTCTCGAACCAGATCTTGAACCCCACTTCTCAAAAATCAGTTCAGTTCATTAAACTAAAATCGGTTCACCGAACCAAAAACCGGTTCGGTTCAGTTCATCTAAACTGGAAACCAATTCAGTTTTGTTCATCTAACTGGAAACCATGAACACCCCCACTTGCAGGAGCCAATCAAGTCAACACTATAGAAGTCCTTGACCTCAATGAGTTTCCTTGGCCTTGCCCAAAGAAAAAGATAGAGGGAGATAGAGACTTTGCGTTTGCGCGCACAGGTGTATGTGAGAAAGAGAGAACTAATGCGAGAACCAAAGAACAAACTTGTGTGAGAATGAGAGCAAGAGTGAGAGATTTAAGGGAACAAAGAGCATATGAGGGTTGAATAAATATTAGAGGAGTGCTAGCAACACACTCTTTTGAACACTCTCCCAAACACACTCCATGTGATTGGTTAAAATTCACATGGGTCCCACCAAATTCGTGGGTCCCACTCCCAAGTGGTGGGACCCATGTGAATTTTAACCAATCACATGGAGTGTGTTAGGAAGAGTGTTCAAAAGAGTGTGTTCCTGGCTTTTTTCTAAATATTAAATCGAGAGATCGGGATTTGATATCAAAATATGAAAATACTATCCCTCTCTACATAATTATTAGTTTTTTTAAAAGTGTACACGAGTGATTGTAATTTATAAGACATGAAAAGCGGAACTAAAAATAAAATAAGAATTTGAAAATAATAAATTTAATATCATATTATAAAATAAATAAAATATTTTGGGAAAAAGATTAAAAATTAATCTTTTGAAGAGTTGTAAATTGGAATAATCGTCGCATGATCTTCTTTTTTATAACAAACATGAGGCCTATTTTATGAAATAAAACACAAAATAGAATCACTAAAGATGTTTAGTTGAAGAAAATATTTTGTTTTTCATTATATTTTCAAATAATTATAAAAACATCATTTTATTCCTATTTTGTTTTATGTTAAAAAATTTATATAATAAGAGCTATTTTCTATCTTTATATAATTTTTGAAAACAAGTAAAAAAATAATATTTTAATAATAACTAATAAAACTATAAAATATTTTCTAAAAACCACACAAAACCTTAAAAGCAGCATATAGTCAAAAAAAAAAAAAAGTAACATAAATTAAATCCAATTACAACATCCACAATTATTCCTGTTCAATTACTATGGTCACTATTAAATCCCCCCACCTATGAAAACTAGATCAACAACTTTACCCTTTTAAAGTCAGACACTAAAAGGTGTGACCACTAACATAACCAAGCAAAACTAAACTTGTTATGCATAACAGAAAGTTTGGGAGGGGCTACAGTTGATTAGTTTTTATATCTAAGGAGCAATGACATCAACATCTGCAGGTGTTCTTTGGTCTGGGCTAGGCTGAAGGATCTGGTACTCCAAGTCAACACCACTAACAGAATCAGAATGCACATTGTTATCATCAGGATTCACATAATCTGGTACTACTTCAGTTGTTGCAGGAATGACCTTATCTGCTACTCCATTAGTTTGTTGTTGCTGCTGGCCTAATTGCTGATATTGGTGAAGGGTAACTCTGCTCTCCTTCCATCAACTTAGGAACCTTCAGGTGATCTGGATTATCAGCCATGTTGGCAGCAGCAGAAGATGAGTTCCTTTTCTTGGTTTTGTTGGTGATGTTTTGCTTGAAAGTGCCCAAAACAAGCTGATGGACAAAGAGACACTCAGAGTAAGTGATCAATAATAAGTGAAATTATGAAATACAGTACTTAAAACAAAATTAAACTCTCTTATTTCAACTTTAAATGCAAGGAATTAATTATCAATATATGTTTGAGCAACATTAACTGCAATTAGACATCTAATTCTAATTAGGATATGAAAAAAGTTGTGTTGAGATTTGATAACAATAAGTGCTTACCTATTATCTGATCTCTGTCAGACTGTCTGTCAATATATGTATATAGATGCTACCAATTAATCATCAAAAGGTATAACCAATCCCAAAGCAAAGAACAAAGGTTATACATAAACTCATCTAGCTTAGACAGGATTTATTGCCATCCAAGGAGTTCTGTTATTGAACTTTTAGTAATTGATTAGGAATCATCTTTCAAATTTGTGTGCTTCAAGGTTTAATAGCATTGCTTCATTGAAAATTTGAAATCAAATGAGAAATCTATACTAAAAGTAAACACACATAAACATAGTCCATTTCAATCTAACATGGATAGTACTCTAAAAAATTTCTTACTTGAATAGGGCCAGCTGCTATCAATGAGCTCTCAATGCCACCTCCAAAAACCCTCCCATCAGGTTTAGCCAGTGAAACACTCAACATGCCACTTTTTCGAAGTGCACCACCAGCACCAGTGTAGGTACATGAGCCAGATAGAGATAAAATCTGGAAGATGCCCTGTATGTAGCAGAATAAAAAATTACAAACAAATCAAAGAATGAAAAACAAGGTGAGAGAGCTGTTGATCTATACATAACATGCAAAATTTAGTTGCCTTCAAATCTCTACCTTCATTAATGAAATAGCAAAAACTAAAAAGTAATAAATAAGAAGAATAAAGGGATAATTGAGGTGTTGTTTCTCTAACACAAGGCAAAGTTGAGATATATAATAGATAACAAGTGATGGTGAAAGATTCACGTGAAAATTATTACACATTCTAGAATTGTACCTCATATCTCAAAAAACCACCAATAGGACCAGGTTGGCGAATGGTGACACTTGATACAGGACCAGTAGCAGAGAGTATGCAAACTGAGCGAGGGCCTTTCTGAAAAAATGATATTATCTTGTTGACCACATCCTGAAAATTAAATGACCAAAAACATGATTCCCCATTGTTAGTATATATAGCATAGCAGTCAAACAAAGACTAATCTGAAATTTGAACAATTATTACAAGCGTCTCATGTTACCTCCCCAGTGTTCACAGTCAGCACATGAGGTATGAAGCTTCCCCCAGCTGTTTCTGCAACATACCCACCTGCAACAAGTAAACTAAATTAGTTTCAAGCATAAGAAACAGATAAAAATGCCTAACCCAAATCATTTGACAATTTGAATTAGTTACAACTTACAACATATATATGTAAAGGCATCGTTTATCATTTAATAATTTGAATTAGTTTAATTTAACATGTTTGTGTCACATATGTTGTATTATTATGTTTGTATTACATTAAGAGTCCTACAAATTTCTTGAACTAGATGGGTTACTTAAACAGACTATTACATGCATGTGACTAATTAGTTATCAGCCCATTGCTGAATGCTGAGGTAGCATTTATGTTGCTTCCTACCCAACAATTTCTGAAAGTAGAGTGACAAAGGTGAGGTTGAGCTTGGGGTATTTTTTTTATCTCAACTCCTCCTTTGTATAGTAAAAACCTAGGCAAGCAAGACACTTACCACGAATTCTTGTGGAGAATTTCAGACACTTTCCATATTTCTAATTGTACTTTTTTAATTATTTTAATTATTATTTTTAAATTTTTTTATCAATATAGATAATTATAGTATCAAAATAATTAAATAAATGATAAGATTTTATTATGTCTTCAATGTCAATGCATGACACGTGTTAATTTAAAATATAAATTTTTTCTTTGAATTTAATATTTATGATTTTATATTAATTGTATTTGTCACATTATTTTTATTATATCTTTAAAATTTTAAAATTTATCATATTTCAATATTTATGTCATAACATATTTATATTATGTATCTCGGTTTTTAGGTAATAAGTCAAATCTAACGTATTCTATGACGTGTTCTAAGTGAAAATATTAATTCTCTTCTTTAATTCGACATTTATGATTTTATGCGTCGCATTATAATTGTGTTATATTTTAAAAATCTATGACGTGTTTTGAGTAAAAATATTAATTCTCTCTTTTAATTCGACATTTATGATTTTATATGTCGCACTATAATTGTGTTATATTTTAAAAATTTTAAGGTTCACCATTAATGATTTTTAAGGAAGTAGGTCAAATTTAACGTATTTTATCCGATATCCCGACTTAAGATATAAACTCTTTCTTTTTTTATAATCTATTGATTTTCTTTAATTTAATATTTATAATTTTATAAATTTTATGTGTCACACTATAGTTTTGTCATGTTTTAAAATTTTTAAAATGTATCATATTCTATTTTACCATAACATATTTATATTATGTGTCCCAAATATTTAGATAATAAGTGAAATGTAACATATTGTCACATGTTCCGACTTTCTAAATAATAAGTTAATTTTATTGTATTCGTGTCATGTGTCTGTAATTTTCTACATATAAAAGAAAAATATTAATATTTCACACCTATGAAAAACCAATCCAATGATTTTATTAGACCTTTAACTTGTTGGAAGATTGCATAATAATCTTCCAATATGAAAGTTACCAATTAGTATGACACTGAGCATCAAATTGATAACCATTTATGAAGTGACACATATTCAACAACCAAACATAAGCTTGCTAGCGTTGCCTCAGCTTTACATTTCCAAACAAAATCAACCCAAGATTAGAAGAAACAACTTTAATCTAAAACAGAAAATAAGTAATAAGTACATAGAATAATCACCCAATTCTCACACAATAAGATTAAAAGTTATAATTAGAAAAAATGAGCTAAATGAACTTCTGGAAATTTTTTTTGGTTGAAATTTGTGGATTAAAAAAAAGTGTTAGGTTGGATTGGATTAGAATGTTTGAGATAGGAAATTTTTCTTTTTGTTGTGAGTTAGTAAATGTTCAACCTGCAGGGGTGAGAAATCCAGGGAAGACATCTTTTCATATACAGTAAAAAGGAAGAAAGTGTCATTCACAACAAAAAATAAAAAAAAAAAAATACAGATATATGATACAAAATTATTACAACATGCCACAAAAACAAACGTTAAAAAGTGCAAAGTCTGGCAGAAAACAAAACAAAGATGCAAAGCAAAACTAATAACAAAACCAATAGACAGGAAAAAATTCTCACCCATGGAGGCCAGAATCTGCAGTTTTCCAGTGCCACGAGGGCGTCCCCTGCCTCTCTTGACAACACTTTCAGCGTAAGGCTGAATGTCAAATCCAGGCGGCGGTGGTGGCGTTGCCGAAGAAGACAGCCTGTTCCCATTAACATCGTACTTCCTGGGTCTTCCCCTTCCCCTCTTCACCGCTGGTTCCGATCCCTGGGACTGTGCTCCGGAGATAACTGAGCCAGAGACAACATTCTCAACTCCGACACCTTCCAGTGCGGCGTTGTTTTCGCCATAGTTGGGTTGCACGGGTGTCTCATAGTTGGTTTGTGGTTTGTTCAGAGTGGGGCTTGGAGAGTCAGTGAAAGTAACGTTTTGGTTCAAGTCCTCCATGAATGACACACCTTTTGAGATTCTCAGGTTATCTACGCAACAAAGCTAAAAGCTTTTCGTTGTGGGTGGAAGAAGTAGAAGGTGGTGGTGGTGTTGGTGATAGAGGCGATTGAACACTAAATAGTACTGTGCAGGAGGCGCCAGAGAAAAACCCGTCTTTATTCTTTTTTTCAGCGGAAACTGTTCTGTATACTCTCTCTCAAATGTAACAATTTTGGATTTTCTGAATTCTTTTCCAGAAATTGTGAAAATAACTCTTCACTTCTTGTGCTATACACTGTATCTTATTTTTTTTATATGTATATATATATTTTATATAAATAAAAAAAAAGACTGAACTGTTGATCTTTGTTTGTATGCCATGAATGCCCTTCTCAGATTTGAATTTTGAGGTAAAATAAGACAAAATAATAATTATTACTATTTATTATTATTTTGAATATCTGATTTTCTTATTATTTTGAATTAATATATATGTTGAAAGAAGGAATCTTGTGGATTATGAAAACGAAAATAATTAAATATATTGGATTTTATTTATGTGGCAATTAAAATTTTAATTGCTGTGATTTAAAAAATTAATGTTTTATATTATTTTAGCAGATTTTTTTTTCCAGAATATTATTGACCATGTAAATATTAATTGGTTTTTATTATGGTATTAATTTTTTATTTTAGGAAAAATATATTTTTCTGACTTAATTCTGAATAAAAAATTATAGCAAAATATGTCCAAATCTTGGTAGTATGCAATTCAAATGGTGTATATCATAAGCCACCACGCAAAATGTATTTTGAACACTAAAAAAATAATTTCTGACAACACTTTTTCTTTTGAAGAAATAACCTACTTAAATAGGTTTTATTTTTTATTGTGAAAATCATTTTATTCTTTTTTGAAAAAAATTAATTAAATCTTTGAACTCCTTATATTATAATAGAATAAAAAGCAAATTAAATTTCGGGATAGTTATATAGCCACAGGTCTTAATTTCTAATAATTGTTACTTTTTTTATACATATAAATATTGCAGGAGAAATTAAAAAATGAAAAAGAAAAAGAAGAATAAGAATAAGAGAGATAGATTGCAAATGAAAAGGTTTCCAAAATTTACCTATTGAAGGTTTTTTTTTTGTCAAGACTATTGAAGCTTTTTTTTCGTCAAAGACTCAAAAAACTATTGAAGCTTAAACCAAAATGTTACCACCGGTTGATGCAAATGGGCCAAACTACGGATGTGAACTGGGCCGAGTAGGGAGGGTGGGGTAGTACACTACTTGCATCTATATCCGTTAAAATTAACGGATACCTATGTTGGTTGCGGGTATTCATAGGTACTATTAATATTTTTAAAAATTTAAAATTTATAGAAAGAAAGAGAGAAAATTTCATATAATATATCACAATATCATATAAAATTAATATTAGGGGGAGTTTGTTTCAAGTTTTATATTATATTCCTGGGAATAACATTCCCGGGAATCCTATTACCAGGAATGTTATTCCCGGGTAAAATTTCTAAACATGTTTGGTAGATATTTAATATTCCCGGGAATATTTTTAGAATTTGTTTATTTTAAAAATTAAAAAAAATAAAAATAGAAAAAAATATAGTAGAATGAGGTGAGTGGGAAGTTATTTTAAAAATAACTTCTATTCCCATGGGAATGTAAGATTCTCACCCCTCATCATAGGAATAAAATGCAACTAGAACATGAATAAATAACTTTCCTGAGAATCAATAATACCCGGGAATACAATTTTTAAAACTTATACCAAATGTGGGAAAGTAACATTCCCAAGTTCACTTTCCTGGGAATACTCTTCTATGACTTTGAAACAAACTCCCCCTTATATAATATAAATCAACATTATATAATATCATTACGTGTTAATATATTAAAGGCTTAAATATGTTTTTAGTCCCTATAAATACTGGTCATTTTATTTTTAATCCCTGTAAAACTTTTTTTTGGTTTTTCATCCCTAAAAAATTATTCGTTAGTCTTTTTGGTCCATGTTGTTAACTTTTAGCTGATGTGGCAAACAGAGTGCCACGTCAGCATGCCACATGTGTTATTTCTGCCAAACTTAAATTTGTTTTTATTCCTCATAAATATGATCCTTTTGGTTTTAGTCCCTACAATTTTATTTTTTGGTTTTTTATCTCAATTTCATCCTCATTCAACATCACAATGTCCTTTTGCTTCCAGTGCATTGTTACACTTGAAATTCTGAAACTTTTCGTGGGTTTAAAAAAATAAATCCTTTATGTATTCAATTATTTGAAATTTCAAAACACTTGGATTCATTGTATATAGGAAAAAAAACCTATAACGATCTTTTTTCCTCTCTATAATTCTTCTTTTCTGTATATTGACTGACAAAATTTTCATTGATTTACAATTACAAGCTTTTTTTGTTAGTTAGCACAATTCTCATTAAGTTACAGGTTAATAGACATAAATCAAATGAAAATTTTGTTAATCAATAGATAGAAAAAAATTAGTAGTGAGAGAAATATCGTTACAGGTTTTCCCCTTTATAGAGTGAATACAAGTGCATTGAAATTTCAAATAATTGAATACATAAAGAATTTATTTTATTAAACTCATGAGGAGTTCAAGAATTTCAAGTGTAATAATGTAGTAAACAAAAGGACACTGATATTGGATAGAGATGGGATAGAAGTGAAAAATAAAAAAAATATAGAGATGAAAAATAAAAAAAATTATAGGGACTAGAAACAAAATAACCATATTTATAGGGACTAAATACAAATTTAAGCTAGGCAGAAAAACACATGTGGCAAGCTGATGTGCCACTTTGTTAGCCACATCAGCTTAAAGTTAACGGCAAGGACCAAAAAAGCTAACGGAAAATGTTGTAGGGATGAAAACAAAAAAAAAATTTACAAGGACTAAAAATAAAATGACGCATATTTATAGGGACTAAAAACATATTTAAGCCTATATTAAAAATATCATTATAAAATAGTAAAAATAATTTTTATATCATCATTAAATAATAAAAATTTCTAATATTTTAATATATTTAATAAAAAATATATTTTAATAAATATACGGGTACCTGTGAGGTGGGTAGTATAATATATGTCCCCACTCATTTAATAAATATACTAATAAATATACGGGTACCCATTACGGATATATTCATGGATATACGCGGATGCGGGTTTTTTTACGTCCCTAGGCCAAATCATATTGTTACTTAAATTAATATAATAAATATTTTAATGATAATTTTTATTTAAAAAATAGATTATTAGTTATCAATATGATTTGGCATAGGGACGTAAAAAAATCTCACTTTACCAAAAAATAGTTATCCATATGATTTTTGCTATCTATTTTCAAATGTAAAAGTGATAACTAATAATATTGTTATTTCTGCCCCCTAGTCCACCTAACAAAATACGAATAATTCATTGTGGAATAGATTTCATATTTTAAATTTTATTTCTATTAATAAATACATCCTTTTAGTATTTAACATTCTGCTATTTTAATATAAAATCAACTATCTATTTTTCAGATAAATACCACAACTCAATATAATTTATCCGTATATCACATCATTTTAAATTAAGTGAGAGCCATATTATTATGTAAAGTTACAATTGTTAATTAAAAAATCAATAAAATAAAATTTCATAAATTAATATTTTTAATATAAATATCACTACACTACAACATTAAATGCGCACTTTAACACGTAGCTATGCAATTAATACTCTGTGACGGTCTGGTCATCGCTACGTTTCGCACAGTAGCGATGACCTATCTAAAAAACTAATTATTTTTTTACGAAAATTTAAAAATTAAACGTAGCACGTTTTAATTAAAATTTAAAGTTGGCGCGTCAGAACAATTTTTAACGTAACGATAGCCACTACGTTTAAAACTTACACGCACAAAAGTCTTTCCTGCTCCCCTCTTCTTCTTCCTCCTCCTCCTTCCTCTTCTTTCCTCCTCTCCGGCCACCTCTTGTTTCTCTCCCTCTCACTCTTTCATAATCAAATCCTCATCAATTAAGCACTCCCTCCTTCATAGGTTCATTTTGAACCGATCAGAATCTCAATAGTTGCCCAAAGGTCCCTCTGTCCTTCCTTCCCTCTCCTCCTCTAGCGTTCACCATCACCTGCTGTCGTTCAGGAAGTTATTTAGGGGCTGTTCGAGGTGGTTGCAAGTTTTCAGTTTTTAGTTTTTTAAAATTTTCAATCAAGTTTTTACAACTCAAAACGAAAAATGAAAACTTGTTTTTGTGGTTTTCAAAACACAAAAAGTGGTTTTCAGTTTTTGGTTTTGAGTTGTAAAAAATTGTTTGAAAATTTTTAAAAATAAAAACTGAAAACTCGCAACCACCCCAAACGGCCCCTTAATTAATTAATGTTTTTTAATTATAGTTATATAATTATTTAGTTAGTTATTTAATTATGTAGGTAGTTATTTTAGTTATTTATGTATTTAAATATATAGGTAGTTATTTAGTAATTATTAGTAATTAATTATTAATTATTAGTTTATTAATTATTAATTAATAGTAATTATGTAGTTATATAATTATTAATATTAAATATTAGGTTATTAATTATTAGTAATTATGTAGTTATTAATTATTAATCATTATTTGATTAATTATTAGTAATTATGTAATTATATAATTATTAAATATTCATTATTAGGTTATTATGTAGTTTATTTATTTACTTTATAGGTATGTTTTTAACATTTAATTTAACCTTATTAAAATTACGTACATATGCCTCGAATGCGTGGCAGAGGTGGACAGAAGGTCCCACCTATTAGAGGGAGGTCCATCCCTCCGGACAAGCTTGCTGCACAGGCAGCTCGCTTACGATGGGATAGAACCAACCTCTCTCACCCTGAGCAGCTGCCAGAGCAGCCTTCCTCGTCCGCCCCTCGCACCGTACGTGGTGCCCACCCCTGTAGAGATGACCCAACATGCATTTGTTGGAGCCTTCATGGAGCAGATGAGGATCATCCCTACCCCGGGATATCATGAGGTTCCCCCCGAGATAGGTCATCAGCTACCAGAGGATAGCCTGCCACATATTTCCGATTCGGAGGGTTAGGACGACCCACATGCTGACATTGATGCGAAGGATGACGAGGAGCCTGATCTACAATTGTCTCCGCACCGGGGTGCCACCTTCAGTGCCGATCACGAGCGGGACCCTCAGGGTGGGGTTATCATCCAGCCTTATGGTAGAGGGTGAGTTTATTCATTTTTTATTCTTTAATATTTTGAATTTTTATAAGTTGCAGTGTTAACATTGAATTTATTTATTTTGCAGTTGGGTGTCTAACAACCCCCCATTGCGACCATTGATCATGCGATCCGCTCACAATTCCGGGGGTCCCCACTATTTGTGGGAGGTCACCCCGAAAGATGTGAGGGACAAGTGGTGGGAGGAATGTACGGTAAAATGTTTTCATTTTCCATTATTTTTTTAACTTGTTATGACATTTTCAAATGATTTACCGTAAAAGTTTTTTCTTTTACAGAGCAGAGTTATTTGGGCCCTTGAGGACGAGGCCCAGATTAAGAAGGTGTACGAGCAGAGAATTGATCGACGCCTTCGGGATATGCTGAACAAGGCCTGGACGAGTGGTACTAGGCCCATTTGGTGTGGTGAGGAGGCTTGAGAGGGTCTTTTGACCTACTGGGCCTCTGATGTTTTCGAGGTGAAGTCCACTCGTAACAAGAGCAATCGGGCTTCTCGTCGAGGCGGGGCCGTCCACACCACGGGTCGCGAGGCCCACATTGAGGTCGCGCTGGATATGGTATGTAAAAACCTACTCTTATATATTATTTTTGTATTTGTAATTAAAATAATTAATTAGTGTAATTTTTCTGTGTAGCAACGACAGCTTGAGCGGGATGTAGATCCCAATGAGATTTTTGTGGCCACCCACACAAAAAAGGGTGGTGGCTGGGTAGACGACCGATCGTGGTCCACAATGTAAGTCAATGTACCCGTTTTTAAATATAAATAGATATATTTGCAATAGAATAACTAACTAATTATATGTTTATCTCTACTCAACAGACAAATTACCATGACCGCCTGAGGGAGGTGAAGTCACAGATGGGGGACAACTCCATCACTGATGGGTCCATAAAGGTACAAATCTGGAAGGATGTTGCTGGTGGCAAGACTCGAGGTGGATTTTATGACACCGAGGACTTGTCAACCAACATTCGTTCAAGTGTGACCAGCCTCATTCAGGAGTCTCAGGCCTACACCAGCGGGAGCGATGGGTCACGACATTCATATGACGAGGCGCTGCGCCAGGATGTCATTATAGCAAAGCTGCAAGCTAGCCGAGCTAAAGAGAGGGTTGATCACTGTCAAGCCCAGTACGCACAGTTGGAGGAGGACTTCGCACGACTCCAACAACAGTTGTAGTTAGTGTTGGATGCCCGTAGTGCAGGTGGTTCTACCAGCTTTAGTCAGGCTCAGTCACACCTGCACTACGATGACGACCTGGATGACCAGCCTGTGGATGAGGATGAGGATCGTGGCCCACCACCAAAGCAGTATCGTCTATATAGCCGTGATATTTTTTTGTATTATATTTTCTATATAGGTGTTTTTATATTGTCTTTATTGTTTTTCTTTATATTTTACATCGTTAACAAATATGATATAAAATTTATAAAATAAATAAAAATTTGAATTTTTATAATAATTCAACTGTAAATCTATAAATTAAAATAAAATTAAATATAAATCCCTAAATTCAATTAAAAAAATTAATATAATCAATAGCGACGGCCATGGTATTCACTAGTTATAATTTTTTTTTGAAAAATAATATAAATATGCTAGCGACAGCGTTAGCCGTCGCTATGGTGTGACGGCTTAGCGACGGCCTTTGATATTTTCTGCTAGCGACGACCTTCAGCATTGCGACGATTTTAGCGACGGGAAAGCAGACGCTATGTAGCAACAACTATTTTTGCTCGTCACTACGATATTAACGATGAACATTTTAACGACATCCTTGTGGTCGTCGCTAGGGGCCGTCGCTAATTGCATTGAAGCGACGGTTTTCCCCTTGTAGCGTCGTTGACATACGAAATTCTTGTAGTGTATAGACATATTTTATTATAAATTTTAATTATTACTATTTCAATCCATGATTATAACATTTTAATTTACTTTAGAAATTGTATACTCATTTTAGAATATTCAATTCTAGAAACTTTAAAAGTAACATTTTGTATAACATTTCACCAAAAAAATGTAACATTTTCTATAAATTCTGCAATTTAGCTCATTGAGTTCATTGTATTTAGTTTTCTTTTTTTTTAGTTAAGTGAATTCAATTTATACCTTGTACTAGCCCTTGCTCTAGTTATCTTTTGATTTATGTTATTACAAGGAAAGGGTTTTGCATATTAGTTGCTATTTGACCAAGAAATCAAAATGAAGGATGAGAAAAATAAAAGCAAAGCTAAGAAGAAAAAGCAAGGAAAGCAACAAGGAGACTCTTCTAACTCTCAATCCACAACAACTCACTCGATTCCAAAACAATAAGAAATGGTTGGTGAAGGTCCCAATCCACCTAGGAGGACACTTGGAGATTATGCTATGCAACAAGGGCCTAAACATTTCTCAAGCATAGTTGTTCCACTTAACTAAGGCATTGGAGATGAAGGCATCTTTTCTCAGCTTGATTAGTTCTCACCAATTCGCTGGAATGGATCATGAAGATCCATATACACATTTATCTACTTTTTATGAATTGTATGGAACTATGGGTTTGAAGAAGGTGATTAAGAAGCAATATATCTAATATTTTTTTCCTTTTTCTTTGACATGTAAATCAAAAGAATAGCCAAAATCTCATCCCAACCAGAGTCTGACCAGTTGGAGTGATCTAGGAGAAAATTTTTTAAACGGATTTTTCACACCATTTAGATACACCAGTGCTAAATCTGATATTTCTAAACTCAGGTAAGGACCAGATGAACCATTCTGTGAAGTCTATGAGCAATTCAAATCATTACTTAGGAGATGTCCAAATCATAGATTCGAAGACATTGTACAGCTTAACATATTCTACAATGGTCTGAGGCCTGATACAAAAATGATTTTAGATACAGTATCATGGGGAACAATGATGTCTATAGATGTTGAACAAGCTACAAAATTTATTAATGCCTTAACTTCTACGGATCATCAATGTCAGCATAATAGGCATACGGTTCAGAAAAGAGGAGTTTTGCATCTCAACACCACTAACATTATTATTGCACATAATAAAATTTTAACTCAACAGATCGAAGCTCTTACTAAGGAGATGGCTAAGCTTCCTCACCAATTACATGCTATTAATTCTAATTTTGGTCCACAACAACAGAACCTCAAATGTGATTTTTGTGGAGGTGATCATCCTAATGGTTATTGTTCTTATTCAGGACATGTATAGGAAGAGGAGGTTCATTGCATGAATAATCAAGGAAGACCAGGTACTTTCTCCAATAATTCTTATGCTAACAATTTTTCGCATGGTTGGAGAAACAATTAAAATCAGAATTATGGATGGAAGCAAGAAGATTGTCCCTCAAAAAAGCAACCTCCTTATTAGTAACAGCAACACTATCCTTCTGTTCAGGAGAGAACATCTGAATTGGAGGATACCTAGGATAAATTCATGCATGCTTCTTTAGCTAATCAAAAGAATACAAAAGGCTCAATTAGAAATTTGGAAACTCAGGTTGGGAAGTTGGCAAAGCAATTATCTGATCAACATGGGGGACATTTCTCAGCCAACACACAAACCAATCCCAAGGAGCATTGTGAGTCTATCAGACTATCACTACCAGGAGTGGTAAAATAATAGGGAAAGGAATTCGTGACAACCTGGTTGTTGAAGAGGAAGTATTAGAAAGAGATAAAAGAATAAGGAAGAAAAGATAGATTGTGAGGGAGAAGAAGAAAAGAATAAAGAAGTTGTAAATAATGAGAAAGAAAAAGAAAAGGAGAAAGAAAAAAGAGAGAGAATGGTGAGGTGAAGGTTCCACCGGTGAAGAATTTACCATATCTTCATGCTCCTTCTAGAAAAGATAAAGAAAGACAGTTTGCTCGATTTATGGATATCTTCAAAAGATTTCAAATAAATATCCCATTTATTAAAACTGTGGAGTAGATGCCTACTTATGCCAAATTTATGAAAGAACTATTGACCAAGAAGAGAATATTTTTAGAAGAAAAAACAATAGAGCCAGAAGTTGGATGTAGTGCTACTATGCAGAAGAATTTACCATAAAAGTCTAAAGATCCAGACAGCTTTACTATTCATGTTACTATCAGCAACTTACCGTAGGGAAGGCTCTGCTCGATTTGGGAGGTATAGTATTAATTTAATGCCTTTATCCATTCTAATGAAAATTGGGGATCTTGATGTCCGTCCTACAAGGATTACACTACAACTAGCAGACAGATATGGGGCGCGCTGGGATGCAGTTTTGTGAAATCAGGAGCGAGTTCCTGAGTGCCTAGGAATAGGGCTCTTGAATTCTGATTTGGGTAAAAATACTCGATAGGTTGAATGCCTAGGAATAAGGTTCAATTTATGGATAGCTATTAACAATTGATCTTAAGGCTAGAACAATTTGTTAAGCAGCCAAGGAATTGGTGTTTAGGGAGTTGATTCTAAGAATTTCATAGTTGATGAATTTTTATGAATGAAATTGATTTGGGCTTCAATATTTATAATTATAAATTCCTAGATTTCATTGGTTTCCAAATACAAGAGGAGTGCGATAGACGAAGTTCAATCCTAGTTTCCTTAATTTGCTCAACCTTATCCCTATTTTCTCTCTCTCTCTCTCTCTCTTATCTTTTCTTTTATTTACTATTGCAATCTTCACAAACAAACTTTCAAAATTCCTCTTACTTGATAAGTGTGAACACAAACAATTTATTTTGTACCGTTCCCTGTGGATACGACAACCCTTTCTCTTACTATTATACTGCTGTGATATTGGTACGCTTGCCAACATCTCAACAAGTATTTTTGGCGCCGTTGCCGGGGAACGGTGTTTCAATTTAAATTGTTGGGAGGTTTATCTTATCAACCTATAAATATTTTTATTTTTTATTTTTCTTTTTCTTTTAGGAATTTAATTTTTAATTTATTTCTTTTATTTTATTTTTTAGGATTTTTTATTTTTAGGAAAATTTATTTTATTTTTATTATTTTGTTCCTCTCTTCCAAGCTAACCTTTGTTTGAGCTTCATGATTTATGCTCTTGAGAGGACAGATGTCTCAAAATCAATTGGTATTTGATCCTGAGATAGAAAGGACATCTAGAAGGAACATGAGTAGAAGACAGAGAAGAAATCAAGGAGACAATTTCAACACTCTCTATAGTGAAGTAAAGAGTGAAGAGATAGTTGAGGAAAGACCACCAACCCCACCAAGAAGAGTCTTAGGAGACTATGTCATGCAACAAGGGCCACACTATTTCTCAAGCATAGCCGTACCCAATACTGCAAAATCTTTGGAGATGAAACCATCATTCCCGAGTCTAATTAGCGCCCATCAATTCACAGGATTGGATCATGAGGATCCACATACTCATCTTTCTACTTTTTATGAATGGATTGGTACCATGGGTTTTGAGGAAGGTGAGGTTGAATCTGTTTACTTACGTTTATTCCCTTTGTCTTTAATAGGTAAAGCTAAAGATGGGCTGAAGTCACATCCCAATCAGAGTCTGACTAGTTGGAGCATTATGGAAGAGAAGTTCTTGAACAGATTCTTCCCACCATCTCGCTATATCAAGGCCAAGTCAGACATCTCCACATTCAGGCAAGGAGCAGATGAACCATTATGTGAAGCCTGGGAGAGATTCAAATCTTTGCTGAGAAAGTGCCCCAACCACGGTCTGGAGCATATCGCACAATTGAATATCTTCTGCAATGGACTCAGACTTGACACCAAAATGATCATAGATGCTACAGCAGGAGGCACAATTATGTCAGTGGATGCAGTGCATGCTACCAGAATTATTGACAACTTTGCACTAAATGATCAACAAGCTCAGCATGGGAGACAACTAGTTCAGAAGAAGGGGGTGTTAGAGTTGAACACTAATGATGCACTCTTAGTTGCAGGCAGTACAGTCTCATCCAAGCCCATCCCCACAATTGACTTGTGATTTTTGCGATGGTGACCCTAGTAATGGTCATTGCTCTTATCAAGACATTCAGGAAGAGCAAGTTAATTATATGGGCAACCAAGGGAGGCCAGGAAATTTCTCCAACAACAACCAATATTCAAACAATTATTCACAAGGTTGGAGAAATAATCAGAACAACATTTTTGGATAGAGACAAGATGCAGGGACTTTCAATAGGCAAACTCCTTATCAGCAGCAACAACAACAAAGCTACACTTCAGTAAATGACAGGCTGTCATATTGGATGAGAAGATTGATGCTCTTATACAGTATTTGAAGCCTATAAGAAGAATACAGATGCAATCCTCAGACTTGTAGAGACACAAGTTGTCCAGTTAGTAAAAGATATAGTAGAGCATAACAAAGGACAATTTACTACTAACACCCAAACAAATCCCAAGGAGCAATGCAATGCAGTTACTACAAACAGTAACATATCAGAGGGAAGTGATTTGGAGGACGACTTAACATATGAAAAGGATCTACTAGAAGAAGATATTGTGGAAAAATATGTCCAATCAAGTACAGATCAAGAGGAAGTTGAGAAGGTAGAAAAATAAAAAAAAGATTTATAAACCAGAGAAGTCATTAGACCCAGGCAGATTCACTGTACCAGTCACTGTTGGTACTTTACCAGTCACAAAGGCATTGCTAGACCTTAGAGCTAGCATCAATCTGATGCATTTATCATTGTTCAAAAGACTGGGTGATTTAAAGGTCAAACCTGAAAATGTAGACCTACTACTTGCAAATAAGTCCACAACATATCCTTATGGGATAATTGAAGATTTGCCTTTAAGAATGGACAAGTTTGTATATTTTGCAGATTTTGTGGTGAGGGATATGGAGGAGGATACTGATGTCCCCTTAATTCTAGGAAGACCTTTTATGAAAGCTGCCAAGATGATAATTGATGTTGATAAAGGAAGGTTCAAACTTAGCTCTCAAAATGAGAGTATTGTCTTCAATCTCGATAGAGGAATTTCCCAACAATCTGAACCACCGGATAGACTGATACTAGATCCTACTGATGGGATCTGTTGTACTCATTTTGAACCACAACTGCAAGGAGTAAAAAGAAGAGGAACTGACTGCCAAAATGTTCCTAAGTATCAGGAAAAGAAAGTCCTACAAAATCTTCAGAGGAAGCCTACAGGAAGCCTACAAGAAGGAAGAAACAGCTGCAAGAATCCATGGTGGAATTCCGTTTCAAGAAAAGAAGAAGATCAACATCATCTAATGATGAAGAAAGTGAAGAAGCTAATGACAAAACAAAAGGGTGGTATGGAGGATGGATATCAGCCAGTTGAACATCAGATTCCACCACCACCTTCCAGATGAAACCTCCTTGAGTAAAACAGGCGTCAAGCTATATGACGTAAAACGAGCGCTTCCTGGGAGGCAACCCAATGTTTTTAAATTTAAATTGTTTTCATTTTATGCATAAATTTTGTTTGTATGTTAGGATTTTGAATTTAAGTAGGATTTAGGAAATTTCAAGAATTGTTGGAATAAGTTTGTGGAAAAACAAAATAAAATTTTTAATCAGTAGGAAGTAGCAGAAAATTTGACTGAAAATTGCAAAATTTCACTCTGTTTTCTGCGCTCCACCTGCGCTCAGCGCAGGTGAAGCGCATAAATAGCAATTTTGTCACAGTTTTTTGCGCTTCACCTGCGCTGAGCGCAAGTGAAGCGCAGCGGCACAAGTTTAAAAAATTTAAACTTGAGCTCCACTTGCGCTGAGCGCAGGAGCGCAAGTTCAAACTCTTGCTTAAATTCAACTGAAAAACAGGGGAAGTCATTCATTTCTTCCTCCCATGTTTTCCTTGGTGTCGTTGCTCTGAGTTTTCCAAGCTTTCCTTTCACTTTTTCCACTTACAAAACTCCTTCAAACTTGATTCTTTAGAGTTTACAGGTATGTTTTCTTGTTTTTGAGTTGTTTTTACCGATTAAAATCCTTGTTTACTTTGTTTTCTGTTTGGTTGATAGAACCTTAGGGTAATAAACTTAGGCTCTTAGGATTACATGTTTTTAGATTTATCTGTCAATGAAGCCTTTGTGTAATATGCTGGTTGTGGTTAAGTGGTACAAATGTTGATTTTTATATGTTCAGTGAGTTTTGCAAGTTATTCTGGTTAGTAACATTGATGCTCTGTTTTCTGTTTAAAATTCTACACTAACCATTGCATAAATAATTTTGCATTGCTACATGTCTAAATATATTTGTTTATCTGAGCTTAATTCCATTTACCAATTGAGTGCCCTGTTTTGAGTTTGATGGTCCCATCAAGGGACATGCTTTAATTGATCACTTGCCTTATAGTTTTGCATGCTCTTGATATTGTGTTAGTTTGGCATTTGGTAAAATGGTGGTTGTGATTGATCAAGCAAATTGGTGATTGTTAGTGTACTCATTGATTCTTACAAGTTGTTATGATTGAAAATGTTAGTGCTCTGTTTTGTTAAAATTTGCACACTTACCATTTCATGAAAATTGAATTAATTCTTCCTGAATCAATAAACAATCCTGTTTGATTGAAAAATCTTGTTGATTGAGCCAGCCAATGCATGATAAATGATTGCTCTATTTTTGGAGCTAATTTGGTTCCCATGAAAAAATTGCTTTCATGAACTGTGAATGCATTGCATAGTTATTAATGTTGAACATTGGGCTGAGAAAAATTCAGATTACATGTAGTGGATTAATCCTATTTATATTTTTTGCAGATGGCTCGCACCAAGATCACCGACACTGCTGGTACCTCCGGGAGAAGTAAAGGAGGTAAAGGAGAAAAGAGGGAACGCGCTAAACCTAACTATGATCCAATGAAGTTCAGGATCTCCAAAGCGGATGAGGACCCATTTCTCTCTTGAACTGTAATTTCATTAAGGAGAGGCCAGTTTCACTTCAACCTGGTGAGTTTGACGACTTCAACATGGAGATCACCAGGAGGCTTTGGAGGCGAGTAGCTGACCCTGACAGGAATTTTGACCCAGAGCTGGTCCGAGAATTCTACGCCAACGCCATAGGTGAGCCTGGATGTCGTGCTGGGAGGAGATCTTATGTGAGGGGCCGATGGGTGACCTACGATCATGATGCGATAAATGATTTTCTAGGTCACCCTGGTCCTGATGATCAGGAGCACATCACCAGTTGCTACATGATATTGGCATATATGGTCATGAGAAGCTTGATAGGAGGATAGTCGAGTACTTATGTTTACCAGGGCGTACTTATGATGTCAACGCCTACAGAGAGGCTGCCAGTATTTTCAGGAGGGACCTACGCAACATTTCTAGAATGTGGACGGTCCTAGTGTTGGCTAACATCAAGCCAACCAACCATGTGTCAGACATTATCATTGAGACGACATATTTAATCTATTGTGTCCTGACTGGTCAAGATATTGATATCGCCAGGGTTATATCTCACAAGATATCTCTCACGGTGACTGCTATGGAGCGTCGCAGTGCACGCTCCAGGATCAATCTAGGATTCCCTGCGCTCATTACTGCCTTGTGCCAATCTCAGGGGATTGTTGTACATCCCACTGCCCCTATCAAGACCCCTATGACCAAGGGGTACATTGAGGCCAACTGCATACCAGAGGAGGAGTTGGGCCCACCACCACCAGCTGATTTACCTTATCCCTTTTATGTGGAGCACCTGTTTCGTCAGAACTCCACTATCTATAGAGGACTAGTTCACCTCCAGGACTACTTGTATTAGACTAGATCTGGCCCTTACTCAGGCATGCTACCAGACCAGTTTCAGACTTATTTGCAGTGGCTTGAGGACATGCCTATTCTTCTAGGGGGAGGTGGGGTAGCAGCTGGTGATGGAGATGGATAGGATGAGGACATCCAGAACGCGAAGGATGAGGATTGATTTCGGTGTTTTTCTTTTCTTTTTCCTTTTTCCTTTTTTTTTCGTTTCTTTTTCTTTCATTTTCATTTCTTTTCTTTTCAGTTGATCTGTACTGTATCTGATTCATTACTGACACATCATTTCTATGCAGTATGGATTTTTAGGATTATTTTTTATTAGGATTTTTGTTTTTAGGATTTAGGAAATAGGGATTTAAGGAATTCAATTTCAAATCTCAAAACTAGGTAACCTAACTAATTGAACTAGGAGAGGAAAAGGAATTTAGTGATTGAATCCATAATCAGTTAGGATTAAGATATTGTGCAGGAGAATGTATCAAGGTATTTAATTGAATTCAATGGTGATTTTATCAAGAAAAAATATCCATAAGCCGGTGAGTTTGTGAAACTAAACACTTTGAGAGATTTCACTGTTGCTTGTCAACTGCTATTGCTTGAGTTTTTTGATTTTATTATGCACATGAAAGGTGTGGAAGTGATTAAGGCATCTTGTAAATATATAAATTTGTAGGAACACAGGGAACCACTAGAAGGGGGGTTGAATAGTGTTTCTAAATATTTTAGAAAGCTTTTCGCAAACAGGTTCTCAAAACAGAATTTCAGACGGCTTTTGGAGGGCTGTCTGAAGTTTTCAGACGGTTTGTAAAAATTGTTTTTAAAAGAATTTTTGTTCCTTTTAAAATATTAGATTAATTACTCAGACCCCTTGATTAGTTTAAACTGAATTTACAAGAGATAAGGGTAAGAAAAACTTAGCCACAAAATTTATCCTGGTTCACTCACTACCACTTGTGAGCTATGTCCAGTCCCAATGCCAACTAGCAATTGGATTTTCTCTTAATCTTTCAAGATTACAAGTATTCTTTTACAGACAAGCCTCTTCAGGCTCTACAACCCAAGTATTCTTTTTCAGACAAGCCTCTCCAGGCTCAACAACCAAGTATTCTTTTACAGTCAAGCCTCTCCAGACTCTACAACCAAGTATTCTTTTTCAGACAAGCCTCTTCAGGCTCAAAAGCAAATACAAATGAGAGAAATGCTTAAGCTCACAAACTATATCAGTTTTGAGACTTAAACAGTTACAGATTGTACAGAAATTACTGAGGTATGCTCAGAATAAAACAATATATGTGTACAAAGATAAAAATATTTATCAGAGTGTTGCAACGAAAAACTTGCAGAGTTTTTGTTCTTTTTCAATTCTTCTCTCTTGTGATGGTCTTCAAGGATGGGGGTATTTATACCCAAATATTAGTCCGTTGGAGAAAACCACCGTTTGTGAAATACATGAATTCTGTTGTGAGACAACCTGCTGTATGCACAGAATATTCTCTGACAAATCTGACACATTGCAGTTTTTGCTCCTGCTAAAAAGCTGCTATTTGTTGTTGCTGCAATGGCTGCGTAGCAGAGGACACGTTGTGGCAGAGAACGTGCTTGAAATGCAACGAGGAGTGCCAGCTGTTGTAGCAGAGATCGTGCATGATTCAAAATGAGATTCAGACAGGTCTTCACAAATTCAGACAAGAGATGCCACGTCATCAAGGGACTTCAGACAGCCTTGATGCTTCAGACAGGGTGCACTGCTTCAGACAGCTTCTGCACTTAGTCTTTTTATATGAACTTTTAATGGCTCTTGCTGAAATCATAGATGAAAGATTTAACTTTATGAGAATCTATGATAAGTATTTTAAGCCAAATTTGCTATTAAATAAAACTTGGGAATATTTCTGTCTTAAAACATCATAAACCACTTTATGATATTTTTGAGACTCAACATTCTCCCCCTTTTTAATGATGACAAATTTTCTTAAAATATATAAATCTGTAATAAGCTTTAAATGGCTCCCCCTGAGATACATATCCTTTAACATGATCTGTTTAAGGTATATGCTCCTTAATTGCTCAAAAATCTCAGAAAGCTTAAAGCTTATTGTACTGTACTCCCCCTGAATCCTGTAATCACTCCAGATTTTGTTAGTTTTAATACTCCCCCTTTTGTCATCAATCAAAAGGGAGAATCAGAGCAAAATAGTAAAAGAGCAATACAGATTAGAGATAAACAATAGATATCAGAGCAAACAAACATTGATTCAAAAACACTGATTTTATTTAATGGATATGCAATAAATCAGACAATCAATCACAAGTCATAAGAAAAATAAACATCAGACAATGGCAAAATAGTTTAATCCTTTTTCTTCAGCAAGGCTTCAGTCAGAAATGAAATTAATTCTTCCTTGGCCTTGTTTATTGCTGCTTCTACTGATGTCTTCAGCTCTTGTTGCCCAGACTTGATAAGCTGCTGTTCATGAAGAATTTGCTCTTGATTAGCAATCAGATGCTTAGACTTCTTCTCTTGTTCAGCAAATTTCTTCTCAAGCTCCTTGACTTTGGATTTTAACTTTAAGTTCTCTTCAGACAAGTCTTGCTCAGATTCATATAGAATGATTTGGATATAAGGACAGACAAATTGCAGGACCCCGAAGCCTGGTTTCAAATTGTAAACAGATGGTCTGAACACTGGCCAAAAGAAAGTGCCAATGAATTTCAGCAAAACCCAGTCTTCATTGAAGGAGTCAGCAGGTGGGGGAAATTAATCCTGCAGATAGTGGTATTGGACATTTGTAGTCTTGCCAAGTCCTACTTCAGATTCAGCATCAGGACCAGTTGATCCAGAAAAAGATCCAGCATCTTCTCTGATCTTCCAATAAGAAGCCCACATCCAGTCTTGCAGCAACTGATCTAAGCCTCCTCCCTGACTGCTGATAAATTCTGGTAAAACATCCCACTCTGTTGTACTCATCATTTCAGATAGGGGTGGAGATACTGAGTAAACTTTATGTGCTTTGAACATCTCATTCTGACCTTCCTTTAAGGGATACCTAGGAACAATTCTGTCAGGCTTCACCAAGATTGCAGTGGTTGGCCTGATGGAACATGTTCTAGGTGGCCTATAACCTATCATTCCAACTCCCCTGTGTAGCTCTCTCTGAAACAGTTCAGACTCTGTGTTGAGCTGTCTCACAAGATACCATTCTTCATTGCTCAACCTCCATGACTCTTCAAAAAATGGGTTGATAGGTGCCCATGATGAGGGTTTGAAGAAACTTGAGAGAAAGAGATTTCTTGAAGACTAAGAATAGCAAGAGTTCTGAGAATAGAGTAAGTGCTAAAGTTACTCTGGCCCACTGCCTTCTGTATATATAGACCTCTAAAGCAATAATGGCATGTACTGGCTGCGCAGACATAGGGTAACGTGCGAAGTGGAAGAGACAAAAATAAAGGAAATTAAACCGTCCCTTATTGCCACGTCATTTGTTCATTTCAGACAAGTGATAGATTTCAGACATCCATATTAATTTCAGACGACCCAAAATTTCAGACAAGTCACTTGTTTCAGACAGGCTAGAATTTCAGACACATCAATTTTCATACAATCAAAATGCATGTATGTTCAAATTATCTCTAATGAACTTAAATCTATCTTCAATTAGAGGTTTTGTGAATATATCAGCCCATTGATGCTCTGTATCAATAAACTGAATATCAAAAACACCTTTCTGAACATAGTCTCTAATGAAATGATGTTTGATTTCTATATGTTTAGCCCTAGAATGTTGAATGGGATTCTTAGACAGATGAATATCACTAGTATTATCACACAACACAGGTATAACGGATATTGAAATATTAAAATCCTTAAGCTGATACTTCACCCATAGCAGTTGTGAACAACAACTGGCTGCTGAGATGTATTCTGTTTCAGCTGTTGATAATGCAATTGTGCTCTGCCTTTTGCTTGACCAGCTAATCATATTCTCTCCAAAGAAATGACATCCACCACTGGTGCTTTTTCTTTCAACTCTATCTCCAGCAAAATCAGCATCACAGTAACCTACTAGCCTGCAATCCTTACTTTTCTTATAGCACAGACCAAGATTAGTAGTACCTTTAAGATATCTGAAAATTCTTTTTACAGCTTTTTAGTGAGTAATTCTTGGATCAGATTGGAATCTAGCACAGAGGCATACACTGAACATAATGTCAGGCCTGCTTGCTGTTAGATACAATAATGAACCAATCATTCCTCTATACAAAGTTTGATTTACTGGTTCTTCATTCTCATCTTTATTTAAAGATGCAGAAGGGTGCATTGGAGTTGTCATGGGTTTGCAATCACTTAAGTTGAACTTCTTAAGCATTTCCTTTGTATATTTTTCTTGATGGATCCATATACAATCAGAATCTTGCTTAATCTGAAGTCCTAAGAAAAATTTTAGTTCACCCATTAAACTCATTTCAAACTCAGATTGCATTAACTTAGAAAACTCTTTGCATAGTGAAGAATCAGTAGAACCAAAGATAATGTCATCAACATATATCTGGACAAGAATAAGATCTTTGTTAGACTGTTTTCTAAAAAGGGTTGTGTCTACTTTTCCTCTTTCAAAACCATTTGATATAAGAACACTACTCAATCTGTCATACCAAGCTCTTGGGGCTTGTTTCAGACCATATAGAGCTTTCTTGAGTTTAAAAACATGTTCAGGAAAAGTTACATCTTCAAAACCAGGGGGTTGTCTAACAAAAACCTCTTCTTCAATGAGACCATTGAGGAAGGCACTTTTAACATCCATTTGATATAACTTGATGCCATTATTTATAGCATACGATAAAAGAATTCTAATTGCTTCTAACCTGGCCACTGGGGCAAAGGTTTCAGTGAAGTCAATACCTTCTTGCTGGTTGTATCCTTGAGCAACTAATCTTGCCTTGTTTCTGACTACCTTGCCTTCTTCATACAGCTTGTTTCTGAACACCCATTTGGTTCCAATAATTTTTTTCCCATGGGGTTTAGGAACAAGGGTCCAGACATCACTCCTAGCAAACTGATTCAGCTCTTCTTGCATGGCTAGGATCCACCCTTCATCATGCAGAGCTTCATCAATGTTCTTTGGCTCAATTTCAGACAGGAGAGCAAGTGAATTCAGATCCTTGAATTTTGATCATGTCTTTACTCCTTCTGAAGTGTTGCCAATGATTTGCTCTTTAGGATGATGTGATTTGCATCTCCATTCATGTCTCTGAGGAGGTATCAAATCTGTCTGAGACTCAAAATTTGTCTGAAGAGGTTCAGTAACAATAGGAACTTCAGACGACTGCTCATCCTTCAAACTGCTGTGATCATTCAGCTCCGTTCCTGCAAAATCATCCTCTAGATCTGATAGTTCTCTATCAGTCTCTTTGTTATCATTGAATTTTACATGAATAGTTTCCTCCACAGTTAAAGTTCTAGAATTATACACTCTATAGGCTTTAGATGTTTCAGAATATCCAATGAAAAATCCATTGTCTGACCTTGCATCAAACTTTCCAAGATCATCCTTGGTGTTGAGTATAAAACACTCACATCCAAAGGTGTGGAAATATGATATGTTGGGTTTTCTTCCTTTCCACAATTCATATGGAGTCTTTTTCAGAATTGGTCTTACCAATATTCTGTTTTGAAGGTAGCAAGCTGTGCTAACAACTTCTGCCCAGAAGGTTCTTGGTAAACTGCTTGAGTTGAGCATGGTTCTTGCCATCTCTTGCAAACTTCTGTTCTTTCTCTCAACAACCCCATTCTGTTGAGGTGTTCTAGCCACAGAGAAATTATGTGAGATCCCATTCTCATCACAGAACATTTGAAAGTTTGCATTCTCAAACTCTCCACCATGATCACTTCTTATGACAGAAATACAGAATCCTTTTTCATTCTGTACCTTCTTACAGAATACTGTGAAATTCTTAAAAGTCTCATCCTTGTTTCTAAGGAATATTACCCATGTAAATCTAGAATAGTCATCAACAATGACCAAACCATATTTCTTGCCACTAAGACTTTCTGTTCTAATGGGACCAAACAAGTCAATGTGTAAAAGTTCTAGTGGTCTGCTAGTTGAAACAACATCTTTACTCTTGAAAGAGTGTCTTGTTTGTTTCCCTTTCAGACAACTATCACATAAAATGTCAGATTTGTATGAAAGCTTGGGCAATCCTTTAACAAGGTTGTGTTTTGCTAATCTTGAGATTAATCTCAAGCTGGCATGCCCAAGTCTTTGATGCCAAATCTGTTTTTCATCTTCAACAGAAATGAAGCATTTTACATTTTGACTTGCTAGATCCTCTAGATCAATTTTATACACATTGCTGTGTCTCTTAGCAGTAAAGAGGGTTTGATCAGAGGTGTCTTTGACTATGCATCCTTCCTTGGTAAAGGATACTACATAACCACTGTCACATAATTGACTTATGCTCAATAAATTATGTTGAAGTCCTTCCACAAGAAGCACATTCTTAATAAAGGATGAAGGAATTATACCTACAGTCCCTATGCCAGTGATCTTCCCTTGCTGGTTTCCACCAAAGGTGACCACTCCTCCTTCTTTAGGTCTAAGGTTTTGGAACAAAGACCTTTCTCCTGTCATGTGTTGCGAGCACCCACTGTCCAGGTACCATTTGTGGGGTCTCCTTTGTCCTGTTAAACACATCTGCAACAGGAAAAATTAAGTTTTTAGGTACCCAAGTTCTTTTGGGTCCTGTTTTGTTAGCTTTGGGTCTTGCTTTTCTCTTGTGTTTGCACTGAGTCACATTGTGTCCAGGCCTACCACAGTGAGAACATCCAGTAACCTTCTTTTTGCCTTTAGAAAAATTTAAGACAGTAGGAGGTTCAGACATGTTATAATCCCAAAAGCCTAGTCCACTTTTGTCAAGAGAATGCCTTTGATTTCCAAGCATCATATTCAAATTTTTTGTTCCTTTGACAAATTTGGCTAGATCTTTTGTCAGTTCTGCAACTTGTTTTTGAAGTTTTTCATTCTCTTTAGACACAGCTTGCAGACTGCAGTTTTCAGTCTCAAGGGCCTTTTCCTTGAGCATAATATGTTCTATCTCAAGAGCCTCAAATCTATTACACATTTATGTGTGAGCTTTGGATAGATTCTTATACTCTTGGAAAAGTTCCTTGGAACTTTCCACCAGATCATCATACATTTCTTGTAAGGTAAGAGGGAATACCTCAGCTTCAGAACTGTCTGAAGATGGTAGACTGGCCATGAGACATAAATTTGCCTCTTCTGAAGTATCTTCCTCCTCTTCTGAGGTTGTCTCATCAAGATCTTCCCAAGTTGCCATAAGACCTTTCTTTTTCTTGAAAAACTTTTTCTTCTTAAAGTTGTTTTTCTTCAGTTTTGGGCATTCAGCCTTCATGTGCCCTAGTTGCTTACATTCAAAGCAAATGATTTTATCAGAGTTAGACTCTTTACCTATCTTACCTGATTTAGATGATGAGGGTTGGTTCTTTCTGAACTTTCCTCTGTTCTACAACATTCTTTTGATCTTTCTGCTTAGAAGAGCAAGATCATCATCATCTTCTGAGCTATCTTCAGAGTCTTCATCTGCCTCTGAACCTGCTTCAGCTTGCATAGCCTTGATGTTGCCATGCCTAGACTGTTTGGCCTTGGAGTTTAGTGCTAAAGACTTCTTCTTGTTGTCATCTTCTCCAAGCTCAAGCTCATGGACCTTAAGAGATCCCAACAGTTCTTTCACTCTAAGAGAATTCAAATCTCTTGCCTATTGAATGGCAGTTACTTTGGGTCTCCAGGACTTAGGCAAACTCCTTAGAATTTTTCTGTTGTTGTCTCCAGAATTATAAGTTCTGCTTAAGGACCTGAGTCCATTTGTTATGGTCTGAAACCTTCCAAACATCTGGTCAATGGTTTCAGATTCTTCCATCTTGAACATCTCATACTGATGTATGAGCATACTTATTTTTGATTGCTTGACAGTCTCAGTTCCTTCATGGGCTGCTGCAAGAGTATCCTAGATCTCCTTGGCAGAGGTGCATCCATGAACCTTCTCATATTCTGATTTTTTCAAGGAACATATCAGATAGAGTTTGGCTTTAGCATTCATCTGGACTCTAGCCTTCTGCTCCAAGGTCCATTCAGTCTTAGGTATAGGCACACCATTTTGCATGGGCACATAGTCTCCATCAGTGACCACATCCCAAACATCAATGTTGGTGCTCTCAATGAACAGCTTCATTCTATCTCTCCAGTAGTGGTAATCCTCTCCATTGAATGCTGGGGGTCTTGTGATAGAGGCTCCTTTTGTGATGTATTGCCTATTGCTGTTAGAAGCTTCCATATGGATCTTTCAGTCCTCAAACACTTGTTAGGTGCTTCAACCCTGAGTAGAGCTCTGGTACCAACTGTAGGAACACAGGGAAACACTAGAAGGGGGGTTGAATAGTGTTTCTAAATATTTTAGAAAGCTTTTCGCAAACGGGTTCTCAAAACAGAATTTCAGACAGGCTTTTGGAGGGCTGTCTGAAGTTTTCAGACGGTTTGTAAAAATTGTTTTTAAAAGAAGTTTTGTGCCTTTTAAAATATTAGATTAATTACTCAGACCCCTTGATTAGTTTAAACTGAATTTACAAGAGATAAGGGTAAGAAAAACTTAGCCACAAAATTTATCCTGGTTCACTCACTACCACTTGTGAGCTACGTCCAGTCCCAATGCCAACTAGCAATTGGATTTTCTCTTAATCTTTCAAGATTACAAGTATTCTTTTACAGACAAGCCTCTTCAGGCTCTACAACCCAAGTATTCTTTTTCAGACAAGCCTCTCCAGGCTCAACAACCAAGTATTCTTTTACAGTCAAGCCTCTCCAGGCTCTACAACCAAGTATTCTTTTTCAGACAAGCCTCTTCAGGCTCAAAAGCAAATACAAATGAGAGAAATGCTTAAGCTCACAAACTATATCAGTTTTGAGACTTAAACAGTTACAGATTGTACAGAAATTACTGAGGTATGCTCAGAATAAAACAATATGTGTGTACAAAGATAAAAATATTTATTAGAGTGTTGCAGCGAAAAACTTGCAGAGTTTTTGTTCTTTTTCAGTTCTTCTCTCTTGTGATGGTCTTCAAGGATAGGGGTATTTATACCCAAATATTAGTCCGTTGGAGAAAACCACCGTTTGTGAAATACGTGAATTCTGTTGTGAGACAACTTGCTGTATGCACAGAATATTCTCTGACAAATATGACATATTGCAGTTTTTGCTCCTGCTAAAAAGCTGCTATTTGTTGTTGCTGCAATGGCTGCGTAGCAGAGGACACGTTGTGGCAGAGAACGTGCTTGAAATGCAACGAGGAGTGCCAGCTGTTGTAGCAGAGATCGTGCGTGATTCAAAATGAGATTCAGACAGGTCTTCACAAATTCAGACAAGAGATGCCACGTCATCAAGGGACTTCAGACAGCCTTGATGCTTCAGACAGGGTGCACTGCTTCAGACAGCTTCTGCACTTAGTCTTTTTATATGAACTTTTAATGGCTCTTGCTGAAATCATAGATGAAAGATTTAACTTTATGAGAATCTATGATAAGTATTTTAAGCCAAATTTGCTATTCATTAAAACTTGGGAATATTTCTGTCTTAAAACATCATAAACCACTTTATGATATTTTTGAGACTCAACAAAATTGTTCAGTGCCAAATAGCCAACCTTTGAATAATTTTTCCTATTTTTGATAGTCCATTTGAGCCTGAATTTTATTTTTCTTTTGCACCCTAGCCTAACAAATGATTATATCTTGTCCCCACACACTTAGGAATAGATAACATAGGTGCAATTTATTCAATAAAAATGGGTATGAGTTGGCAGATTGAAATTACAATAAAAAGGCACACTGAGTACTAGAATTCACTCCCTTATTAAAAAAAAAGTGTATATTTACATTTAAAGTTTAATAAAAGGGAGTGAATTATAAAAAAAGAGGTCGATTGTGAGCAAATGCTCAAAGTTAGGAATGATATGGATGCTCAAAGTCAAGAAGGATATGGTGGATCGAGAGTAATTTACAATATTGATTAGATTGTAGATATGCTCTCTTTTCTTAAAGTTGTGTATTTTGAATTATCCAGAAAAACCATGAATTCTTGATAGTCTGGCCTCATTACAACCTTAGAAAGACCTTTTGATCCATGTTGACCATGTGCATGATTATTAACTAGAAACGACTATCAATTTTAGTTGTTCAACTGCAGTGAAAAAAATGAGGGAAACACTTACCCATGAGAATGAGAGAAATTCCTTGATTTATCACTTATTGTTTTGATTACTGCTTTTGAAAAATTTGAATGCATTTTTATCTTGTTCTGATTGAGGATTGGAGTCACCACTTGGTTCTGATTATTAATCTGAAATTTGGAAGGTGACAGCTGTCTAGCAAGAGATATTGAATTTGTTTCCTTATTAGTCAGTACCATAACTGGGGATTGAAGTCAACTGTCTGTAGGAGATTCTATTGCTTGAGGACAAGCAAGAAGCTAAGTTGGGGGGTATTTGATAAGTGTTAAAATTACGTAAAATTCCTATATAATTACAACACTTATTGAAGGCAAAATGCTTAATTTATACCCCAATTTATCCCTTTTTGGCTTAAAATGCAATTCTTGTATTTAATTAAGTCAAATTTGAATTTGATGCTATTTTGATAAAGAATCTGCTGATTTTTGCAGATAAAAAGCAAAGTTCAAATAAAGCATCAAGATAGCATCAAACAAGGATAGGAACAGCACAAAGCAAGCTTCAAAAGAGGAAATTCAGGAAAAGCAGTTGCTGATTCCTGCGTCCACCTGTGCTGAGCGCAAGTGGAGCGCAGAAATGACGTTCCAGCCTCTGTTTCTTGCGCTGAGCGCAGGCAGAGCGTAGGAGACATGGCCTAATTTTTAATGGGCTGCAATCAGAGTCTCAAAAGCCCATCAGAACAATTTTAAAAGGACTTTTAGGGATTGAGACAGAGACATACGGAGCCGTTGAGTAGATTGGGAGCTGGAGAAAAGTGTGACGGTCTCTTCAGTTGGTTTGTAATGGCTACCATGAGTAGCTAAACTTTCCCTTAGGATTGAATGTAGTCGATTCAATCCCCAATTGTATTTTGGATCCTCTTTGCTATCTAGAAATCTCTATTTTTATAATATTAGTATTTTTATTCTGTTCTTAATGCTTAGCTTCCGTCTTTGTACCTGAGTTATGATATGATTTTATGGGGCGCGCTGGGAAGCGGTTTTGTGAAATCAGGAGCGAGTTCCTGAGTGCCTAGGAATAGGGCTCTTGAATTCTGATTTGGGTAAAAATACTCGATAGGTTTAATGTCTAAGAATAGGGTTCAATTTATGGATAGTTATTAACAATTGATCTTAAGGTTAGAACAATTTGTTAAGCAGCCAAGGAATTGGTGTTTAGGGAGTTGATTCTAAGAATTTCATAGTTGAGGAATCTTTATGAATGAAATTTATTTGGGCTTCAATATTTATAATTATAAATACCTAGATTTCATTGGTTTCCAAATACAAGAAGAGTGCGATAGACGAAATTCAATCCTAGTTTCCTTAATTTGATCAACCTTATCCCTATTTTCTCTCTCTCTCTATCTTATCTTTTCTTTTATTTACTATTGCAATATTCACAAACAAACATTCAAAATTCCTCTTACTTGATAATTGTGAACACCAACAATTTATTTTGTACCATTCCCTGTGGATACGACAACCCTTTCTCTTACTATTATACTGCTGTGATATTGGTACGCTTGCCAATATCTCAACAGGTCACCATTTAAGGCCTTATTACTCATAAAATACTCATAATACTCTCAATAATGATAGAAAAAATAAAGGATTCATGATATACAATTGGGCTTAGATTAATGTTGGGTCTCAACCCTAATTTTACTCATGAATAACTAAGAGCCTAATTAGATTTAAAAGCCCATTAACCTAATCATCTAAATTAATCAACTAATCAAGTGTAGTTAAGACTAATCATGATCAACCCTAATCAAATGTGATTAAGACTTAATCAAGGATCAAGAAGATGATTAAGAATGGATTAAGACTTAAATAATTATGACTGACCTTAATCAAGTTTAATTAAGACTTAATCAAGAATAAAGAAGGTGATTGAGGATTGATTAAGATTTAAATAATTATGATTAACCCTAATCAAGTATGATTAAGACTTAATCAAGGATTAAGAGGGTGTTTAAGGATGGAATGAAGTTTATTTTAGTACCTAATTAAGGATTAACACTTGATTAAGGATGAATTATACTTAATTAAGGACTAAACATATGTTTACCTAATTGATTTAAATTATCTAAGATAAGACTTAATCAAGGTAGATTAAGCCAAGGTAAGATAAACCTAAAGGAAGTAAACTTAATACATGGAAATTAATTACACACTTAACCCTAATACATTACGGCTCAAGTTTGAGGTTACATAGTTTAACTACATTAGGAAGTTGACCCTATGAAGCATGAAACACTGTGGTATAATACTTGAGTGAGGGTGAGGTGAAATGCATAAAACATATACATAAGATTTAGTACGTTATAAGGTATAAGTGGAACAAAATCTCAAGTTTAGGAACAATGGAATGTAACCTACCTTAAAAACTTACGAATAACACTTTATGACTGCATAAGACATGTGATGCCTGGAAAGAGAGTGTGGCTTAACCCATGATGTTGGTGAGTTCCTGAAGGGAACTGAGACTGGATCTATTGTGATACCACGGTGGGTGGCTGTGAGTAAGATTCAAGGTTACTCTGCCAGTGAGGCAGAGGGTATTGTTGTTTGATAAATAAATAAATATATGACATGCATCATGTGCATAGTGACATCTAAGGTAGTGGACCTTATGACGGGATGAGAAGCTACAAGTGGTGCCTTTCGAAATGGAGGAGAAGGTTCTAACTGATACCAGGTGGGTACATTTACTTGGCCTTGAGGGTATGGACTGCGGTCGAGGAAAAATGCTAAGTGGCACGGGTTGCACCCCCGCATGCCGGAGTTTCCTCATTATGGCTGGGTCACCTTGACGAGACTATGACCACTATCATGATCAGTGAAGATGGTTTGGAAGTTAATGTTTTGGTCGATCAACCAGTGAAATCATTATTATTATTTTGGAGCAGTGGATCTGTGTACCAGTGCTAGTTTGGACTCTGACTCCTAATCGCTTCCTATGACAATGTTGTTGTGCATTGTGGATGGTGATGTTACCTTGGGCCCTCATGCATTGCATGGTACATGGTAGTCATAAGAAATTTTGGAGAAAGATATGGTTACTTGCATTACATGAGCATATTAGCACAATTTTATGATGTTGTAATTATCTATGTGAATGATTAGGCATGTTGTTGTATGAATTGTGTGAATCCCCGTATATGTTTGTTTTAGTCATTATATCATGCACCAATGAGTTCATGTAAAGTATTCTCACTCTCCTTGGTTTATTTGTTGTTTGGTTGTGTCCTTTATTCTACGTCATTTAGATGGTTTTAGAGATGGATCTGATGAACTCCACGAGAGTGTAACCAAGGTGGGTTCGGGATGAAACCTGGCAAGTCACTGATATGCCTAGGAGGTGCGTTTACACCGAGCGAGTCCAAGTTTCAATCATTCATCCCGGTCTTCCACGGAGTCCACCAATTGTTTTTACTATCCCCGTGACATTGGAGTTTTAGTTTCATCTATTTCTTTGAGCCTAGTTGTGTTCAGCTCTGAATTTTGTGACCTCCACTTTGTATTTTGTTTTGGTGCCATTAGCATATTATTTTCACTACTAAACCCGTAGTTTATATATATGTCTGTAATTCTGATGAGTACCTTCGGTTTGTGGGATGTATCCCTAACTATTTACTCTATCTTTTATGTTGATGGTGGTTATGTTTAAATTGGTGTATGGTTTAAATTTTCGTATTGCATTAGCAATCCCGCATTTTATGAAAATGGTTCATAAGGAAATGATATTTTATAATATATAAAATAAATTTAGAAATGTTGTAGGTCAATTATATACTGGAACATGTTATCAAATCTTTTTATAAATACAAAAAATATATTCCACATTTTTAACGGATTACTTTTAAATGTCCGCTTGTCACATGCAATACATGTGATGTTCTTAGTAGTAACAAGGGGTGTCACACATTGAAACAATGTTCATGATGATAAACTCTGATGGTTAATGAGATGAATTTATGACAAAGGCATTGGTTAAGTATTTTAGAGGAGAAAGCTAAGTGACAAAGAGTTGACTTTGCCCTTGATAAGAAAAATGCTTCAAAGATACTTAAAAAACAATTTCTTGGATTCACCATTTCCTCTTCTCAAAGTTTGTATAAAGTTTGTTTTTTTATGATCTATTTGATTTAGATAAAAAAATTTATCTTTATTTTTAATTGCAAAAACATCACATTATATTTACTTTTAAAAAATTATAAAGAAAATATTTTCCACAAGTCATCATTCTTGTAGAATTTCTTGGTAATGGAAAAAATGGGTAATGAGCGCATCTTAAATAAAAACATGAAAAGATAAATAGAGCATTTATTATGATTAATGTATGAAGAAAGCTTTACACATTTTTTAATTTTAATATATTAGATGCTAATTTTTATTATTAAATAGTTTTAAAATTTTATATTTTTAATGCATTCATATTTTAAATACACATGTTAAAAAAACCTTTTCTATACTGATTTGTCAATGCTAATTATGCTATTTATTTTGTTGTTAAATATTATTGAATTCAAAACTTGAAAACCAGATAATATGTAGTCAATTCAAATGAGACAATGTGAACTCACTGAGAGACTAATATTTTATGGTATATATTTTTTTGTTTACAAACTCCAAGACTAAGATTTTATTTTAGGAGAATAAAATTTTTTATTACTTGGATTGACATATAATTTTTAACCAATTTTTCAATGATAAGATCTGTAACGTCCTAATTTCTAAATTCAGGAATAATGCCTGTTGGAAGCACTATTTCCAAATTCGTGAAATTATTTCATTCATTTCGCGTATCGACATACAATACCATCGCTTGAGTAACCCAACAATTACTAAAGCTCCGATAATACATATATAACTCAATGAAATAATAGTAACATACTGTTGCCATCAAGGCTCCAATACAAAAATATTAAACTAACATAATGATTCCTAAAGTAGCTTTAACAAATAACACTGGTGGTTCTAAACAACATGAAAATCATCAAGTAAAAAGAACAGTAAGACTACTGGTCTTCACATGCCATCTACTACTCATCATAGTTCTGATCAGTATCCTGCACCACTGAAAATATTGTTCCCATGGAATGGGGTGAGACCAACGTCCCAGTGAGTGTAACAGTGTGTGCAGTGTGGGGGAAACCAACCAAGGACCATCATGGCATACATATAAATTTAGAGACATAAAGGAGATAATGATACTGAATTCAACACAAAGAAAATCAATCATCAAAATGCAATACATGGCTGTGAGGTGTTATTCCCGACACCCGGGGTCTTTTCTCTGTTACTTGACTGTGATGAGTGCTCGGCCATGTAACCAAGGACCGTCGTCCAAGGTTACCTATGATTAAATTTTAAATAGCATTTAAATATAATTCTATGATTGGGGACCCCATCTCCCTCTTGGCCATGAGTTCGATGTGGTTACCCCGTTGTTCTTAATTAATTTGCCCGAAGGCCTGTGATGGTCAAAGACCCTGTGATAGCCCGAAAGCTCTATGATTTCTCAAATTCACAATTTCATGTCTGTGATGGCCAAAGGCCCATGAATTCCAGAATAATACAATCAAGAATCATCAAACATAATCAAGAACCATCATACAGAATCATCCAATCATCTACCCTAAGGTTTTGGCAATTCAATACATACAATAATCAGTATATTCACAATTCTTATGTTCATACTATACATGTATCACTAATTCATAGAAGGAAAGGGGAAAAAGAATAGGGAACATGCAATGGCAATCATCCAGAACAAACAAGTGAAAGTCCACCCACCTGTGGGCTGAGAAAACGGAGAAAGAACGAAGAACGGAGGGCCTTGAAGGGAGAAAGATTGAAGCAAGACTCATTTTTGATGAGTAGAATTCGTTCTTGGCCTTTGCTGGGACTTTCTCTCACTAGGACCTCTCTCTCTCTCTGAAAGTACGAAAGAATGGAAGAAGAAACTGACTGAAACCGTCCACGAACGTGTTTTAAAATGCAGAAATCGGACCTGCGCTCAAGCCTCGCTTGAGCGCAGCTCGAGCGCCAGTTCTCGCTCAGGCTGCGCTTGAGCTCAGCTCAAGCTGAATTTCCTCGAATTGCTCTCTGTTTTTCTGCGCTCAGGCTGCGCTCGAGCTCAGCCTGAGCGAGAAAACCAGATTGCAATTTTCCCTTTTTACTGGTATCCTCGCTCAGGCTGCGCTTGAGCTCAGCTCGAGCGAGGAAACCAGAGTGAGATTTTCCCTTCTTGTTAAGGTGCAGTTTTCATCCAAACCCTATCGTGTAACCTATCAAACTGAAGCCCCAGAAATAAGCTTTCTAATGAGAGTGGAATCCTCTCCATCGGACGTCTACAACTCTAGAGATTTTCAATTTAGTGCATCATGGTCATTAGGCTTAGAACCAACATCAAGCACAACCTATTTTTCTTCATTCTACTTTAAGTTATAAAATTCCTATGAATCAAGGTCTTAATTAGCGGGATGTTACAATTCTACCCCCCTTAAAACAATTTTGTCCTCAAAATTGGCTAAAGAATGTTAACTGAAAAACTCAAAGGTGATCTAAAGTTCCTTACCTCAAACGAATAACTCTGGAAACTGAGAGCGGAGATCTTCCTCTTTTTCCCAAGTTGCTTCCTCGGGTGACTGACCCTCCCAAAACACCTTCACTAACGGAATCGTCTTATTTCTCAATGTTTTGAAACTGCGGTCAATGATCTGTGCAGGTCTCGTGGGAATGGTCAAATCCTCCCTCAATTGTACCGATTCTGAACTTATGATGTGGGAAGGATCATGAAGGTATTTTCTGAGCTGAGAGACATGGAACACATCATGGATGTTGGCTAAATGGGGTGGAAGGGCTATTCTGTATGCAAGGGGACCAATCCTTTGCAATATTTGAAAAGGACCTATAAAACGGGGATTCAACTTTTTGGCTTTAATGGACCTTCCAATGCCATTGATGGGAGTAACTTTCAAAAACACATGGTCACCTTCCTCAAACTCCAGGTCCTTCCGCCTCCTATCAGCATAACACTTCTGGCGGCTCTGGGAAGTTACCGACTTTTCCCTAATTCTCTTAATCTTTTCTGTAGTGATTTGTACCAACTCTGGTCCTAAAAAGCTTTTCTCTCCCACCTCACACCAACATAAAGGTGAGTTACACTTCCTACCATACAGCGCCTCATAGGGTGCCATACCTATACTACTATGGAAACTGTTGTTATAGGCAAACTCTATAAGAGGTAGGTACTTATCCCAACTACCCTTCTCTTCCAACACACAGGATCTAAGCATGTCCTCTAAGGTCTGGGTTGTTCTCTCAGACTGCCCATCAGTCTGAGGGTGATAAGCGGTGCTAAACTTCAGTTTAGTACCGAAGGCTTGGTGTAGGGCATTCCAAAACCTAGAGGTAAATCTGGGATCTCTATCTGACACTATGCTGGAAGGTACACCATGAAGCTTCACAATCTCCTTGATATACAATTCTGCTAATTTGGTCAAAGGGTAGGTTGCCTTGATTGGTAAGAAATGAGCTGACTTGGTCAGCCGATCCACAATCACCCAAATGGCATCAAAGCCTGCTGGAACTCTAGGGAGTCCCATCACAAAATCCATGGATATGGCTTCCCATTTCCACTCGGGAATTTCTAATGGTTTGAGCATACCTGAGGGCTTTTGGTGTTCTATCTTAACCTGTTGGCATAAAAGACACCTAGAAACAAACTCAACTATCTCTTTCTTCATTCCATCCCACCAAAACATGGTCCTCAAGTCTTGGTACATCTTGGTAATACCCGGATGTACCGTGAACTTGCTCTTATGGGCTTCCTCTAAAATCTCTTCTCTAAGACTACCCCCCTTAGGGATACAGACTCTCCCTTGGAAGAGAATCACCCCGTCTTCGGACACAGAGAATCCTGTTTGTCCCTTTCGGGACTGGAGTTCTAAGTCTGAGGTCTGGGCCTCTCTAATCCTTGTCCTTAACTCATTAACCACTTCCAGCCTGTGGAGTCTCATACTATCTCCCTCATAGTTCCCATCAAGTTTTAAATCCCTAAACTTCTCTAACAATACTAGCTCATGCACCATCATGGATGACGCATGCAGGGATTTCCTACTTAGGGCGTCGGCCACTACATTGGCCTTACCTGGGTGGTACTTAAGCTCAAAGTCGTAGTCCTTTAGAAATTCCATCCACCTCCTCTGTCTCATGTTAAGTTCCTTCTGGTCAAACAGGTACTTTAAGCTCTTGTGATCACTAAAAACCTCAAACTACACACCATATAGGTAATGCCTCCACACCTTGAGAGCAAACACTACTGCAGCCAACTCTAAGTCATGGGTTGGGTAATTTTCCTCATGGGGTCTAAGCTGTCTAGAACCATAGGCCACTACCTTCTTATCCTGCATCAAAACACAACCTAATCCCTGTCCTGAAGCGTCACTATACACTTCAAAGGATTTGGACAAGTCCGACAATACCAACACCGGGGTGGTGGTTAACCTCTCCTTGAGTTCCTTGAAACTCTTCTCACATTTCTCATCCCAAACAAAAGCATGACCATTACGAGTCAGCCGGGTGAGAGGTAAGGCCAACTGGGAAAAACCTCTAATAAACCTGCGATAATACCCAGCTAATCCTAAGAAACTCCTAACCTCAGTGACTGATTTGGGCCTCTCCCAACCAATCACTGCCTCTATCTTACTGGGGTCCACTGACACACCTTCACTAGATATCACATGTCCTAGGAAGTGAACTTTATCCAACCAGAATTCACATTTCTCAGGGTTAGCAAACAGTTTCTTCTCCCTCAGTACTTCCAAAATCACTCTAAGGTGTTGCTCATGTTCTTCTAAGGTTTTAGAATAGATAAGAATGTCATCGATGAATACAACCACAAACTTATCTAAATAGGGCCTAAAGATACGGTTCATGAGTCCATGAATACAGCTGGAGCATTGGTCAAGCCAAATGGCATCACCAAATACTCATAATGCCCATACCTAGTCCTAAAAGCAGTTTTGGGAATATCCTCACTTCTAATCTTTATCTAATGATAACCTGATCTCAAGTCTATCTTAGAAAATACTGCTGCCCCTCTAAGTTGATCTAACAGGTCATCTATCCTAGGCAAGGGGTATTTATTCTTAACTGTTACCTTGTTCAACTGCCTATAGTCAACACACAACCTCATGCTACCATTCTTCTTCTTGACAAGGAGCACTGGAGCTCCCCAAGGGGATACACTAGGCCTAATGAACTGCTTCTTTATCAATTCCTCTAGTTGCTTCTTAAGTTCACTCATCTCAAAGGGTGACATTCTATAGGGAGCCTTAGAAATAGGCCCTGTTCCCGGCACAAGGTCTATGGAAAACTCAGTCTCTCGGTCCGGAGGTAGGGTGGTCACCTCACTAGGGAAAACATCCTGGAACTCCCTAACAATGGCTATGCTGCCTAGGTCGGGTTTCGACTCTACAGTTGAGGAAAGCAGTAATATAAAACAATAACTACCATCAGTCAGACATTCAGAAATTTGAGTGTAACAAGATAACAAATATGGTGGTCTCTCCTTCGGGGAAAGAAGAAGAGTAGGAAAAACAATATCTTTATTGCAACAGTCAAGCATGACCTGGTTACGGGATAGCCAGTTCATACCCAAAATAACATCAAGCTTTTTCAATGACAAACAAATCAAATAAACCTTAAAGATTCTACCTTGGATTTCTAAGGGACATGCAAGACATACCAAGGAAGTGGAAAGGGCTTCCTTAGCAGGGGTGTGAACATTCAAATGAAAAGGTAAGGGAGTAACTTGTAGTTTCATCCTTTCCACACAATCATAAGAGATGAAGGAGTGAGTTACTCCAGAATCATACAGTACAATCAAAGGAGTATCATTTAAATTACATGTACCTTGCATCAGATCATCAGCCTGAGTTGCCATCTCACCGTTGAGGGTAAAGACCCTTCCGGTAGCTTGGGGTTTGGGCTGGTCCTTCTTCCTCTTTGGGCAGTCCCCAATCATGTGATTTGGTTCCCGACAGTAGAAACAGACTCGTTGTCCTGCCAGGCACTCGCCCCGATGGTGCTTGCCACACTTGGGACAAATAGGAGAAGCTGTAGTGGAGGGAAAGGCCACATGCTTGCCCTTTCCTCCCTGGAACTGAGGTCGAAAATTCTTACTGACAGGTGCATCATCTCTTTTCCTCTTACTCTCAACCCAAGTCCTAACTGCCGGCTTGGGCGCCTCATCCACCAAACTTTGCTCGACGACCAGACACTTGGTCACCAAGGCTGGGAAATCCTTGAGCTGGAAGGCTGACACAATTTTCCTGATCTCGGGCTTGAGGCCCGCTTCCAAGTGAGAACATTTCCAACCCTCATTAGGATTGGCTTGCAGCAGGGAGTGATACTTGGAGAGTTCTTCAAACTTGGCCACAAACTGGCCCACGGTCATGTTGCCTTGCTTCAGATTGAGAAATTCTAGCTCTTTCTGTTTCCTGACTGGTTCAGGGAAATACTTCTCCAGGAATACATTCTGGAATGCATCCCAAGAGAGCAAGGTTTCCGGAGTGTTCAGACTGATCTTCGCATTCTTCCACCAATTCTCTGCTTCTCCTTGTAACATGTAGGTAGCAAATCTCACCTTCAGGTCGTCCGCACAAGCAATCACCTCAAAGATCTTGTTCATGGCATTAAGCCAGGAGTCTGCTGCTGCTGGGTCATAAGCCCCATTAAAGGCTGGAGGGTGGTGCTTCCTGAATTCTGTTAATCCCTGAAGGAAAGGATCTACTACTGTCCCCGGTGGAGGAGTACCTGTGGACTGCCTGTGCAAGGCCTGAAGTACTGCAGCATTAGAGGCGGCTTGCTCCCCCATGATTTGGGTGAGCATTTAAAGGGCCACCACCACGGGATCCTGAGGTTGATCCGGTGAGGGTGAAGGTGAATTGGCACGAAGACGTCCCCTCCTACCGTTAGCCATGACCCTATACACATCATTAAGAAATATCCAGGTGATCAGTCTATCAATTCCCTAATAATGCATATAAAATTATGACTAACTTAAGGAGTAACACATAACCACAGTCCAACTGGATTGAACTGCTCTGATACCAAAATGTAACGTCCTAATTTCTAAATTCAGGAATAATGCCTGTTGGAAGCACTATTTCCAAATTCGTGAAATTATTTCATTCATTTCACGTATCGACATACAATACCATCGCTTGAGTAACCCAACAATTACTAAAGCTCCAACAATACGTATATAACTCAATGAACAAAATGTGAGTTCCTACAGAAGGAACAAAATGTGCTTCACCTTTTGGTGCTTCTTCTTCATCTGTCAGATGAAGTTCTTCTGTCCTAGCAGGGGAGGGAGAAGGATGTGGTTCTTCTGCAAAATCTTCATCCATAGGTACAGTGTGTGAAGAAGATTGGGCTTGAGGTAGGGATATGTCATGAGAGGAGCTATTAGGGTAGCTGGTAGCAAGCATTGCCAATGTGTTTGCAGCCATACCTTCTGCAGAGTCACTACCTGCATATTCTGCAGAGGTAACTTTGGCTTCAATCATAGAGGTGTCTCTATCTTCTTCAGTATCTTTGGGAGGTGAAATTGGAGTAGGATCAGCTTCAGAAGGAACAACCTTTTCCTCTTTAGAAGGAGCCTGCAGCTGAGAAGCTGCTTCTTCTTCACCACCTACAGAAGACAGTGGCTCAACTTCTTCAAGGATAAAAGGACAGAGAGGGGATAATTCAGGAGATGCAGTTCTTTGAGCCTTGCTGGCTTCACCTTCTTCCTTCTGAAACCCCTTTCTTTTTTTGGAGAAAGTTTGCAATATCTCTTTCTTCTTCAATTTAGTCCTTGAGCCACTGGGGGCTTCACTTGGTACATCATCTTCACTATCACTTGAGAGAAACTGAGAAGGATCTATCTTCCCAATTTTCATTTTCCTTATATTGCTCCTGTCAAACTGTGTGCAAGTATCAAGACTTTCTTCATCCTCAAGAGGGACTTGATGGTATCTAAAAATTCTTGTAAGGATCATACCATAAGGGAGGCTTGCATAGCTCCTTTGAGGATTGGCAGAGGAGATCATACTTCTTAACAGAAGGTAGGAAAGGGATAAGGGTGTACCAGTCAGAAGATGATACAGAACCAGAAGATCCTGGTCTGTGACTCTCTCAAATGTTCCAGCTCTTGGGAGGTGGAATAGCAGTAGACTTTGTGAAATAGTCTGCATATGGGAATCAACTTGCTTGATTGGAAAGAGGAATATGGTTGGCTAAGAATTTTCCTGATGACATCTTGCTTGGTTATGCCTGCAGCAGCATACCAGTTGTCATCATACAACTGATTATCACAGTGAGGGATGCCAAGGATTTCTTCTAGTATACTAGGGGTTAGAACTATTGTTGATCCTTTTAGCTCAACCACTAGTGAATCTCCATCACTTCTATAGTTGCTTGCTAAGGCATAAAAGGCTTTGATGAGCCTTGGATAGATCGGTTCTCTTATCAGAAGAAAGCTTCCCCAACCCTGCTTCCGGAGGAAGTGGCCAATATCCCATCCTTCCCTTCTGATTTCTCTCAGCAAAAATATTCTTCCTGGAATGATGCTTTTTCCTTCCCACTTCTCATTAAACTTTTCCAGCATTCCTTCTTCAGGGAATAAATCCTTGTTGGAATCTTCTGTAACTTCAGAAGGATCACTTTTTTCTGAGCTTTCTTCTTGTATGACATTGAAATCCTCTTCTTTGCTACTTGTAGCTTGAGAGCTTTGATTTGGCTTAGAAGGATGTGAGGATGGAGGAGAATCAACTCCAATAGGATCATTTGGGTCATTTCCAATAGTTGGAATGTTAGCTTTATTTCTTTCAGACCTTCTGACCCTTAAAATAGGAATTGTGGAGTCACTGCCCTTTGATGAGGAGGATAGTTGTTTTGGATTAGTGGCTACTAGTTTGGGTGGAAGTTCAATGGACAAGGGCTGAACTTCAAGGGCTTCTTCAAAGGGAATGATTTCTCTGTGAGCTGTTTCAGAAGCTGCTTGTATGCTAGGGGAACCTTCAAAGACATTTTGAGAGGAGGGACCCTTCTTGGTGGCAACAGCTTTGATCCTCATTTTGTCTCTGAAAAGAATGGGTTGAGGGAGCAGAAAAACAGAGCACGAACAGTTTTTTTAGAATTCTGAGAAGGTTTTTTTTGGAATTCTGAGAGGGATAATAGAAGGTAAGTGAGTTTAATGGTGAGGTATCATTCCTATATAGCTTCTACTAGCCGTTTGAGACAAAGAGGTTTGGGGTGAGAGAATGGGTGGGAGTAGGAGAGAGACGCTCGCAGTTTTTAAGGAATGACAGTTTTGCTTCCAACGGTCAGAATTTTAATTGCAGTTTTTGTGCAATTATGAATTCAGTTTATGATAAGAGACAAAACCTTACTTTTTACATTCTTTTTGTATCAAGTAAGCTGGCTCATGATGCTTCCCCCAAGAGTTTGACCTTTCTCTAATGACAATATTTTAATCAATTTTTGTTAGGATAATGTGTCAGGATAAGGACCTTTCCTAGTACCTTGGATGGATACAGCTTAGCTGAAAGATAGGGGCAGAATTGCTTTTTGTTTTTCTTTAAAAGTTTGCAGCAAAAGCATTCTTCTTATATTAGAAGAGAAGTTTTTTTATTCTGCAGATTTTATGCAGAAGATGTATCCTTCATTTCTTGCTCTAAAATAGAAGATGACAAGTAATTGTCATTATTTAAAATTAGAGAACCCTTCTCTTATTTAAGAGGAAAAGATTTGATGGAATGCAGTTTTCTACAGAAGATATTTTCCCCTTTTTAAATAGAAGGTGTGACTAAGATATCTTCTGACTGCAGAAGATGAATATTTGAAATGAGAGACAAGCATATGTTTTCTTCTATAGCATAATTACTCATTTAGTTTGCACATATTCATCATATTCCTAATAAATGTAAATCTATCTTCTACAAGTGGCTTTGTAAGGATATCAACAATTTGGAATTTTGTTTCAATGAATTTCAACTCAATTTCATTCTTCTGGACATGATCCCTTATAAAATGATGTTTTATGTCAATGTGCTTAGATCTAGAATGCTGAATTGGATTCTTGGACAAGTTAATGGCACTAGTATTATCACATAAGATGGGGATTTTTGAGTACCTTAAACAATAGTCTTCCATTTGATGTTTGATCCACAACATTTGTGAGCAGCAACTAGCAGCTGACACATATTCAGCTTCTGTTGTGGATAATGCTGTAGTAGGTTGCTTCTTGCAAGACCAAGAAATTAGGGATTCTCCAAGAAATTGACAACTTCCACCTGTACTTTTTCTATCCATTTTATCCCCAACATAATCAGCATCACAGTAACCTGTAAGCTCAAAATGTGTGCCTTTCTTGTACCAAAGTCCAAGGTTAGTTGTTCCAACAAGATATCTAAGTATCCTTTTTACAGCAGCAACATGAGACTCTTTTGGAGAAGATTGAAATCTAGCACAAAGACCTACTGAGTATAAAATGTCAGGTCTACTGGCAGTTTAATATAATAGAGAACCTATCATCCCTCTGTAATCTTTTTCAGAAACAACTTTTCCATCTTCTTCTAAGTTTAAAGCTGTAGAAGGATGCATAGGGGTTCCCATAGGTTTTGACCTTCCATTTTATATCTCTTAAGAAGATCTCTAGTGTATTTTTCTTGATTAATGAAAATTCCAGAATTTTCTTGTTTGATTTGAAGACCAAGAAAGAATTTCAATTCTCCCATGAGACTCATCTCAAATTCCCCTTGCATTAGTTCAGAAAATTCTTCACACATTTTCAAATTTGTTGAGCCAAATATGATATCATCAACATAAATTTGCACAATGAGCAGATCTTTCTTGAAAGTTTTTCTAAACAAAGTGGTGTCAATTTGGCCTCTTGAAAATTCATTTTGAAGAAGGAAATTACTTAATCTCTCATACCAAGCTCTTGGAGCTTGCTTTAAACCATATAAGGCTTTAGTCAACTTGAAAACATGATTGGGATGTTTTTTATTTTCAAAACCAGGAGGTTGATGTACATAAACCTCCTCATTTATGAAACCATTTAGAAAAGCACTTTTCACATCCATTTGATACATTTTGAAATTTTTGAATGCAGCAAATGCAAGTAGGATTCTAATAGCTTCTAGTCTAGCTACTGGTGCAAAGGTTTCATCAAAATCAATACCTTCTTGTTGGTTGTACCCTTGGGCTACTAACCTTGCTTTGTTTCTGATTACATTACCTTCTTCATCCATTTTATTTCTGAAGACCCATTTTGTGCCAATTACTGAGTGATCTTCTGGATGAGGAACTAGGGTCCAAACTTCATTCTTCTCAAATTGATGAAGCTCTTCTTTCATAGCTTTGATCCATGATTCTTCTTCAAGAGCTTCATGCACATTCTTTGGCTCAATTTGAGATAGGAAGGCTGAGCTATTTTCATTTCTTAATTGCCCTTTGGTTTTCACTCCTTCTGCAGTATTTCCTATGATCTGATCATGTGGATGATCAGTGATGAGCTTCCAGCTTGAGAAGATCTTGTTTCTGGACACCAGCATCTTCTGCAGAATGTTCTGCAGGATTTTTAACCACTAGAGTATCTTCTAGAGAGCTATTGTTCTCAGAAAATACCTTTTGTACTGGTTCAATCTCATCATCTGAATCCTTTTTATTACTTTCTTGAGAAGGAGGGTTAGCATCATTAAAAATAACATGCATACTTTCTTCTATAGTTTGATTTTTAATATTATAGACTCTATAAGCTTTTGAAGTGGTTGAGTAGCCAAGGAATATACCCTTTTCTGATTTGGCATCAAATTTCTCAATATTTTCTTTGTTGTTTAATATGTAACATTCACATCCAAATACATGAAAATATGCAATGTTAGGTTTTCTTCCTTTCCATATTTCATATGGAGTTTTATTGAGAATGCTTCTGATGGAAACCCTGTTAAGTATATAGCATGAAGTGGATACAGCCTCAGCCCAAAAATATTTTTTAATACAACTATCACTTAACATGGTTCTAGCCATTTCTTGGAGGGTTCTATTTTTCTTTCTACAACTCCATTTTGTTGTGGAGTTCTAGGACAAGAAAAGTTGTGTGAAATTCCATTTTCATTAAAGAAGTTCTTGAAAGCATGATTTTCAAATTCACCTCCATGATCACTTCTCACAGAAGCAATCCTTTGGCCACTTTCATTTTGAATCTTCTTGAAGAAGATCTTGAAAGCATCAAAAGATTCATCCTTGGTAGTAAGGAATAAAACCCATGTGTATCTAGAGTAATCATCTACTATAACAAGGCCATATTTTTTACTTCCTAGGCTAGGTGTTTTAGTAGGCCCAAATAGGTCAATATGTAGTAGTTCTAAAATTCTTTTTGCGGTGATTACATTCTTGGGGTGAAAGCTTGATTTAGTATGTTTTCCTTTAATACATGCTTCAGATACTTTATCTTTTTCAAATTTCAGTTTTGGTAAACCTCTAACTAAATCCAATTTAGATAGTTTAGAGATGGCTTTCATATTTAGATGACCAATTTTTCTATGCCAAGTCCATTTGTCATTTTCAAAAGAAGCAAAACATGTTTGATCAGATAATTCTTCTAAATAGATACTATATAGGTTTTTGCTTCTAATTCCTGAGAATAAGACCTTTTTAGTAGATGATTCTCTAATTTCACAAAATGTAGGTGGGAACATAACTTCATAGCCACCGTCACATAGTTGACTTATGCTAAGAAGATTATGTTTTAACCCTTTAACATAATATACATTATTGATTTGAGTAGAATTTTTCATACCTATCTTTCCAATACCTTTGATTTGAGCTTTGTTGTTGTCTCCAAAGGTTACTGTTCCACCTTTCATTTTGTGTAGCTGAATGAATTTGCTTTTGTCTCCAGTCATATGTCTTGAGCAACCACTGTCCAAGATCCATAGCTCTTTCTTCTTGGAGTTTTTTACTAGTTCCTACAACAAAAGATAGTAAAGCTTTAGGTACCCAAATCTTCTTGGGTCCTGAGTGGTTAGATAACTTTCTTCTAAAGCTCCTTTTTCTTTTGTAACAGTTTTGGTGATTATGTCCAAATTTGTTACACCAAGAACAATTTGGAGGTTTCCTTTTGGCAGGAATGAATACAGTTTTGTGATTTTTTGTAAATTGATTCTGGTTATATCCTAATCCTCTTTTATCAGAAACTTCCCTTCCATTTCCTATTAGTTTATTCAAAGTGTGTGTGCTATTTACAAATTTACTCAGATCATTTTGTAATTCATCAATTTTCTTTTGCAGAAGATGATTTTCCTTTTGCAGTGTTGCAGATTTTTATCTTCTGCAGATCTGTTACTAATTATTTTAATTTGTTCTGATAATTTGAAGTGAGACTATTGGAGATACTGATTTGTTTTAATTAACCTATTGTTGTCTTCTTTAAGTTTTTCATTCTCTTCTTTAGTTTTAACTAGTTGTTCTTTAAGAAGAGTTCATTTTTGTGCAAGAGTGTGTGAGTCAGATAATAGGTTTTCAAAAGCATCTTCTAATTCTTTATATGCAGTAGGATTATAGGTTATTACCTCATCATCTTCCTCATCTTCTCCAGCCATGAAACACAAATCTGCTGTTTCACTTTCTGATTCTTCTGATGAGCTTTCTGAGTCATCCCAGGTTGCCATCATTGCTTTCTTCTTCTGGAATCCTTTTGATTCTTTTAGCTGAGGACATTCTGCTTTGATATGTCCAAGTTTGTTACATTCATAGCAGATGATTGATCCTTTGAAGTTCTCCCTTTTTGGTCCATCTTTCTTGAAATTGAGGAATTTCTTTCCTCTTCCTTTTCTTCTTATTAATCTTTGGATTCTTTTGGATATGAAAGCTAGCTCATCATCATTTTCTGATGATGAATTTTCTTCAGTTACCTTACCTTCTGTAGAGGCAGAGTTTCCCTTCTTTGTACTTGGGGTTGAGTTTTCTGGCTTTAATGGCTCGCCCAATGCCTGTGACAATAGTTACATTAGAAAACACATGGTCCCCTTGCTCAAATTCTAGGTCCTTTCTCCTCTTGTCAGAATCGCTTTTCTGCCGGCTTTGGGCAGTGACAAGCTTTTCCTTGATGACTCTAATCTTATCCATGGTATCCTGTACCAACTCCGGACCTAACAGGGTTCTCTCACCCACCTCATACCAATAGAGTGGGGATCTACACTTCTTACCATACAACGCCTCATAGGGTTCCATACTCATACTGCTACGAAAACTGTTGTTGTAGGCAAACTCAATGAGGGGTAAGTACCTATCCCAACTACCCTGCTCCTCTAACATATAAGCCCTAAGCATATACTCTAAGGTCTGGATGGTCATCTCAGATTGACCATCAGTTTGAGGATGGTAGGCGGTGCTAAACCTAAGTTCAGTTCCGAAGGCATGGTGAAGCGCACTCCATAACCTAAAGGTGAACCTAGGATATCTATATGAAATGATGCTAGAGGGAATGCCATGGAGCTTAACGATCTCCTTGACATACAGGTCTGCTAATCTCCTCAGGGAATAAGTGTTCCTAATAGGTAGGAAATGGGCTGACTTCGTCATCCAGTCCACAATAACCCAAATGGCATCATTCTCTGTTAGGACCCTAGGTAGTCCCACTATAAAATCCATGGCTATACTCTCCCACCTCCACTTCGGGATCTCTAATGGAAAAAGGGTTCCTGACGGTTTCTGGTGTTCTATCTTAACCTGCTGACACACTAGACACTTATAAACAAACTCTGCTATCTCACCCTTCATACCATCCCACCAAAACATCTTCCTTAAGTCTTCATACATCTTGGTAGTACCAGGATGTATCGAGAACTTGCCCCTGTGTGCCTCCTCTAGAATCTGATGCCTTAGACAATCCTCCTTAAGGAAACAGACCCTCCCTTAGAAGAGAATCATCGCATCATCTGACTCAGAGAAACCTGGATGCCCTCTCCTAGCTTGGAGGTCTGGGTCCGAACCCTGTGCCTCCCTAATCAAAGCTCTAAGCTCACCGGTGACCTCTAACCTGTAGAGCCTCAAGCTACCCTCTCCTACCTCAACATTAAGGCTTAGGTTCCTAAACTATTCCAACAACCCCATTTCATGTACCATCATGGATGAAACATGCAGGGATTTCCTACTGAGGGCATCAGCCACTACATTGGCCTTGCCCGAGTGGTATCTCAACTCAAAATCATAATCATTTAGAAACTCCATCCACCTCATTTGCCTCATGTTGAGTTCTTTCTGATCAAAAAGGTACTTAAGACTCTTGTGATCACTAAAGACCTCAAACCTCACTCCATATAGGTAGTGCCTCCAAATCTTGAGGGCAAATACCACGACCTCTAACTCTAAGTCATGGGTAGGGTAGTTCTCCTCATGGCTCCTCAATTGCCTAGAGGCATAGGCCACTACTCTCCTCTCCTGCATTAGCACACACCCTAACCCCTTCCTAGAGGCATCAATATAGACCTCGAAGGTCTTGGACAAATCCGGCAACACAAGTATCGGGGCGGTGGTCAACCTCTCCTTGAGCTCCAAGAAACTTCACTCACACTTCTCGTCCCACACAAAGGCTTGACCCTTACGGGTCAATCTTTAGGGTTTAGGGTTTAGGGTTTAGGGTTTAGGCTTGACCCTTACGGGTCAATCTAGTGAGGGGCAAGACTAGCTGGGAGAATCCCTTAATGAATCTCCGACAGTAGCTGACCAATCCAAGGAAACTTATAATCTTCGTTATGGTCTTAGGTCTTTCCCCATTCAAAGACTGCTTCTATCTTGTTAGGGACAACTGACACACCCTCTCTAGAAATCACATGCCCTAGGAAATGGACCCTGTCCATCCAAAACTCACCTTCTATGGGTTGGCAAAAAGCCACTTCTCTCTCAAGATTCCTAGGACAACCCTAAGATGTCACTCATACTCCTCTAAAGTATGGGAGTAGATCAAGATGTCATCGATGAACACGACAACAAACTGATCAAGGTAGGGCTGGAAGATCCGGTTCATGTAGTCCATGAACACGGCTGGAGCATTGGTTTGTTAAGAATAGGGTTTGGAGAGTCAGTGACAGTAACATTTTGGTTCAAGTCCTCAATGAATGACACACCCTTTGAGATTCTGAGGTTATTTACGCAACAAAGGTAGGAGCTTTTGGTTTTGGGTGGAAGAAGTATAAGGTGGTGGTTGTGTTGGTGATAGGGGTGATTAAACACTAAGTAGTACTCTGCAAAAGGCACCAGAGAAAAACCTGTCTTTTATTCTCTTTTAGCAAAAACTGTTCTATATACTCTCTCTCAAATGTAAGATTTTTGGATTTTCTGAATTCTTTTCCAGAAATTGTGAAAATAACTCTTCACTTCCCATGCTATACATTGTATCTTATTTTTTATATGTGTATATATATATTATATATAAATAACAAAAGACTGAACTGTTGATTTTTGTTTGTATACCATGAATGCCCTTCTCAGATTTGAATTTCGAGGTAAAATAAGACAAAATAATAATTATTACTATTTATTATTATTTTGAATATCAGATTTTCTTATTATTTTGAGTTAACATATATGTTGAAAGAAAGAATCTTGTGGATTATGAAAACGAAAATAATTAAATATATTGGATTTTATTTATGTGGAAATTAAAATTTTAATTGCTATGATTTAAAAAATTAATGTTTTATATTATTTTAGCAGATTTTTTTCCAGAATATTATTGATCATGTAAATATTAATTGGTTTTTATTATGGTAGCAAAATATGTCCAAATCTTGGTAGTATGCAATTCAAATGGTGTATATATATCATAAGCCACCATGCAAAATGTATTTTGAACACTAAAAAAATAATTTCTGACAATAGGTTTTCTTTTGAAGAAATAACCTATTTAAATAGGTTTTTTTATTGTGAAAATCATTTTATTCTGTTTTGAGAAAAATTAATTAAATCGTTGAACCCCTTATGTTATAATAGAATAAAAAGCAAATTAAATTACGGGACAGTTATAGCCAAAGGTCTTAATTTCTAATAATTGATACTTTTTTATACACATAAATATTGCAGGAGAAATTAAAAAATGAAAAATAAAAAGAAGAATTAAGAGAGATAGATTGCAAATGAAAAGGTTTCCAAAATTTACCTATTGAAGGTATTTTTTTGTCAAGACTATCAAAGCTTTTTTGTTGGTCAAAGACTATTGAATCTTAAACCAGAATGTTACCACTGGCTGATGCAAATGACCAAATTAGGGATGTCAATTAGGCGGGCGGGGCAGGGCAGGTAGTACACTACCCGCATACATACCCGTTCAAATTAACAGATACCCATGCGGGTAGCGGGTATTCATACGTACCTATTAATATGTAAAAATTCAAAATTTATAGAGAGAGAAAATGTCATATAATATATCATGATATCATAATAATATATAAAATTAAAATTATATAATATAAATCAACATTATATAATATTATTACGTGTTAATATATTAAAAATATCATTATATCATCATTAAATAATAAAAAAGTATAATATTTTAATATATTAAATAGAAAATATATTTTAATAAATATATGATTACCGAGAGGCGAGTAGTATAATATCTGTCGTCACCCATTTATTAAATATGCGGGTACCAATTACGGATATATTCACGAGTATCCGTGGATGCGGGTTTTTTTTTTACTTCCCTAGGCCAAACCATATTGTTACTTAAATTAGTATAATGAATATTTTAATGATAATTTTTATTTAAAAAATAGTTATTAGTTATCAGTTTTACATTTGAAAATAGATAGCAAGAGATTTTATAATATCCAGTAAGATATCATCTAACTATAACGGAGATTATGATAAAAGAATTAATTTCATTTTTAATATATGATAAATACGAATAATTCATTGGGGCTTCTGCCCCCTAGTGCACCTAAAAAAATACGAATAATTCATTGTGGAATACAGGAATAGATTTCATATTTTAAATTTTAATTCTATTAATAAATACATCCTTTTAGTATTTAACATTCTGCTATTTTAATATAAAATCAACGATCTATTTTTCAGTTAAATACTATACAATGCAATATAATTTCATCCGTATATCACATAATTTTAAATTAAGTGAGAGCCATATTATTATGTAAAGTTACAATTTTTTAATTACAAAATCAATAAAATAAAATTTCATAAAATAAAATTTTGTTATTATTAGATATCACTACAAAAAAGCGTTGAATTAGACGCGAAATCGTAGTGATGGGTCGTCACTACAACATTAAATATGCAGCTCAACGCGTAGTTGTGCAGTTAATACTTTCTGACGACCTCACCATCACTACGTTTCGCACTGTAGCGACGACCTACACTAAATAACTAATTACTTTTTTTTGAAAATTTAAAAAATAAACGTAACATGTTTTTAATTAAAATTTAAATTTGGCGCGTCAGAGCAATTTTTAACGTAGCGACGGCCACTACGTTTAAAACTTACGAGCACAAAACCCTTTCCCCCACCCCTCTTCTTCTTCTTCCTCCTTCCTCCTCCTCCCTCTCATTTCCTCCTCTCCGGCCGCCTCTTGTTTCTCTCCGTCTCTCTCTTTCATTTTCAAATCCTCACCGATTAAACACTCTCTGTCCTTCATAGGTTCATTTTGAACCGATCAGAATCTCAAGTAGTTTCCCTTAGGTTCCTCTGTCCTTCCTTCCCTCTCCTCCTCTGGCATCCACCACCATCAGCTGCAGTTCACCACCACCTGCTGCCATTTAGGTAATTATTTAATTAATTAATATTTTTTAATTATAGTTATATAATTATTTAGTTAGTTTTTTAATTATCTAGGTAGTTATTTTAGTTATATGTATTTAAGTATATAGGTAGTTATTTAGTAATTATGTAGTTATATATTATTAATTATTAGTAATTAATTATTAATTATTAGGTTATTATGTAGTTATTTATTTACTTTATAGGTATGTTTTAAATATTTAATTTAACTTTATTAAAAATATGTACATATGCCCCATATGCGTGATAGAGGTCGACAAAAGGTCCCACCTATTAGAGGGAGGTCCATCCCTCTAGGCGAGCTTGCTGCACAGGCAGCTCGCTTACGTCGGGATAGGACCAACCTCCCTCACCCTAAGCTAGAGCAGCCTTCCCCATCTGCCTCCGCACTGTACGTGGTGTCCACTCGTGCAGAGGTGGCCCAACTTGCTGCATCTGTTGGAGCCTTCATGGAGGTTCCCCCCGAGGCAATTCATCAGCTGCCATAGAATAGCCTGCTACATATTTCCGATTCGGAGGGTAAGGGCGACCCCCAGGCTGACATTGATGCGGAGGCTGACAAGGAGCTTGATGTACAACAGCCTCCGCACTGGGGTTCCAGCTCCAATGCTGTTCACGAGCGGGACCCTCAGGGTAAGGTTATCATCCGACCTTACGGTAGAGGGCGAGTTTCTACAATTTTTTTATTTCTTTAATATTTTGAATTTTTATAAGTTGCAGTGTTAACATTGAATTTATTTATTTTGCAGTTGGGTGCCTAATAACCCCCCATCGCGACCATTGGTCATGCGATCCACTCATAATTCTGGGGTCCTGACTATTTGTGGGAGGTCACCCCGAAAGATGTGAGGGACAAGTGGTGGGAGGAATTTATGGTAAAATGTTTTCATTTTACATTATTTTTAACTTGTTATGACATTTTCAAATGACTTACTGTAAAGGTTTTTTCTTTTACAGAGTAGAGTTACTTGGGCCCTTGAGGACGGAGCCTAGATTAAGAAGGTGTACAAGTAGAGAATTGCTCGACGCCTTAGGGATATGCTGAACAAGACCGGGACGAGTGGGACTAGGCCCACTTGGTGTGGTGATGAGGCCTGAGATGGTCTTTTGGCCTACTAGGCCTCTAATGTTTTCAAGGGAAAGTCCACTCGTAACAAGAGCAATCGTGCTTCTCGTCGAGGCGGGTCCATCCACACCACGGGCCGCAAGGCCCACATTGAGGTCGCACTGGATGTAGATCCCGATGAGTTTTTTGTATTTGTAATTAAAATAATTAATTAGTGTAATTTTTCTGTGTAGCAATAAAAACTTGGGCGGGATGTACATCCCGATGAGTTTTTTGTGGCCACCCACACAAAAAAGGGTGGTGCTGGGTAGACGACCGAGCGCGGTCCACATATGTAAATCAATGTGTAACGTCCTAATTCCGAAAACCTAAGAATAATGCTCGTTGGAAGCATTTTCCTAAGTTTTTGAAATTATTTTCGCAACATTACCGATATCGTTAACATACAAAGCTTAGGTAACCAACGTTTACTTAAGCGGAACTTTCCAAATACACATCTATACAGTAATTGCCATTAATTGGCTATAGTTCAATTGAAGCAGCTAATTCAATCACTACCAATATTCAGATACAATGAACCTAATTAGTCTAATCCAAATAACTCCTAGGGGAAATATCCATCCTAAGACATCATGTCTTCCTTTCCATGCTCCAACTAGACATCCTGCATATCTAAAATGTTCCACAAAGCGTGTGATGAGACTAACGTCCCAGTGAGTGTGATAAAGCATGCAGTGTAGGGACTACTTGCAAATGGAAATGCAACAGTTTCAACCAATAGATGCTTAAACATATAATCATGTATGTACAACAAGTAAATCAATCAAAACCTCCCACAAGGAGCAATCTAGTGTGTAACCCACACCAAGGGTGTCTTTTCACTGTTACGTCTTTTGAACGCTCGACCATGTGACCAAGGACCGTCGTCTAGAGCCACCCTCTTAAGTTTATTATCAAACAAAGATTATATGCATGTGGTTCCTTTTTAATTGAGGATCCCCATCTACCCCTTGCCCTAGGGAGTAAATGTGATTACCTCGTTCCTATTTTCCTCTTTGGTCTGAAGACCCCTCTTTGGTTCGTTTTCCTCTTTGGTCCAAAGACCCATGAAATTCCTCCTTTTCCTATTTGGTCCGAAGACCCATGAAATTCCTCTTGGCCAAAGGCCCATGAAAATATTTATACATGAATAGGGTTTCGAAAACATGAGTGTATGATTCAAGAAAAGTTTACATGCTCACATAAGCGAAATGATGATTTCATGGAATACACCACCTCATAATTAATAATCACATGAAAACCCCAAACATCAAACCTAGGGTAAGAGCAACATGAACATTTCACACAATCAATCCAACCATCAACCCTAGATTCACATCTACAACACCATAGTCAAGCAACCTAAGCAAGGGAAAGTAAGAATAGGGGACATTCAATGAAGCAAACAAGATCAAAGTGAGTGGGTGAACCACACTCACCTCAAGAATAAGAGAAAGTAGAGGTGATGGAGAGGTGGATCCAAGATTCCTTGATGACATTGATGTGGTGGAGTGGCTCTTCCTTTTTACTCTTGGCTCCAAAAGCTCTTTCTATCTAGGGTTCTCTCTCTATAAGTGAAGAGATGGAAGAAATGAGAAGAAAGAGCTAAAATCGTGTTTTTATGAAGTCCAACTCGCTCGCTCTCACTCAGGCTCGCCCGAGTAAGAGGTGAGAGAGAAAACGATGGGCTCTTTGGAGTGGAAATTTCGCTCAGTCTTGCTCGGCCGAGCCTGAGCGAGAAAACCAGAACAATTTTCCCTATTTCTGCTTATATTCTCGCTCGAGAGCGAGAATGAGCCTGTTTTGAGGTGCAAAAGAGATCGGAATACTATCATATTATATATCAAACTGAAGCCCCAGATCTTAGATTTCTAATGCAAGTGGAATTAGCTCAACTGGACACCTAAAACTCTAGATATTATTGAATTAATGCAACAAGGGCATTAGGCTTAAAACCCAAAATTAAACAACACCTTGGTTGAAGCCCAACGGGGCACGCTTCACATGAACCATGATGTAAATCATTAATTCACTTCAATAAGGCTATGATTAGGGGTTCTAAGTGTCCATGAGATTATGCTCCCCTAATCCTTGTTCATTCCATAAAATCACCTTTCTGCCCCGGTCCTTGAGTCTACGCATATTCTCTTCCTTCCCGCCAATTCTTTTAAGCTTAGTTCCTTTTGTCTCAATCTAAGTCCTTAGTTCCCATGCCTCTATTTTCCTTCCTCACCTCTTCACCATGCTAGCCTTTCCACCACAGGGTGGATTCCTCCTAAGATCAACTCTACAGTTATGTTTTGGCTTAATACTTGGTTTTTTCTCCTTCTCGATTCCCTTAAAACTCACGACTCTTAACGCGATTCCCTAGCTCTTTTCTTATTTCCCTTCAAACACCTATGTCCTCATTTCACTTCTAACTTCCCTTCTTGCGGTGGGATTCACAGCCTAGGCTACCATGGTATTTCTAGATTCTAATTTTCGGGATGTTACACAATATTCCAGTTTTTTAATATAAATAGATATATTTACAATATAAACAACTAACTAATTATCTGTTTTATCTCTACTTAACAGAAAATTACCCTGAACTACCTGTGGGAGGTGGAGTCCCGGATGGGGGACCACTCCATCCCTGATGGGTCTACCAAAGCTACAAATTTGAAGAATGTTGCTGGTGGCAAGACTCGCTGCTGTTGTTTATGGCCCGAGGACTTGTCAACCAACATTCGGTCCAGGTGTGACCAACCTCACTCAGAGTCTCGGGTCGTGCCCACACCAGCGGGAGCGATGGGGTCACAACATTCATATGACGAGGCACTGTGCCAGGAAGTCATTGAAGCAAAGTTTTCAGGCTAGCCGAGCTGAAGAGGGGGCTGATAACTGTCAGGCCCAGGTACGCACGGTTGGAGGAGGACTTCGCATGACTCCGACAACAGTTGCAATTAGTGTTGGCTGCCCGCAGTGCAGGTGGTTCTACCAGCTTCAGTCAGGCTCAACCACACCCGCACTACGATGATGACTTGGATGACCAGCTTGTGGATGAGGATGAGGATCGTGGCCCACCACCACAATAGCGTCATCACTGTCAGCCGTGATTTTTTTTTGTATTATATTTTTCTACTCTCTGTTAAATACTGTTTATATATAATTATTTTCTATATGGGTGTTTTTATATTGTCTTTATTGTTTTTTTTCTTATATTTTACATCGTTGATAAATATGATATTAAATTTAAAAACTAAATAAAAAATTGAATTCTATAATAATTCAACCATAAATCTGCAAATAAAATATAAATCCCTAAATTCAATTAAAAAATTAATATAATCATTAGACTAATTATAAATTTTTTTAAGAAAATAATATAAATGCTAGTGACGTCTAAGGTCGTCGCTATGGTGTGAGACTTAGCGACGACCTTTGATCTTTTTCTGATATCGACAACATTCAACATTGCGACGACTTTAGCGACGGGCAAGCAGACTCTATGTAGCGACAACTGTTTTTTCTCATCGCTACGGTATTAACGACGAGCATTTTAATGACGTCCTTGTGGGCATTGCTAGACCGTCACTAATTGCAATGAAGTGACGACTTCCCCTTGTAGCGACGGCCAAAGGTCGTCCCTAAAGACGAAATTCTTGTAACGTATAAACTATTTTATTTTAAATTTTAATTATTACTTTTTCAATCCATGATTATAACATTTTACTTTACTTTAAAAGTTGTATACTCATTTTAGAATATTCAATTCTAGAAACTTTAAAAGCAACATTTGTATAACATTTCACCAAAAATGTAACATTTTGTATGCATTTGTCTTATAAAATTTTAAATATGTGTATAAATCATTAGGTTTAAATCAAATGTAAAGAATTAAAGTCTCAAAGTAGTTGTACTGATCAATAGGTATTTGATTCAAGTGTAACTTGTTTGATTTCTCTTAAGTAAATCCCCGGTTTAAATCTTATGTAAGGAAAAACTAATCTGCTCGGAGTGCTAAACCTAACATGATGTGGATATTTTTTACTCGAGCATTTGGTCAAGTAATTTGATCATTTAATAATGGTTAAAATCAATATATGTCAATCCAAATAATAAAAAAATTTATTCTCTTTAAATAAAATTTCGGTCTTGAAATTTGTAAATAAATAAAAAAGAAATATCATAAGAATTCAGACTCTTTAAGTGAGTTCATAAGGTCTAATATAAATTGGCTACAACTTATTGTTAAGATAAACTCACTCCTAAGAGTTTTAATGGAACTAAACCATCAAAAGTTGATATACAAAAGATGAATATCTAAGACATCTTGTTTTACTACTGACTGTGTGCTCAAGTGGTTGCAGAGTTTAGTCTCTTATGTTGTAGGATAATTTCCTCTTGTGTGAAGGCAAGTGAGATGCTAAGGAAACTGTCAATCTAAAATCAACTCTTGAAGTACACAAAGATGAATGCTAAAGCAGTCAAAAGTAAATTTATTACATTCAGGAAAAAGATCAAGAGTTACAAAGAGCCAAAAAGATGAGACTCAGACTCAAATGCACAAGTCATGATGCAACTCAGATGAAGAACAAGAGATTGAGCTGAACGTATAAGACTGAGACACAAACGTAAGCCTAAGATAAAGACTGAGACTCAGATGCAAGATAAGCTTGAGACGAAGGACAAAGACTCAGACTCAGCCTTAAACATATGCTCAACAGAAGCAACAGAAAGTCAAGGCAAGTACACTGCAAATACTGCAAAGTAGACCTGAGCACAACAGAGCAGGGTCTGAACAGTGTCAGCAAAAGGGACATTCTCTCTCTTACAACGGCTAGAAACGGCTTGTTCATTTTGAAATAAAAGTCAGGATTCAATCAAGACACTGTGTGAGACTACACTGAATATTCCGTGATCTCTGCGTCTCAACTGCATCTCAAGTCAATCTCAACTCAGTCTCAGCTACACTTGAGAGCATCTTAAGTCTGTCTCACATATTCTCTTTCACACTATTATTATTACTTGTAACTCTTAGAGAAACACCTAGTTGATCTCACTGTATATCCGTACATTGTCCGTTGCCAAAGCTAGTTCATCATCACTCTCATTTCATCCTTGTATAGAACCTCAACTGAGTTAGGAGGAAGCCTAGACTCAGTGTGAGCTATGTAAGAGCTTGAAGAGGCAAGGTGAAGAATACTTAGATCTCTGCCAGGTTAGGAGGCCCTAAGCTTGGTGTAAGTGTGAGCCTGAAGAAGAAGGAAGAATACTTGTAATTGAAAAGGTTGTCGTAGTGGAAATCTCACAAGTTTTGTGAGGACTGGACGTAGCCCAAGAAGTGGGTGAACCAGGATAAATATGTGTACATCTCTTCTCTCAATCTTACTTATTTTATGTTCCTTCTAAAAACACATAATATTAAACTTGTATACTTGAGATGCTAAATTGAACACCAACTATATTACAACCAAACAATTGAATCTCAACTATAAGACTCAGAGTTATATTCATTTCTTATTTGAATACAACTAACCTTTTATTATCTAAGTCAACTTGAGATTCCAAGTTGTTGAGCTTGAGAACTGAGCTCAGCTTGAACTTAAAGTTTTCAGGAAAAAGTTTTTAATTCTCTATTCAACCCCCTTTGTAGAGACATCCAGCCAACTTCAGTTGGTATCAGAGCTCGGCCTCTTGGGATTGAGCACACCAACGTGTGAAGAGGATAAAGATCCATGGCTGGACCAAGCACAAGTCTTTTCATTCCTGAAGGAGCATCCACCAATAGGCCACCTGCCTTTGATGGAACAAATTACTATTACTGGAAAGACAGGATGGGACTTTTCATTGAGTCTCAACATGCTGATCTGTGGGAAATCATTGAGGTAGGTCCATATATTCCTTTTATTACTGATAAACTTAGTTTGAGAGCAGCTAAGCCTGGGGAAACTTGGACTGGAGCTGAGAAGAGCAGATATGTTCTCAACTCAAGAGCTAAGTATCTACTCACCTGTGCACTGAGTCGTAGTGAGTATGACAAAGTAGCTAGTTGTGCATCAACAAAGGAATATGGGATGCACTTGAAGTTGAGCATGAAGGAACAAACCAAGTAAAAGAGGCTAAGATCAACATATTGGTACAACAATATGAACTCTTCAAAATGAATGAAGATGAAGGAATTGAAGACATGGTGAGACACTTCACAATCATCACTAAGTATCTCAAGTCCTTGGGAAGAACCTACTCAAATAAGGATATCGTAACAAAGATCCACATAAGCTTACCTAAACCTTGGAGGCCTAAGGTCACAACCATATAAGAAGCAAAGGATCTAAGCACACTCAGACTGGATGAACAGCTTGGGTCACTCAAAGTACATGAACAAGAGTTGATGGAAGTGTTAAGACAAACTCACTCCTAAGGTTTTTAATGAAGTCAAACCATCAAGTTAAATGATTACAAAAGCAAAGACTGAGATGCATCTTGTTATTACTAACTGTTTGCTCAGAGTGTTGATAGAATTCTAGACTTAAAATTTGCAGGATTAATTCCTCATGCTAAGATCAAGCCAAAGACATAAGAAAGCTCAAAATCATTCTTTGAAGCATGAAGTATAAACAATTCAGAATCAAGATTTTCCAAAAGAAAGATTAAAACAAGAGCTGCTGAGCAAAAGAGATTCAAGGTCAGACTCAGATTGAGAGTCAGACTCAGATGCACAACTGAGATGCAGACTTGAGACTCAGACTTAAGCTTACACAGAAGAACTGAGACTCAGACTCAGATGCACAACTCAGATGCAGACTTGAGACTCAGACGCAAGCTTACACAGAAGAACTGAGACTCAGATGAGAGCCCAAGACTGAGACCAGAACTCAGATGCAAGAACTTCCATAAGACTAAGACTAAGACTCAGACTCAGCCTAAGGACACAAGGCACAAAGAGTCAACAAAAGTCAAGACAAGGACACTGTACATGCTAACACGAGGCAGTACGCACAGTACTTTTGGCAGGAAGCTTTTCTCTCTCACAACGGCTATAAACGGTCACCAACATCCATATAACGACTAGTTCTCATTTGAATTAAAAGCCAAGATCAACAGTGAAGAAGTGAGAGAGACTACGCTGCACATTGAATAATTTCTGCATCTCAACTACATCTCAAGTCCTTCTCATCTCAGATCCAGTCTTATCTTGAGAACACTTTGTAGTGTCACTTATACTCTTTCAAGTTCTTAACTTCCTATCATTGTAAAAGGGAATACTCCTAGCTGACCTCACTGTTTATCCATACTTTGTATGTTGTAAGATAGACTATCATCAATCTATCAATCCCTATAACCAGTCTCAGCTGAGATAGGAGAGAGCTTAGTCTCAGTGTGAGTGTAAGAAGCCTGAAGAGGCCAGTGAAGAATACTTGTTTCTCAGCCAAGGTAGGAGAGCCTAAGCTTGGTATGAGGGTGAGCCTGAAGAGGCAGTTAGAATACTTGTATTTAACAAGGTTGACAATAGCGAAAATCTCACAAGTTGTGAGGACTGGACGTAGCCCAAGGTGTGGGTGAACCAGGATAAATCATCATGCATCTCTTTCCCTTATCTCTTTATTTACATTGCACAATTTATATCTGAGACGTGTATACTCAAAACAAATTAAATCTGTTCATAGGAAACTAAGTCTTAACTACTGAGATTCACTTTTATGAAGTTAAATAATTATAAGTTAAGATAGTATCTTATCTAACCCGTCTGAGCTTCCAAGTTATCTAACTTGAGAACACGTCTCAGCTTGAGCTTAAGTGTTTTTTCAGGGACAAAATTTTATTAGTCTCTATTCAACCCTCCCCTTCTAGAGACAACCAGCCAACATCAGTTGGTATCAGAGCTCGACCTCTTTGGGGTTGAGCACACCTACGTGTGAAGAGGAAAAGATCCATGGCTGGACCAAGCACAAGTCTCTTCATTCTTGAAGGAGCATCCACCAATAGGCCTCCTGCCTTTATGGAAAAGATTACTACTACTGGAAGGACAAAATGAGATTGTCCATTGAATCTCAACATGCTGATTTATGGGAAATCATTGAGCTGGGTCCTTACGTACCCTTCATCACTGATGAACTTGGTTTGAGAGCAGCAAAGCCTAGGGAATCTTGGACAAATGTTGAAAAGGCCAGATATGTCCTCAACTCAAGAACCAAATACCTACTCAATTGTTCATTAAGTCGTAGTGAGTATGACAAGGTAGCTGGCTGTGCATCAGCAAAGGAAATATGGGACGAACTTGAAGTTGAGCACGGGGGAACAAACCAAGTCAAGGAAGCCAAGATCAACATACTGGTCAGACAGTATGAGCTCTTCAAGATGAATGAAGATGAAGGCATTGAAGACGTGGTAAGACGATTCACAGTCATTACCAATGATCTCAAATCCTTGGGAATGACCTACTCAAACCAAGATATGGTGAGAAAAATCTTAAGAAGTTTGCCCAAGCCTTGGAGACCTAAGGTCACAGCAATACAAGAAGCCAAGGATCTCAGCACACTTAGACTGGATGAACTCCTTGGATCACTCAAAGTACATGAGCAGGAGTTGATGGAAGAGGATCTCATCAGACGTCCAAAAACAATTGCTCTAAAAGCCTCATCAAGCAACTCCAAAGGTAAGAAGGTAAGCTCATCTAACAGATCTCACTTAACTCGTCTCATGATACAGATAGTGAAGAAGATGATGAAGATGATGATGAGACTGAGATGGATGATGAGATATCCTTCATCTCAAGAAAGATCAGACGTATGTGGAGAGCTAGAGGAAAGGGAAGACGAAAAATTCCATCCAGAAGAGGAGTGATCAAGACTGAGAAGAAGGGACAAATTATTTGTTATGAGTGCAACAAGCCTGGACACATCAAGTCTGAGTGTCCCCAACTCAAGAGAGAGATAAAAAGAAGCCCAAAGAAGAGAGCCATGATGGCTACATGGGATGACACGGAGGAAGAATAGAGTCAAGATGATGAGTCAGCAAATCTGTGCTTAATGGCAAATGGAGACTCCTCAGATGAAGAGGTATACGAATCTGACTCTGATCTCTATTTCAACGAGCTTAAGTCTGCCTTTGCAAATCTGTTAAATGATTCAAATCTTCTTGCTTCAAAAAGCTCTCTATTAAAATCTGAGTTAAAGTTAGCTCTTGAAAAAAATAGTCTCATGTTGAAGCAATAGTCTCATGTTGTATCACATGAAGCTGACTGAACACATCAAGGCACAGACTCAAGCTCAAGCTGAGCTGGAATCAAGAAATCTACTTGATGAAAACAAAAAGCTCAAAGCTCAAAATAGAACTCTCATAAATAATCTTGCTAAATTTGTAAAAGGAACAAAAAACCATGGGAGATTAATTTGATCTCTAAAAGGAATTTTTGATAAGGCTGGATTAGTTTATGAGAAGTCTACAAGTGAAGTTTGGTACAATGACTTTTTTTATTCCAGCAAGGAAACATAAAGAGAGATGCTCTTGCTGTAGTAAATTTGGCCATAAGACTTCAGATTGCTACATGGGACAAGTAGCAATAAAGAAAAAGGTAACTAACCATATAGGACCCAAATACAAATGGGTACCTAAAGCTAAATCTCATTGTGCTGCAGATGTGCCTAGTAGCAGCAAGATAAAAAAGGATGTGGGTGCTGGACAGTGGATGTTCAAGGCACATGACAGGGGACAAAAGCAAGTTATGTCACTTGAAGAAAAGGCTTCAGGAGTTGTCTCATTTGGAGACAGCAGCAAAGCCCAGATCAAGGGCATTGGTAATGGGGTAAGACAAACTCAGCTCAGATTGAGAATGTTTATTTTGTTGAAGGTTTGAAACATAAATTGCTGAGTAAAGTCAGTTGTGTGACAATGGTTATTATGTTAATTTCTAGCCTACCTTCTGTGAGATCATAGACTCTAAGACAGGACAACAGTTTTCTTAGGAAAAAGAAATAAAAATCTTTATTCAGTCTCTCTTGAGAGTCTATCTGATCTCACCTGCCTTGTGTCTCATGACCATGAGAAATGGCTATGGCACAAGAGAGTTGGACACATTAACATGAGAACCATAAGTTAGCTTGCAAATCAATCTCTTGTCAAAGGTTTACCAAATGTAAAATTTGACAAAGACATGTTATGTGAGTCTTGCACAAAAAGCAAGCACACTAAGTCAAGTTTCAAACCTAAGTCTCATGTCAGTACCTCCAGACCTCTTGAGATACTCCACATTGATTTATTTGGACCAACTAAGACTTCCAGTCTTAGTGGCAAAAATATGGTTTTGTAATAGTGGATGATTACTCAAGATACACCTAGGTTCTGTTCCTCTCTCAGAAAGATGAGTCTTATGAAACATTTAAAATATTTTTCTAAAAGATTCAATCTGAGAAGGGATATGGAATTGGTGCTGTAAGAAGTGACCATGGAGGAGAATTTGAGAATGCCAAATTCAAAAACTTATTTGACAAAAATGGTATCACACATAACTTCTCATGTCCTAGAACACCCCAACAAAATGGTGTAGTTGAGAGGAAGAATAGGACTCTCCAAGAGATGGCAAGAACTTTGTTATGTGACTCTGGTATTGAAAAATATTTCTGGGCAGAGGCTGTAAACACCTCTTGCTATATCCTAAATAGAGTCACCATAAGAAAGATCTTGAATAAGACTCCATATGAATTATGGAAAGGGAGAAAGCCCTCAATTTCTTACTTTCATGTGTTTGGTTGTGACTTTTACATTCTTAACACAAAGGACCAGTTGGGAAGATTTGATACAAAATCTGATAAAGGAATTTTCCTTGGGTATTCTCTCACTTCAAAAGCTTATCGTGTTTACAATCTAAGAACCAAACCTACTGAAGAATCTGTGCATGTAGTCTTTAATGAGATACAGGGAAATTCATAGAAGAAGGTAGATGAGGAGATTGAAGAAATGATGGGAGAATTAAGTATCTCAACTCAAGAATCTGAGGAGAGACTCCACACAGACCAAAAGAATATGAGATCATCTCAGTCTGACCCAAGAAGAGGATCTCAGACTGAGATCAGAAGAACAACTCAAACTGAGCCTCATAGAAGTCTCCAACCTGAGATGAGAAGCAATTCTCAAGCTGAAGATAAGCTTGAAAATCAGCATGAGATTGAGCAAACAAGACAGACTACACCTAAGACTCAGCATGAGCACGCGTCTGAGATGCCCAGAAGCTGGAGACTAGTCAGATCTCATCCAAGAGATTAGATAATTGGAGAGACCTTAGACAGAGTCAGAACAAGATCATCATTCATAAATGTTGAGAATATGATGGCTCTTCTATCTGAGATAGAGCCAAAGGACATTCATGAAGCCCTCAATGATGAATCTTGGGTCAAAGCTATGGAGGAAGAGCTCAATCAATTTGACAAAAGCAAAGTCTGGGATCTAGTTCCTCCACCATCTCATCAATCTATAATTGGAACCAGATGGGTGTTTCGTAACAAGCTGAATGAGAAAGGCAAGGTCATGAGAAACAGAGCAAGACTGTTCGCATAAGGATACAATCAACAAGAAGGAATAGATTATGATGAGACCTTTGCACCAATAGCCAGACTTGAGGCCATCAGAATTCTCTTAGCCTTTGGAGCTCACAAAGACTTCAAACTCTATCAAATGGTCGTAAAAAGTGCCTTCTTAAATGGTATCATTAAAGAAGAAGTCTATGTGAGACAGCCACCTGGATTTGAAGATCCAAAACATCCAGAGTATGTACTCAGACTGAAGAAAGCCTTGTATGCACTCAAGCAAGCTCGAAGAGCTTGGTATGATAGACTGAGCTCTTTCTTAGTTGAGAATGGATTCTCCAGAGGACAGATTGACACTACTTTGTTCAAAAGGGAGTATCATAAAGATTTACTAATTGTTCAGATTTATGTAGATGATATTATTTTTGGTTCAACTAATGAATCTCTTTATCAAGAATTCTCAAGTCTTATGCAGAGAGAATTTCAGATGAGCTTGATGGGTGAGCTGAGATTCTTCTTAGGCTTACAAATCAAGCAACAAACTGATGGAATATTCATATATCAAGAAAAATATGCAAAGGATTTATTGATAAAATTCAAGATGAATGATGTCAAGCCAATGAAGACTCCCATGCATCCATCAACTCAGATTGACAAAGATGAGAAAGGTAAGTCAGTCTCAGAAAAGCTGTACGGAGGTATGATTGGATCTCTTATGTACTTAACTGCTAGTAGGCCAGATATCCAATATGCTGTAGGAATCTGTGCTAGATACCAATCTGATCCTAAGGAATCTCACCTCTCAGATGTTAAAAGAATTTTTAGATATTTAATTAGGACAACTAATCTTGGTCTTTGGTATGAGAAGGGATATTTGATCTTACAGGTTATAGTGATGCTGACTTTGCTGGAGACAAGATGGATAGAAAGAGCACAAGTGGGACTTGTCAGTTCCTAGGAAAATGCCTTGTCTCATGGTCTTGCAAGAAGCAAAACATAATAGCCTTGTCCACAACTGAAGCTGAGCACGTCTCAGCTGCAACTTGTTGCACACAAGTGTTATGGATCAAATCTCATATGCTTGACTATGCACTAAGGTACTCTAAAATCCCAATCTTTTGTGATAACACTAGTGCAATTAATCTTGCAAAAATTCCCCTTCATCATTCCATATCTAAGCACATTGACATAAAGTGCCATTTTCTAAGAGATCATGTCCAAAAGGGGAACATTGAAATAGTTTTTGCTGATACCAAAAATCAACTTACTGATAATTTTACTGAGCCCTTAGTGGAAGAAAGATTCATTTCAAATTTAAAACTCTTGAATATGCGTGCTTATGATTGAATTTTTGTTTAAAAAAAATTGTGTTAAGACTGAGACTAAGTCCAGAGCTGAGATCAGCCCTGAGACTCAGTCTGAGATAGGGGTAAGATGAGACTCACAGAGAGTCTGAGGTAAGAGTCTCAAACGTCAAAAGAGACATTGAAGAGAGCGTCTGAGTAACGACTCTAACGGCTAGTGTGCTCAGAACGGTCACCCTCAAAACGTGCGCACTAACTAGTTGTTGCTTATAAAAAGCTGAGCCCAACTATTTCTCAATTTCTCACAACTCCCCACTAACTCACTCTCTCATCTCAGAATCCTCTCTTTATAAAAGGCAAAATTTCATCTCATTTCTCTCACAAATGCGAATCAAAGTAACAACCCTCAAACTCCCTTACTCTGATATTTCTTCATCGTCTTCCTCCCCTGAATTCAACATGTCTTCTTCAACATTCTCTGATTCCTTTGGAAGCCTAAGCCCCAGTCAGAAGAGATTGAGTTGTTCCTCAACTCCTCAACCAAGTACTGACTCAAAAGCCACACCTATTCAAACTCAACCTTCCCCCTCTTCAAAATCCACTTCATCTAAGAAAACCAAATCTCCTCTACCTTCCAGACCAGAATCCAGAAGAATAGCCTCCAACATGGTGCAAACCTCTGCACCAAAACCACCTAGATCTCCTTAGGACATCGATCTCACTACCCTAACTCCTTCTAAGAAAGGAAAAGAAAAACTTGCTGAAGGGAGGAAGAGTAAAAAGCTTTCTTTCCAATCTGATCTTTTTACCAATAAAGTTATGGAAAACAAGTTTACTGGACGGTTCAAGGAAAGGAAAGTAGTCATTGGTAGATTGATAATGTTGGAGGAGATGAAGCAAGAAAATTGGGACATTGGTCCCTATCTCAGGAAGCAAGGCTGGGAAGCCTATCTCTGTATAACTTAGCCTGTCTTTCCTATGATGACACGTGCCTTCTATGCTTCCTGCACCGCTGCTAGAGGAGCCTCTCATGGGTTGCCCCATGTCATTGCTAACATCAAAGGAGTTCACATTGAACTCACTGAAGAAGTTCTGGGAGCCATTATTCAAGCCCTAGTTGCTGGGAATCATATCTACAATGAGGAGCAATGGTGGAATCATTTGGGGATTCCATCTGAGAGTGTTGCTTCATCACTGTTCAACCAAGCTATGATGAGCAGCTCTTCTTCTGCTCTCAATCTCTTTGGTAAGTTTCTGTACCACCTGATGGTTAAATGCATCATGCCTAGAGCTGGCACCTTTGACAAGATCTACTCCACCGATCTCATAGTGATGTATCACCTCAAATACGAGATTGCTTTGAACCTCCCCTTCCTCATCTTGAAGCACATGGAGCACACATTCAACAACGCTAAAATGACTGCCTCTCTCCCCTTTGGTATGCTGGTTACTAAAATCTTGAAGCACTTCAAGGTGGATCTCTCTGGGTGTGAAGAAACAAAGGAAAAGCCCACCTTCATTGGAAAGTCCAACCTTCAATCTCTAAGCTTGATGGTAAGTCTATCCCTCCTCCTACTTTTCCCATTGATTCTCCTACTAAAATCCCTCCATCTGTCCAAGCATCTCCCTCCTAAAAAATGTCTTGTCCAGAGACAGTGACTAAAAAGAAAAAGAAAAAGAAAAAGACTATGAAGAAAGTTGCTACTGAAGGATCTCAAGCAGGATCTAAGATCCAGAGGAAGGAAGAAAGGAAAAGGAAAGCTGAACTAGAGGTCTCAATTGAGACTGAGATAAGGAGGAAAAATAAGAAGAAGATAAGAATAGAGAGAGTCTCTTTTGCTCTTGTACAGTCTGAACCTGAGCCTTTGAGATCTGAGACTACACATCCTCCTGAGGCTGCTGAGACGCAACCTGATACTGAAGCACAAAATGAACTTCAAGCTCAAAAAACCCAGTCTCAACTAGCTTCACCTCATCCCACTCAGACTCCACTACTTTCACCTCATCAGACCACTCCACCAGCTTCACCCTCACATATCAGCAAGATTGTAGCAGAAGCTCTTACAAGCTTAGATAAGGAAACACTTGATGCCTCTACACCTGAGGTCATGTAAGAGGAAAAGGTCCCTGAAGCTGAGCCTGAAAAGGAGGTTCCAGTCTCACAAGAGAGGACTCTAGTCTACTCTCCTCATACTCACTCCTATCAGACATCTCTGCCCACTCCTGGTAAATTCTTTGTGGACTCTCTATTTAACTCTCCTCCTCCAAAATATGATCAATCTGCACCACCACCACCTGCTCCTACTCCAACAACTGAACCATCATTGTCCACTCATCTCTCTGATTCAATCAACACCTTTTTAACCAATTCCAAAAGGAACAGCAACAACAGAAACAAGATCTTAGCACCAGTAATGAGCGCACACAAAAGAAGATTCTTAAGGAACTAAAGAAGACCAATCTGAGGCAAGAGGCAATTCTCGATGGTTTGGACACTATTCTTCAAGCCATAAGCACTTCAAATGATTTCAACCGCAAGATTCACCTACACTTGTCCAATTTGCCTCCTCTTCTTGAGATTCCACAGACTGTGCTAAGGCCTCCTGGGGCTCCTTCTGGCTCATTTTCTTCCCCATCTAGCTAGGCTAGTTATTTCTGTACTTTGATAATGGCAAAAGGGGGAGTAGGTTAGAGTAAAGCTTATTAAGCTTTAGGGAGTTAAGACTTTCAGTTGATGGCATTCTTTGTTCTTTGTTTGCTTCTATTTTCTTGTGAATTTGTGAATTTGAAACAACTTTTGTAATCATCTCAATCATTATGAATCAATGAAAGTAATTTTTCAGTCTCATCTTTCAGTTTCACCTCTTTATCTCCTTATTGTGTATCCTAAGATAATTGAGCAAGTAATCTGTGATGAAATAAATGAAGTTTTCTTTTCACTCTTAATTTTTGAAAATCTCATTGTCCTAGAACTCTAAGCAAGCAAAAAAACGTAAGTTTTTTCCGTTGAGAAAAATGCTCAGACTCAGGGGGAGCTGAGACTTGGAAATATCTTTTCAACATAAAAAAAAAAGCTTTATGGTTTGCCATCATAAAAAAAATGGGGAGATTGTTAAGAGAAGCTCACTCCTAAGGTTTTTAATGAAGTCAAACCATTAAGTTAAATGCTTACAAAAACAAAGACTGAGATGCATATGGTTATTATTGACTTTTTGCTCAAAGTGTTGGCAGAATTCTAGACTTCAATTTTGCAAGATTAATTCCTCATGCTAAGATCAAGCCAAAGACACAAGAAAGCTCAAAATCATTCTTTGAAGCATGAAGTATAAACAATTCAGAATCAAGATTTGCCAAAAGAAAGATTAAAACAAGAGCAGGTGAGCAAAAGAGATTCAAGGTCAGACTCAGACTCAGATGCACAACTCAGATGCAGACTTGAGACTCAGACGCAAGCTTACACAGAAGAACTGAGACTTAGATGAGAGCCCAAGACTGAGACCAAAACTCATATGCAAGAACTGCCATCAGACTAAGACTAAGACTAAGACTCAGCCTAAGGACATAAGGCACAAAGAGTCAACAGAAGTCAAGAAAATGACATTGTACATGCTGACACAAGGCAGTACGCACAATACTTTTGGCAAGAAGCTTTTCTCTTTTCACAACGGCTATAAACGGTCACCAACGGCCATATAACGACTAGTTCTCATTTGAATTAAAAATCCAAGATCAACAGTAAAGAAGTGAGAGAGACTACGCTGCACATTGAATAATTTCTGCATCTCAACTACATCTCAAGTCCTTCTCATCTCAGATCCAATCTTATCTTGAGAACACTTTGTAGTCTCATTTATTCTCTTTCAAGTTCTTAACTTCCTATCATTGTAAAAGGGAATACTCCTAGTTGACCTTACTGTTTATCCATACTTTGTATGATGTAGGCTAGACTATCATCAATCTATGAATCCCTGTAACTAGTCTCAACTGAGATAGGAGAGAGCCTAGTCTCAGTGTGAGTGTAAGAATCCTGAAGAGGCTAGTGAAGAATACTTGTTTCTCAGCCAAGGTAGGAGCCTAAGTTTGGTGTGAGGGTGAGCCTGAAGAGGCAGTTAGAATACTTGTATTTGACAAGGTTATCAATAGTGGAAATCTCACAAGTTTTGAGGACTGGACGTAGCCCAAGGTGTGGGTGAACCAGGATAAATCAACGTGTATCTCTTTCCCTTATCTCTTTATTTACATCGCATAATTTATATCTGAGACGTTTATGCTCAAAACAAATTAAATCTGTTCAAAGGAAACTAAGTCTTAACTATTGAGATTCACTTTTACTAAGTTAAATAATTGTGCTAAGTTAAGACAATATCTTATCTAACCCGTCTAAGCTTCCAAGTTATCTAACTTGAGAACACGTCTCAGCTTGAGCTTAAGTGTTTTTTCATGGACAAAATTTTAATAGTCTCTATTCAACCCCCCCTTTCTAAAGACAACCAACCAACTTCAGGAAGAAGATCTCATCAGACGACCAAAGACAATAGCCCTGAAAGCCTTAACCAGCAATACTAAAGGTAAGTAGGTAAGCTCATCTAATCAAATTTCACTAAACTCATCTCATGACACAGACAATGAAGAAGATGAAGACGATGATGATGAGACTAAGATTGATGATGAGATTCCATTCATCTCACGAAAAAATAGACGTATGTGGAAATCTAGAGGAAGTGGAAGAAGAAGATTTCCATCTAGAAGAGGTGAGATCAAGACTGACAAGAAGGGGCAAATCATATGCTATGAATGCAATAAGACAAGACATATCAAAGCTGAGTGTCCCCAACTGAGGAAAGACACAAAGAAGAGTCCAAGGAAGAAGGCCATGATGGCTACTTGGGATGACACAGAGGAAGAAGAAAGCCAAGATGATGAGTCAGCCAATCTGTGTCTAATGGCTGATGGACACTCCTCAGATGAAAAGGTATATGAGTCTGACTCAGAACTTTCTTTTAATGAGCTTAAGTCAGCTTTTGAAAATCTTCTTTATGATTCCAATCTTCTTGCTTCAAAAAGCTCTTTGCTAAAATCTGAGCTAAACACTGCTTTAGAAAAAATCAAATTTCTTAAAAAAGAAAATGAGGATTTGAATCATAAAATGCCAGTCTCATGTTGTCTCACATGAAGCTGTCTGAACGTATCAAAGCTCAGACTCAAGCTCAAGCTAAGGAGGAATCTAAGAATTTTTTGAGGAAAATCATAAATTTAAAAGTCAAAATAGGAATATCATATATGATCTGGCCAGGTTTGTTAAAGGTACAAAAACCTTGAGAGATTGATTGGATCTCAAAAAGGAATTTTTGACAAAGATGGATTAGGCTATGAAAAGTCTACCAATGAGGTGTGGTATAAAAATTTCTTTATTCCAGCAAAGAAACACAAAGAAAGATGCTCATGATGTAGTAAGATTGGCCATAAGACCTCATATTGCTACATGAGACAAGTAGCAATCAAGAGGAATGTATCTAAAGCTAAATCTCAATGTGTTGTATGTAACACCCACGTTTTTACTGTTTTGCTGTAATTTGTGTTTTATTGAATTTTGAGTGATTAAAATTATTTTTAATCATCAAAATTTATATTTTTGAGTTTAGGAATGAATTTCCTATTTTCTAGAATTTCTGGGGATTTTTGGTATTTTTCTGTGAAAAATGACCTTTTTGCCCCTGCTGTCTCTTGAACCGGGCCCGAATACTCTTGATCCGGGCCAGAAAAATTGCACAAACCTTCCCTTGACTTCTCTTGCAAGTCGTGCATGAGGAGAGCCTTGCATGGAAGCCACATGTCTTTTTCTTTCTTTTCTCCAAGCCAAGTGTAAACCTTAAGCCTTTATGGCATTTAAGACTCCAAACTCACCTTTTCTTCTTTCTTTCCCAAACATGCAAAGCTTAGTTTTTCTCTCTTTCTCTTCTTCTCTTGGTCGTGAACCCTCTCCCATTTTTCTCCCAAAATATTCAATCTCCATTAAACACTGTAAGCCAAGGTTCCATCTTTGAACCAAAGCTTTAAACACCTAGCCTCCAAGCCTTCAAAACTCTTGTTTGGTGATCAAAGGAGGGATCTTTGGAGCTGTTTTGTGAGCTGTTGCTGCACCTTATTATTGAGGAAATTCCTTAGGTAAAGGGGGGGGAGAACTTGAACTCTAGTAGGATTGGTGACTAGAGTCAAGGATTACCCTTGATCCTTGTCTTTAACCTTGTTTTTCCTTTGAAAAATGAGTTGTTGGAACCTATCTCTTGGGAGATATGGTTCGGCTATTTCATGATAGCCTTGTATGGTGTTTTTGATTTGTTGTTGTTGCTTGAAAATGCTTGGATGATGTTTTAGGTTACATGCAAACCATGTTTTTGCTTGATAAAAATTTCTCTCTTTTTCTTCCTATATGGTTCGGCTATTTTGAATAATAGGGCTGCATGTCTCTAAAATTTTAATTGATGGTGGAAATGTGTTTGGGTGATGGATTTATGAACATGCATGAGGTTGTTTGAATTTATAAAATTGTTTGGATGTTTGATTCTTGGAAAAAATTGATGTTTATGAGCTTAGAAATAAAGTTATGAACTTGAAAATGTGTATGGATGATTTTGGATGAATTAGCATGATGTTGGTTGTTTATAATGCTTGTTGGTGATTGTGTTGAAATTTGGTAAAGTTTGGATGTTGTTGGAAAATTGGTGTTTTGATGAACATTCAAAGTGTTCATGTCGTTCTTGAGGTTGTTCTTGATGAAACTCATCAAGAATTCTTTTTTTATCTTGAAAAGGTCTAGTAAAGTTGAAAATATGTTTTTGGGACTTAGTGGTCCAATAGGTCAAAACACTAATTTTACTAAAAGGATTTTAATTTAAATAATAAACCTTGAAAAATATCAAAAGAATTAAATCCGGATTTCAAGTTTAATCCAAATAAAAGTCATCACAAAAGTCAACATTTTGACTTGTCATGTGTAAAAATGGGCTCCTAAGAGTCATCCATGTGAAGTCTATAAATCAGTTTAAGTATTTAAACATGACTATGAGACTTAACACTTAAGTTTTAATGATTAACAAATAAGATTATATTAAGGACAAATAAGTTTATATAAGAACTTTATAAGATTAAGTAAACAGGTTCTACTGAGAAAGGTATTTGTTTGTTGATTGTGTTTCAGGTTAGAATATTTATCTGAAGAAGAAGAGTAGAAGATCAAACAGATGAAGAACATTATCAGAATCAAGAAGAATCAAAATCAGAAGATCAGAATCAAAAGAACGAAGTGCAGAATCTGAAGAAGAGTAATTCTCAACAAGGTTGAAGCAATTGAAGAAGCAATCAACTGAAGACAGACTTTGTCTGAAGAACTGAAGACTCTAAAGATTAGGAAGATCTGAAGACTATCTGAAGAACAGTCAAGAAATAAGAACAACTATCATCTGAAGAATTGAAGACTTTGAAGACTCGAAAGATCTGAAGACCATCTGAAGACTTGAAGACAACAATGGAAGTTTAGCTATCATCTGAAGACGCAACTATCTGAAGAACACCTATCATCTGAAGAAATGAAGACAATATGAAGCAGCTTATGTATCTGAAGACTGAACGTATCAGAATCCAGAAATAATCTCTTGGAGACGTTACAAAGAGTATGGCTCACTCCATTAGATGGATTATATACAAAAGTCAGACATGCTTTTCGACCTCAACCAAAGTCTTGCACAAATAAGGAAACACTGCAAAGACTTTTTGCAATGTTGCTGCTCCTGCAACAAAAGGTATCTGTGTGCGTAGACCTACTGTACCAGTGTCTGCCATCGATCAGAACGGGACAAAAGACCAAGTAAAAGCAACAAGAAAGATGTTTGAATAAAATACATATAATTCAACATCTTTATTCATATAAGAAGAAGAAGAAGAGAAGAGAAGAAGAAGAAGATACAAGAAGAATAAAGCTGCAATCATCTGAAGATCAGAAGGCATATCTCATAGAAGAAGAAGAAGAAGAAGAAAAAAGAATGAAGCTGATATCAAAGAATTGAAAGCATTTCAAGCTGGAGAATTGAAATAATCTTGAAACAATTATGAGCACTTGTTGAAGCTGATGAACTAACAATATCAAAGTATATGTAACGATTGAAGAGATCAATCATCTGAACATATCAACTCTCTGAATGCATGAAACAACTCTCAACACAGAAGAAAAGATTATATGATTAAATGCTTATAATATCATATATCTTTATCCAAAGAAGAAACGACAACAACAACTTTTGGACTAGACACCTCACTCAAAGAGGAAAGAAGAAATGGTGTCAGGAAGCATGTGGAAAAAGGAGTATACGCAGAATATGCAAAGGGACAAATCCAACGGATATTTCTTCATATACACTCCGAAGAAAATCAGAAGAAAGCAGAAGTAATCAGATGCAAGCAGAAGAAAACAGAAGAAAGCAAAAGCATATCAAGAGAGAGAGCAAGCATAAACATATCAGAATATCTCTAATAAAGAAGCACATAACAATTGTCAGAACGGGATCGTCTGAACACCTATTCGCTTATGAAGAAGCAACCGTTTGAGGAGCTATTACACAACGATTATATGAGCCACATCATCATCAACTCAACGGTATTATGAATCATCTTCAACGACTATATTCAAACAGAACATATAAATAGCCCCAAGATTAAATTTGAAGATGTTGGTCGGTTAGATCAATCAAGTTGATGATTGGTCGGTTAGATCAATCAGGCTACTGACCTGTTGGTCAATTAGTCATGTTTGTCAGTTGATCTGTTAGATCAATCAAGTTGGTTGTTGGTCTGAAGACAACCATGCTAAGCAAACTGACTATCAAACCTGGAATGGTTTGAAGCCCTGAACATACCTTGGTGTTCCAATGATACGGGTGAGAATGTAGCCCATGGAAACCAATGGTTGGAGAATGAGGCTGGAGCTTAAATTCATATCTTAGTTAGCCTACTCTCAGAGGATGGTATTCCTCATAGAAAAGACAGGGATTGTACTTAATTTCAAACACTTGTATCACTGTCTATCCTTGTACTTAGTTTGTAATGTCTGTATCCTGAGTGTGTACTCAGTAAACCCTATGTACAAGAACAATCTGAGTTGAGAGGTTCTAGCGAACTTCTAGCTTAGGTTGAGTAGTAAAATACTCTACACTTGGATAAGTGTCTGAGAGCCTGGAGAGGCTTGGTGGAAGAAAGAATACTTGGTAAGAGCCTGGAGAGGCTGGGTGGAAGAAAGAATACTTGGTAAGAGCCTGGAGAGGCTTGGTGGAAGAAAGAATACTTGGTAAGAGCCTGGAGAGGCTTCGTGGAAGAAAGAATACTTGGTAGGATCTGTGTATGATCCTGGCTAGGTCTTGGTGACCTAGTGTGACACATGCATGTGTTGGGTCTAAGGGGCCTGGAAGACACATGTAGGTGTTGAGAAGGTCTTGGTGACCTTGTTTGCTGGGTCGGTGTGACCTAGTGTGTTCAGGGTCGGTGTGATCCTGGATGTTGATGTCTGGAGAGACTGTACTCGTGTTTGTCTGGAGAGACTGTACTCGTGTTTGTGTGAAGAGACGGTACTTGTGGAAAATCCAGTGGTGGTTTGCCTCTGGGACTGGATGTAGCTCACGGGTTGGTGGGTGAACCAGGATAAATTATGTGCCTAAGTTTTCTCATCCCTTAATCTCTTTTATTTACAGTCTTTACATTTACGTTGGGGATTGAAAAGTATTTTTCATAATAATCTTAACACAACGATTTCAATAAAACAAGTTTTCAAACAAACATAACATAAAAATCTCTTATATCGTTTGAAGCATTACAAAGAATGTATGTTGAAGAACCTATGAAATAACTGTCTGGGGTGAGTTCAAAAGGAGCTCAGTTCATAAGTTAGAAACAGATGATCTCTGATCATCTGAAGTATTTCAGAAACAGTTCTGAAGGTACTCTTTGTAATAATCTTAAGAAGATACTTAGAGAAGCTTTTCAATCAAAACAATCTTAAGTTTAAGAGAAAGATTTTCTATCTTTATCTTTCATATGTTCCGCAAGATTTTTAAAAGTAACTCTGATCTTAAGATTCGTTTTGCACATTGATCACCCTACGTGATTGATTTAATCAAAGATTTCCAAAATAGTTTAAAAAGATTAAAACACTATTCAACCCCCCTTCTAGTGTTGCCTGTGGTTCTAACAATCCAACCTTTGGGCCCTTGGTTCAGGCCCAAAATCTTCAAAAAAAGAGTCAAAGACTCATTAAAAGTCAACCAAAAATAATTTATTGAATTGGGCTTAGATTAGGGTTGGACTTCAACTCTAAATCCAAGTTATTAGAATTAAAACTTAAAAATTAATTAGTGGGCTTAGCTAATTTAATTATCTAAGTTAATTAATCTAATCTACTTAAGTTAATTAAGTAAAGAATAATTAATTAAGGCTAAAGTTAATTAACCTTAATGAAGATTAACCTTAATCTTAATCACTAATTACTAAAGAGGTATTAATTAGGTAATTAAGCCCTAATAATGATTAAGAATTAATTATTATTATTAACCTTAATCAAGTATAATTAAAAGCTTAATCCAAGGTTAAGGAGAAATTAAGGGATAATTAAGAATTAATTAGGACATTAAGTAAGGATTAAGATTAATTATAGTTCAGTTAATGAAGAATAATTATAATTAAGGGTTAAACCTAATCTTAATTAGTCATACAAGACGAATTAGGATAGGTAATACTATCCATAAGACACAACCATAAGTCTTAGTAAATTATAGGACTTAAGTGGAAATAATTATTAATTCAAAGAAGAACATTAGTACAAACTACCTTAAAATACTATAACTAACACACTCTTTCTGCATAAGACTTGAGAAGCTTAGTGAGAGAGTGTGGTTCCAACCCAAGATAGGGTTTGGTTTTCCTTGAAAGGAAGACATTGAATCGGCCGTACCACGGGTAAGTGGTGACATGGAATGATTCGATGGGCTTCGCCTGTAAGGATGTGGATGCTGTAGACATTGTTGTGTGACATGCATCATAAAGCATTGTTGATGTTCAAGGTTGAAAACCTTGCGACCTATATGGCAGTGACACTCGGTACAGTGGGAAACTGGTTGGGACGGGTGCACTGGGTTTTGCAAAGAACGCCAACGGGTCCTCGAGGGGGATGCCAGCCCTGAGGATAGTCAGGTTCCAAAAAGGCTCAAATGACGTAGGCTCGCTCCCTACTGTCGAGTACGAAGGGGTACAGGCTTGTTTATCCTGTCGCTCTCAAGGTTTCGGGGTCAGTTGAGATTGTCTGGAAGTCGGATAAAATTGGAAAAAAATATAAGTACCGCTAGTACAGACTCTAACTCCTGATACGTTGTGCATATATGGTCGGGCAGTTGCTGTGTGCACTGCGGATGGTGATGTTTCCCCGGGCCCTCATGCATTAGTCTATATGCATCATGATGATATAAACTGTATTCATTGGTGATTGAATTGTGTGGATGTCCTGTGTGAGTGCTCTAGTTTATTATATCCTACATGTTGTGAGTTCATGCGATGTTCTCACCCTTCCTTTCTATCTTTTATTGATGTATTCTTCTCGTCACGTCGATAGCCGGTATCGGAGATTTCAGCTATGACATCGATGCAAGTGCGGCTACGGTGGATGCCGAGGGGCACCTGGAGGGTGACGGACATCCCTCGCAGATGTGAGTTTACGGGGGAAGGCCGTGTCATCATTTCTCATCCCGGACTTCCGGTTGTACCAGAGTTGGACTTCATTGTCCCTGTGACTCTCGAGTTTCCGACGCCACCTAACTTGGTGCGCTATACTACCTTCCGTCCTTCACGTCGTCGCCCTGTCATCTTCGTCGTCGCGGTCATCTCGGATGGCTGATATGGTCGGACCAGACTCTCCTAGGTACTAACTGTAGATACACAGGGAAACACTAGAAGGGGGTTGAATAGTGTTTCTTTGTATTTTGAAAGCTTTTTGAAATCAACAAGTTATAAACAGTTTCAGACAGGTTTATCGGAGCTGTCTAAAGTTTTTGAATGGTTCCTGAAAATATATTTTAAAAGGTTTCTTTGCTTTTAAAAAATTTAGAATAGCTTTTCAACACCCTTGATAATATAAACGAATTGACAAGAGATAAGGGATAGAAAAACTTAACCAAGGATTTATCCTGGTTCACTCACTACCACTGTGAGCTACCTCCAGTCCCAATGCCAACAAGCACTTGGATTTTCTCTTAATCTCTTCACAAAGATTACAAGTATTCTTTCTAATCACAAGCCTCTTCAGGCCTCTATAACCAAGACAAGCCTCTCTAGGCTCAATACAACACAAGTTTCTTTTCCAGACAAGCCTCTCCAGACTCAACAACAATTACAGCTTAAAAAGAGTTTAAGCTTTTAAACTACACAAGTTTAAAGCTCAAACCTATTACGATGTACAGCTTAAAAACTGAGGTATACTCAGGATATGAAAATATAAAGTGTACAAGAATTTTATCAGAGTGATTTTCTTGAAGAAATCTGCAGCGATTGATTCTCCTTTTTTTTATATGCTCTCTTTGTTCTTTTGTGCTTTGCCCAATGATGGTCTTCATACAGGGGTATTTCTACCCAGACTTTATCCGTTGAAAAAACCACCGTTTAAAGATAGCATAAATGCTATTCAATCGCTGTGAGACATACTTCTGAGCATCCTGACATTTCTGACACAGTACAAGGTTGCATCTGCCAAAAGGCTGCTTTAGGAATTGCTGCGGTTGCTGTGTTTACAGAGATTTCCTCAGTGGTGTATGAAATTCAAATGCACCAGGGAAAGACCTCTGTGTTTGTTGCCATAAATGTGTTCCAAAACGTACGAGCAGCAGAGACTCAGAAAAGTCTTCACGCAAGGTTTCAGCAAAGATGTCACGTCATTACTAAGCTTCAGACGGCTTCCAACTTCAGACGGGTTCCAGTCTTCAGACAGGTTCCAGTCTTCAGACGGGTTCGAGTCTTCAGACGGGCTTGGCTCTTCAGATAGCTTCAAGACTTAAGACAGGTTGACCACTTCAGAAGGCCTGTTTCCCTCAGATGACTTGAAGCACTTCTTAAAGACTTATAAGGCGTATGTGGCTTGCTGAAATCACAGATAGATAATTAAACACTTAAGAGTCTCTGTGTGAAAATAAATACTGTAAATTTGTTAATCATTAAAACTGGAAATATTGCTGTCTTAAAACATCATAACATCTCTTATGATATTTTTGAGACTCAACACTAACCTGTCTTCTGAGGCGTCTGATTCTCAACCTATGTGTCCTGATGCGGCAAGGCGCTCTCTCACAGAGCGAGTTAGATCTGATTGTGATTGACGACACCCTCGAAAGAGGAGGAGGCCCCGGGGGAGGATTCAGAGGAGGATCCAGAGGAGGAGGAGGAGGAGGAGGAGGAGGATTCTTCTAGTGACGAGTAGACTAGTGTGGTTGAGTCTAGGTAGTAGCAGCTCTGATTTAGCGACCTCTTCTTTTGTATTTTGTTTGAGGTCTTGTTTATTTTGGTCTACTACCAGAACTCGTATTTTGTTGAGATATTTGGGTGGCTCGAGAGATACACTGTATGTTATGTTGGCACTTGTATATATTTCATGTCGTTTTCCTTTTCTTATGCTGATTTTATAACTGCATGTATGTTGTGTATGTGCGTGAGGTAATAACCGTCTAGATGTTTTCGGGAAAACAAGTTTCAAATTAAGGAAAGGATATTTCATAAATACTTAAAAGGGAATTAGAGATTGTAATAGGGTGATGATGACTAAAACCCTTTTCAAAAAAAAATATTTCGTATTTTGATGTTTCTAAAAACAGTAATTTCGTTGGTCACGTGTCACATATGTGATATTTCTTAGCAGTATAACTAAGGGTGTCGCATTGTAGACTTGTCTGGCAGCAGCAAGAGCAAGACTCTGTGGGTGCTGGACAGTGGGTGCTCAAGGCACATAACAGGAGACAAAAGCAAGTTCTCAACACTAGAAGGAAGCCTCGGTAGTTGTCTCATTTGGAGACAACAGTAAGGCTTAGATCAAGGGAATAGGTAAGATTGTAAGACAAACTCAGCTAAGAATGAAAATGTCTATTTTGTGAGGGTTTGAAACACAACTTACTTAGTATTAGCCAATTATGTGACAATGGTTATCATGTTAATCTTCAACCTACATTTTGCGAGATCATAGACTCTAAGACTGGAAAAATAATTTTCTCAGGAGAAAGATATAAAAATCTTTACTCAGTCTTTCTTAAGAGTCCTTCTGATCTCACCCGTCTTATGACTCATGATAATGAAAAATGGTTATGGCACAAGAGAGTTGTACATATTAACATGAGAACCATAAGTCAGCTTGAAAATCAATCTCTTGTCAGAGGGTTACCTAAATCAAGTTTGACAAAGATATGATATGTGAGTCTTGCATAAAAAGCAAACATACTAAGACAAGCTTCAAGCTATGTAAGTACCACCCAAACCTCTTGAGATGCTCCACATTGATTTGTTTGGACCTACTAAGACTGCCAGTCTTAGTGGCAAGAAATATGGTTTTGTAATAGTTGATGACTTCTCAAGATTCACCTAAGTTCTGTTCCTCTCTAAGAAGGATGAATCTTATGAAAATTTTAAAATATTTGCAAAAAGGTCCAATCTTAGAAAGGATATAGAATTGGTACTGTGAGAAGTGACCATGGAGGAGAATTTGAGAATGCCAAATTTAATAACTTCCTTGATAAAATGGCATAACTCACAACTTCTCTTGTCTTAGAACACCCCAACAAAAATGGTGTAAGTTGAAGAAAAAATAGAAATCTCCAAGGAGATGGCAAGAACTTTGTTATGTGACTCTGGTGTGAAAAGTACTTTTGGGAAGAGGCTGTGAACACCTCTGCTACATCATCACAAGAGTTTACCATAAGAAACCTTAAATAAAACTCCTTATGAATTATGGAAAGGGGAGAAAAGCCTTCTATTTCTTACTTTCATGTGTTTGGATGTGATTGTTTATTCTTAACACAAAAGAATTGTTGGGAAAACTTGACACAAAATCTGATAAAGGAATTTTCCTTGGTTTTTCACTTACATCCAAAGCCTACCGTGTATATGATCTAAAAACTAAAACTATTGAGGAGTCTATGCATGTAGTGTTCAATGAGATATAGGGAATCCCCACAAAAGAGAGTAGAAGAAGAAAATAGAATAGAAATGATGGGGGACTTGAAAATCCCAAACAAAGAAGCTGAAGAAAAGGAAAGACTCTACATGGATCAAAAGGATGTAAGGTCACCTCAGACTGAACTGAGAAAGGGGATCTCAGACAGAGCTCGGGAGGACACCTCAGGCTGAGTTGCATAGACATCCCCAGACTGAGACTGAAGATAATTCAGAAGAGAAAATAAGGATCAGCCTGAGCTGGAGTCAGTAAGACAAACTGTACCTGAGACTCAACATGAGCATGCCTCTGAAATGCCCAGAAGCTGGAGACTAGTCAGATCTCATCCAGAGATCAAATTATTGGAGAGACCTCAGACAGAGTCAGAACAAGATCATCCTTCAGAAACACTGAGAATATGATGGCTCTCTTATCTGAAATAGAGCCCAAGGACATCCAAGAAGCACTAGGTGATGAGTCTTGGGTCAAGGCAATGGAGGAAGAGCTCAACCAATTTGACAAAGCAAGGTCTGGGATCTTGTTTCCTCCTCCTTCACATCAATCTATAATTGGAACTAGATGGGTGTTTCACAACAAGCTTAATGAAAAGGCAAAGTTATGAGAAACAAAGAAAGACTGGTAGCACAAGGTTACAATCAACAAGAAGGAATTGACTATGATGAGACCTTTGCACCAGTAGCAAGACTTGAGGCAATCAGAATTCTTCTAGCCTTTGCAACATACAAAGACTTCAAGCTCTATCAAATGGATGTTAAGAGCACCTTCTTAAATGGAGTAATAGAGGAAGAAGTCTATGTGAGACAGGCCTCCTAGATTTGAAGATCCAAAAAACCCTGAGTATGTGCTCAGACTGAGAAAAGACTTATATGGACTCAAGCGAGCACCAAGAGCTTGGTATGACAGACTGAGCTCATTCCTTGTTTAAAATGGGTTTTCCAGAGGACAGATTGACACAACTCTGTTTAAAAGGGGGTAATAAGGGATTTTTTAACTGTTCAAATATATGTAGATGATATTATTTTTGATCAACTAATGAATCTCTTTGTCAAGAACTCTCAAGTCTCATGCAGGGGTGAGTTTGAGATGAGCATGATGGGTGAGTTGAGATTCTTTCTTGGCTTACAAATTAAGCAATAATCAAATGGCATCTTCATTCATCAAGAAAAATATGCAAAAGATCTGTTGGTGAAATTCAAGATTGAATGATGCCAAGCCAATGAAAACACCAATGCACCCATCAACTCAGATTGACAAAGATGAGCAAGGTAAGTCGGTCTCAGAGAAGCTGTATAGAGGTATGATGGGATCTCTCATGTATTTAATTGCTAGTAGATATGATATTCAATATGCTGTGGGAATTTTTACTAGATATCAATTTAATCCAAAAGAAATGTCACCTCTCAGCTGTTAAGAGGATTTTAGATATTTAATTGGAACCACTAAACTTGGTCTTTGGTATGAGAAAGGATCAAGATTTGATCTCACGGGCTATAATGATGCTGACTTTGCTGGAGACAAGATGGATAGAAAAAGCACAAGTGGAATTTGTCAGTTCCTGTGAAAGTGCCTTGTCTCATGGTCATGCAAGAAGCAGAATACAAAAACCTTATCCACAACTGAAGTTGAGGACGTCTCAGTTGCAACCTATTGTACCCAAGTCTTGTGGATCAAATCTCATATGCTTGATTATGCACTAAGGTACTCTAAAATTCCAATTTTATGTGATAACACCAGTGCCATTAATCTAGCCAAAAATCCTATTCATCATTCAAGATCTAATCATATTGATATTAAGCATCATTTTATCAGAGATCATGTTCAAAAGGGTAATGTGGAACTTGTATTTGTTGATACAAAAAGTCAGCTAGCTGACATCTTTATTAAGCCACTTATGGAAGACAGATTCAATTTTATTGTAAATCTTTTAAACATGAGAAAATGTGAATAAATTCTTGCTAACTTTTATGTGTATGATATTCATTTGTATTTTTATTTTTATTTTAAAAAACAAGGTGAGTTGAGACTGAGACTAAAGCTCAGAGCTGAGACTGAGCTCATCCCTGAGACTTAGTTTGAGAAAGGAAAATAGATGAGACTCAGTTTATATTGAATGTTAGAGAACCATAACGTCAAGAGACGTTGATAACGGTTATTGAGTAACTAGTCTCTTACGGCTAGTTGCATAGAACGGTTGCCACAAATGTGCACCACTAGCCATTGCATTTAAAAGGAGATAATCGTTCAACCACACCTCCCACTCTCCACTAAGTCTCTCTCCTTCATCTTTTCCTCCGTCTCTTCTCTTTTCTATAAAAGGAAAATCATTTTCAAAGCAAGTTCTCACTAATTGCGTATCAAAATCCCTTCATCTCATCTCTCTTCATCTCCATCCTCACCTGAGCAAAATATGTCTTCTACTTCTAGTGAATCCCTAGGATCTCTTGCATCCAGCCAAGAGAGGCTCACTCGCCTCACCTACACCCCAACCAAGCACAGAGTCTGAAGCCACACAGACTCAATCTCAACCCTCCTCAAAATCATAATCCATCTCCTCTCGAAAAACAAAATCCCCATCCTCTCTCCAGAGAAATCTCCACTAAGGAAATCTGTGAGAATAGCCTCAACGTAGTCAAAACCTCTGTACCCAAAAAGTCAAGGTAGACCAATTCATGTGGATCTTATTGTTTCCCACATATCCTTCTGATCAAATGAAAAGGAAAAATGGGTGAGAGAAGCAAGGGTAAAAAGTTATCTTTCCAGTCAGACTTGTTCAAATGAAGCAGTAGAGAACAAGTATATTGGGAAAGATTCAGAGAAGAAGGAAGATAAGTCATTGGAGTGTCATTCTCCCTAAAAGAATTTTGAAGACAAGGAAAGAAGTTGGGGACGTTACCACACCCATATCTCAAGAAGCAAGGTTGGGAAGCCTACTTGAGGCATGTCTGAGCATAGTCCTACCAACCAAGCTCACCAAGAGCATTTTATGCCTGTTGTCAAACTGTGAAAGGAGCCTCGAAGGATTTCCCCATGTGGTGGCAAATCTCAAGAGGGTTCATATTGAGTGATAAGTGAAAATTAGTTGACAAATTAGAGCACTTTTTAGTTCACTTATCAAGGATAAAATGGTAATTTGCCCCAGTTTAATCCCTTTTTATTAAATATTAGAGAAATTGTATTTATTAATCTGAGATTTGAATTTGATGCTATTTTGATAGAAATATTGCTAATTTTTGCAGGATATTGCAAAGATTTGATTTGAAGGATAGATAGCATTAAATGAGGGAGATATCTGCAAGATTTGAGATTGATTGAAGACATTTAATAAAGATTTGAAGAAGATATAATGCAATTAATGAGGATCTCACTGCCAATCAATCAAGGATTCTGCAGACAAGCTTCCCAAATAAATCAAAGATTGCTCAATAAATGCAAGGATTTTATCAAGAAAAGGGAAACAAGGAAAGACAAATCTGCCAAAACCAGTCTCGGGGAGAGATAAAGATTAAAAAGAGAAAGTTGGAGCTGTAGGACGCTACCTGCGCTTCATCCGCGCTATAGCGCAGGGTGAAGCACAGACTCTCTGGAAGTTGCGCTCCGTCCTGCGCTGTAGCGCAGCTGAAAGGCAGGTCACGCTGATTTGCTCCTGTTGCCGTTTTTAGATAGATTTCCCCAAATGCTTTGTCTTTCCTTAGTCTATAAATAGGAACCTCTGCACTAAATCCGGTGGCACGATTTTGTTAATACAGTCATATTTCAGTGAGAATGCACCAGAGAAGTTTAGAAGAAGAGAGGAGGAGTGCTTCACAAGGATTGAAGATGGTGACAACATCTTCGGTGGTTTGTATGGCTACGTTATGTAGTTAACTCTCCATTAGGATTGGATGTAATTGATTCTATCCCCAAGTGTATGTAAACTCTATATTATTATTTCCTGAGATCTCTGTCTATAATATTGGTAATCTTATTCTGTACCTAATTCCTAACTTCCGCGCTTGCGCCGGAGTTATAGGCGAGTTTCGACTATGATTGAGAGTGGGGGAGCGGATTCTGAAGAAACTCACTCTCTGGGTGAATAAGAATACTGGTTAACCACTAACTGAACCATGGGTGTTTCTAATGATTGATGGGTAGTGTGAGTATCATAATGAAGGGCATCTAAACATTAAGCTTGGTATTAATAAACCGATAGCAAAGGTTAGTTGATTGTCAATCCAGGATTCGACGCAAGGATGTATCTAATGAGTGATGGGTAGTGACAGTACTCTAATGAAGATGTGTCTGTAGCTTTAGGCCTCGTTTATCAACTATTCTTTTAAAAACGGAATAAAAGAGAGCAAAATAAGCCGAGGGTAAGTCTATCGCCTGGGAAAACCCGCATGGATTACCTTTGAGTGTGTGAGGCCGCTGGTAACTCGGGTCTTAGCAATAAAGTTGTCTACAGTATTATAGGGTAAACCTAAAATAATAGATAGTTTTTTACATGCACAAAGGGTGTGATGCTATGAAGTCCAATCCTAATCCAAGTAAAGTGTCTTTAACTCTTCCTTTCTAATTCCATTGATTATTAATCTGTTATTTATGTTTTTCGCACAACAATACTCTCAAAACCATTGTTTCTCCTTGATAATTAGATCACGAGTCTACGTAGATTGACCGTTCCCTGGGGGATACGATCACTCTTCTTACATATTATACGACTGGATTTTTGGTTCGCTTGCCAGAAACCCATCAAGGTATTTTTGCGGCCGTTGCCGAGGAACGGTTTCCAATTTGTGGTGGGACCTTGGCGGGGTCTAGTATCAAGTTTTATTTTAATTATCTTAGGATTTTGTTTTTATTAGGATTTCTATTTATTATTCTTATTATTTTAGGACTTATTATCTTAGAATTTTATTTTTTATTATTATAAAAATCTCTTCAACACTTCCCTTTTTCAAGTTTCTGTTTATGCTTCTGAGAGGTCAGGCGTCCCCGAAACCAATACAGTTCGACCCGGAACAGAAAGGACGCGCGCGAATGGAACAGAGGTAGAAACTCGAGAAGGAGAAGAAGGAAATACTTATTGAAGAAACCAAAAACATGCAGAGGAGCGTCCAAGACGGACGCTAGGAGATTAACATCTCCCATCAAGAGACCACGTCACTTCTCCAGCATTGTGTTACCAACCAAATGCCAGAACTCTGGAGTTGAAGACTGCACACCTCAACCTCATTAGTGCATATCAATTCGCTGGATTGGATCATGAAAATCCAATACTCATCTCTCTAATTTTTATGAATTGATTGGTACTATGGGATTCGAGGAAGGTAATCTGGAATCTGTTTACTTACGCTTGTTTCCTTTCTCTTTTGATAGGTAAAGCTAAGGAATGACTGCAATCACACCTAAATCAAAGTCTAACCAATTGGGGTGTGGTTGAGGAGAAATTCTTGACAAGAGTTCTTCCCAACCAGGGGAAGCAGATTGAAGCCAAGGCAGATATCTCCATATTCAGACAAGGGATTGATGAGCCACTTTGTGAAGCCTGGGAAAGATTCAAATCTATGTTGCGCAAGTGTCTCAATCATGGCTATGAAGACATAGCCCAACTCAACTATATTCTGCAAGGGACTGCGTTCAGATTCAAAGTCATTTATAGATGTTGCAGCAGGAGGAACAATCTTATCCGTAGACGTTGATCAAACACTTAAGATCATTAACAACTTCGCTCAGAACGATCAACAAGCTCAAAGTGGAAGACAGCTCGCGCAAGTACCAAAGAAAGGGATGATGGAACTCAACCAGAATGATGCCTTGTTAGCTGAAAACAAGCTCATTAAACGCCAAATAGAAGCACTCACTGAGACGTTAAAGGCACTCCCTCAACAACTCAAAGCTGTTCACTCACAACCCATCCAAGACCAACCATTGATTTGTGATTTCTGTGGAGGTGACCATCTAAATGGTCAATGTGCTAACCAAGAAATAACCCAGAGCAAGTCAATTACATGGGTAACCAGGGAAGGCAAGGTAATTTCCCCAACAACAACAACAACCAGTACCCTCAAGGTTAGAGAAATAACCAAACCAACTCAGGTTGGAATCAGAATGGAGGAAGACAACCACCTTACCAACAGCATCCTTCAACATATGATAAATTGAATACCTTGGAAAGTAAGATTGATGATTTAGTTCAAGGATTTAATGATTCAAGAAAAATACTGAGGCATCAATCAAGGCTCTAGAGAACCAAGTGGGTCAGTTAGCCAATGAGATGGCAGAGCACAGACAGCAACACTTCTCAGCTGTGACCCAAACCAATCCAAGGGAACAATGTAACTTGGTTGCTACTGATGGCAACAAGTCAGAGGAGGAGGAACTTGATGAGGAAGAAGAAATCATCTTTGAAGAACAATTGCTTCAAGAGGAAGTTGTTCATCAAGATGAAGAAAAAGCAGTCCAACAAAAAGAGGAACATCATGAAGAAAAGGTCTTGATTACAAGTAAGTCACTTGACCCAGGTAGGTTTACTATACCCATCTCTATTGGTAATCTACCCTCTACTCATCCTTTATTAGATCTTGGAGCGAGCATTAATTTGATGTCGCTATCGTATTTTAACAAGTTGAGTAATGTGAAGGTCAAGCCTGCAAATGTGAGATTACTTCTTGCGAATAAATCTGCTCAAAGCCTACATGAGATAATAGAGGATATTCAAATCAGAGTAGATAAATTTGCATATGTTGTAGATTTCTACATTGCAGAGACAGGAGAGGAGGATACTGAAGTCCCCCTAATTCTAGGAAGACCCTTCATGAAGGCTGCTAAGATGATCATTGATGTTGATCGAGGGAAATATGCATTGAGCTCAAAGGATGAAACCATTGTATTTCATATTGACAGGGGCATACCCAAAGTACAACAAACTGATGCTATTTCCAAAAATTCTTCAAGGCTGCCAGGCTCCGAATTTCTGAGGAAGCCTAGGATGAGGGTAAAACACCTAGAGTCAATTTGGGAATTTAAATTCAAGAGAAGAAAGAGATCAACATCTGATACTGAGAAAGACAGTGACAGTGAAGGAAGAGTCACAAATTGGCATGGAGGATGGGAGCTCAAAGGAAGAACTGGTATGGAGTCAAACATCATCCTCCACTTGAGGCCACCATAAAAAGGTTGCTTAACCAGGCGTCGAGCTAAAGACGTTAAACATGCGCTTCCTGGGAGGAAACCTAGTGTTTGTGAGTTTTTAAATTTCATTTTTTTTTTGTTAATTTTTAGTTTTAGGATGTTCCTGTGTAATTAGGAAATTGTTAAAAAGGGGATATAAAATTAAAAGGAATGCATGGAATCAAGTAGGAGTAGCAGAAGCAGAGAGAATACTGTACATCTGCGCTTCAACTTGCGCTACAGCGTAGGTGAAGCGCAGAATTAAACTGGAAATCCAAACTCTCTGACTTTTGCGCTTCACTCTGCGCTGTAGCACAGGGTGAAGCGCAGCGGCTCGCTTCATCTTCTAAAGCAGTGCGCGCGCCACCCTGCGCTATAGTGCAGGGTGTAGCGCAGGGAACGCGAAGCTTAAATTCAAATTTTTGAACGTGGGAGTTCATTTCGAACTCCCCTCCATTCTTTCCCTTGCCTTTTCTCTGATATTCTTAACCTTTGCCTTGCCTTTTCTCACTCACACAGCCCCAGTTTCAGTTTCTGAGCTTATACCAGGTATGTTTTTATAGTTTTCTTTTTTTTAACCGATTGAAATTTTGATTTTTTATTTCATTTGAGCATAACCTTAGGATAGGAAATTTAGGAGTTTAGGACCCTTTAGGAAAGAAATAATTGTTTATAAATGTTTTAAAATAGTTTGCATGTGGTTAGGATCTTTTGTGAGTTATTCTTGTTTGCCTAGGTGGTAGTTTTTTAAGTGCTCAATAATTTCTGCAAATTATTTTAGTTAGTGCATGTATGATTAAGTAAATGCTTTGATGTTTTTGCATGCCCTTACAAAAATATTTATGCCCTATTGCATGTTACTAATGACATGATTTTTGAGCATGAGTTCAATTCTCACTTTTGTCTGTTTAGGATTGTTTAGGATCTGCTTTAACTGATCACTTTAGCTTGTCTTAATTAATTAATTGGCATTTATTGGGTAATGATTAAAATCAAAAATTTTATGCACAATTGTTTGATTGATTGCTCTAATTCTTGAAATTTAATTGGCCATTTATTTCATAATTATGAGAAATTAAATATTATGATGCATAAATAACTTTGATTTGTTTCTGTTTTGCAGATGGCTCGTACAAAGAATGTTGGTGCGCCTAGTTCCTCCAGGAAAGGAACAAGGGGTGCCAAGAGGAGGGCCCCCCAGAGGGCACCTGATTTTGACCCTCACCGCTTCAGGGACCTCAAGTCCTTTGAAGCGTATATTGACATTGCTGACTGCAAGTTCATCCTGGAGAGGCCAGTCCAACTTGAGGAAGGAGAGTATGAGTGTTGAGTCTCAAAAATATCAATAGAGATTTTATGATGTTTTAAGATAGCAATAGTTCCAAGTTTTAATGATTAACAAATTTACAGTATTTATTTTCACAGATACTCTTAAGTGTTTAATTATCTATCTGTGATTTCAGCAAGCCACAATACGCTTTATAAGTCTTTAAGAAGTGCTTCAAGTCATCTGAGGGAAACAGGCCTTCTGAAGTGGTCAACCTGTCTTAAGCGTTGAAGCTGTCTGAAGAGCCAAGCCTGTCTGAAGACTGGAACCCGAAGTCGTCTGAAGCTTTAATAATGACGTGGCAACCTTGCTGAAACCTTGCGTGAAGACTTTTCTGAGTCTCTGCTGCTCGTACGTTTTGGAACACTTTATGGCAACAAACACAGAGGCCTTTCCTGGTGCATTTGAATTTCATACACCACTGAGGAAATCTCTGTAAACGCAGCAACGCAGCAATTCCTGAAGCAGCCTTTTTGGCATATAACCTTGTACTGTGTCAGAAATATCAGGATGCTCAGAAGTATGTCTCACAACGGATTGAATAGCATTTAATGCTATCTCTAAACGGTGGTTTTTCAACGGATTAAAGTCTGGGTATAAATACCCCTTATGAAGACCATCATGTGCAAGCAACAAGAACAGAGAAGAGCATATAGAAAAAGAGAATCATCGCTGCAAATTTTCTTCAAGAAAATCACTCTGATAAACTTCTTTGTACACTTTATATTTTCATATCCTGAGTATACCTCAGTTTTTAAGCTGTACATGTAATAGGTTTGAGCTTTAAACTTGTGTAGTTTAAAAGCTTAAACTCCTTTTAACTGTAATTGTGTTGAGCCTGAGAGGCTTGTCTGGAAAAGAATACTTGTGTTGTTGAGCCTGGAGAGGCTTGTCTGGAAAAGAATACTTGTGTTGTTGAGCCTGAGAGGCTTGTCTGGAAAAGAATACTTGTGTTGTAGAGCCTGAAGAGGCTTGATAGAAAAGAATACTTGTAATCTTTGTGAAAGATTAAGAGAAAATCCAAGTGCTTGTTGGCATTGGGACTGGAGGTAGCTCACAGTGGTGGTGAGTGAACCAGGATAAATCCTTGGCTAAGTTTTTCTATCCCTTAGTCTCTTGTCCAATTCGTTTATATTAATATCAAAGGGTGTTGAAAGCTATTCTAAATATGTTAAAAGCAAAGACACCTTTTAAATATATCTTCAGGCAGGACCCATTCCAAAATCTTCAGACAGCCCTCGATAACCTGTCTTTGAAACTGTTTTTATAACTTGGTTATTTCAAAACGGCTTTCAAAATACGAAGAAACACTATTCAACCCCCCCCTTTTAGTGTTATCCCTGTGTTTCTACAAGTTGGTACAGAGCTTAACTCAGGGATTGAGCACTAACAAGTGTTGAGGATTAAAAGATCCAGATGGAAGCTGCAAACAACAACAGGCAATACATCTCTGAGGGTGCATCTATCACAAGAACCCGCCAGCATTCAATGGAGTGGACTATATCGCTACTGGAGAGATCGTATGAAGCTGTTCATTGAAAGCGAACAACATTGATGTCTGGGATGTAGTTAACTGATGGAGATTATGTGCCCATGCTAAACACTGATGCTATACCGAAGCTGGACTGGACCTTGGAGCAGAGGCTAGAGTTCAGATGAATGCTAAAGCCAAACTCTATCTGATATGCTCATTGAACAAATCAGAATATGAGAAGGTGCACGGTTGTACATCTGCCAAGGAAATCTGGGATACCTCTTGCAGCAAGCCCATGAAGGGACTGAAACTGTCCAAGCAATCCAAGATAGTATACTCATAACCAATATGAGATGTTCAAAATGGAAGAAACAGAAACCATTGATCAGATGTTTGGGAGGTTTCAGACCATTACAAATGGACTCAGGTCCTTGGGCAGAACTTATGAATCTGGAGATAACAACAGAAAGATTCTAAGAAGCTTGCCTAAGACCTGGAGACCCAAAGTTACTGCCATTAAAGAAGCAAGAGACTTAAACTCTCTTAGAATGGAGGAACTTCTGGGATCTCTCAAGGTTCATGAGCTTGAGCTTGAAGAAGATGACAACAAGAAGAAATCTCTGGCTCTAAACTCCAATACCAAGTCAGTCTAGGCATGGCAAGATGAGGGCTATGCAAGCAGAGGAAACTTCGGAAACAGATGAGGATTCTGAAGTATAAGCTCAGAAGATGATGATCTCGCTCTTTAAGTAGGAAGATTCAAAAGAATTCTCCAAAACAGAGGACAAGTTCAGAAGGATCAACCTTCAACCTCTAAAGGAGGTAAGACAGGTAAAGATTTTCAAAATGACAAAATTACTTGTTTTGAATGCAACAACCAGGTCACGTGAGGGCTGAGTGTCCTAAGTTGAAGAAAATACATTCAAAAACAAGAAGTTCTTCAAAAAGAAGAGGGGACTAATGGCAACATGGGAAGACCTTGATGAATCTACTTCTGAAGAAGAAGAAGATACTTCAGAGAGGCCAACTTATGTCTTATGGCCAGCCTGCCATCATCAGACAGCTCGAAGAAGAGGTATTTCCTTTAACTCTTCAAGAAATGTATGATGATCTAATGGAAAGCTCCAAAGAACTATTTCAAGAGTATAAGAATCTATCCAAGGCTCACACAGAAATGTTGTAATAATATGAAGCCCTTGAGAAGAAAATATTATGCTCACGGAAAAGATCCTTGTGTCGACATCAGTAGTTCTCACATGTGTCTGAAGAAAGAAAATATAAAACTTCAGAAGCAAGTTGAGCAACTGACACAAAGACTTAGCTAAGTTTGTCAAAGGAACTGATAATTTGAACAGATATACTTGGTGATCAAAGACATTTCATTGACAAAAGTGGCTTAGGCTTTTGGAATTATAACATGCCTGAAACTCCTATTTTTTTAATGTTTGAAAAGGGCCAAGGGAGAAAGGTTTACTGGGTGTTCTCAACATGGAAAAGCTGGACACAATGTGATTCAGTGTAACACAAAAAGAGACCAACACCCAGGTCTAACAAAAGAGGACCCAAAAGTATATGGGTACCTAAAAAACTTGATATTCCTGTTGCAGATGTGTTTTTAACAGGACAAAAGAGACACCACAAGTGGTACCTGGGACAGTGGATGCCCGCGACACATGACAGGAGAAAGGTCTTTGTTCCAAAACCTTAGACCAAGAAATGGAGGTGTGGTCACCTTTGGTGGAAACCAGCAAGGGAAGATCACAGGAATAGGGGACTGTAGGTATGTCACCTTTATCCCTTATTAAAAATGTTCTCATAGTGGAAGGACTTCAACACAACCTACTGAGCATAAGTCATTATGTGACAGTGGATATGTGGTCTCTTTTACTAAGAAAGGTTGTATAGTCAAAGACTCTTCTGATCAAATCCTTTTTACTGCTAAAAGGCACAGCAATGTGTATAAAATTGATCTAGAGGAACTAGCAAGTCAAAATGTTAAGTGTTTTATTTCTGTTGAAGATGAAAAACAGATTTGGCATCAAAGACTTGGGCATGCCAGCTTGAGATTAATCTCAAGACTAGCAAAATACAATCTGGTTAAAGGCTTACCCAAGCTCTCATACAAATCTGACATTTTATGTGAAAGCTGTCTGAAAGGGAAACAAACAAGACACTCTTTTAAGAGTAAAGATGTTGTTTCTACTAGCAGACCCTCTAGAACTATTGCATATTGACTTGTTTGGTCCTATTAGAACAGAAAGCATTAGTGGTAAAAAAATATGGTTTTAGTCATTGTTGATGACTATTCAAGATATACATGGGTTATATTCCTTAGAAGCAAGGATGAAACTTTTAAGAATTTCACAATATTCTGTAAGAAGGTACAGAATGAAAAAGGATTCTGTATATCTGTCATCAGAAGTGATCATGGTGGAGAGTTTGAAAATACAAACTTTGAAATGTTCTGTGATGAGAATGGGATCTCACACAATTTCTCTGTGGCTAGAACACCTCAACAAAATGGGGGTTGTTGAGAGAAAGAACAGAAGTCTGCAAGAGATGGGAAGAACCATGCTCAACTCATGTAATCTACCAAGATCCTTCTGGGCAGAAGCTATTAACACAGCTTGCTACCTTCAAAACAGAATATTGGTAAGACCAATTCTTAAAAGAACTCCTTATGAATTGTGGAAAGGAAGAAAACCCAACATATCTTACTTTCATCCCTTTGGCTGTGAGTGTTTTATACTTAACACAAAGGATGATCTTGGAAAGTTTGATGCAAAATCTGACAAAGGATTTTTCATAGGTTATTCTGAAACATCTAAGGCTTACAGAGTTTATAACTCTAGAACTCTAGTTGTAGAAGAATCAATCCATGTTAAATTCAATGACAAGAAAGAGACTGATAGGGAACTATCAGATCTAGAGGATGATTTTGCAGGAATGGAGCTAAATGACAACAGCAACTTGAAAGATGAGCAGTTGTCTGAAGTGCCTACTGTTACTGAACCTCTTCAGATAGATGTTGAGTCTTAGACAGATGCTGTACCCATTCACAGAACTGATTGGAGATACAAGTCACATCATCCTAAAGAGCAAATTATTGGCAGCACTTCAGAAGGAGTTAAGACAAGATCAAAATTCAGACATTTGAATTCTCTTGCTCTCCTGTCTGAAATTGAGCCAAAGAGCATTGATGAAGCCCTGCATGATGAAGGGTGGATTCTAGCCATGCAAGAAGAGCTAAATCAATTTGCTAGGAGTGATGTCTGGACCCTTGTTCCTAAACCCCATGGGAAAACTATTATTGGAACCAAATGGGCGTTCAGAAACAAGCTGTCTGAAGAAGGCAAAGTAGTCAGAAACAAGGCAAGGCTTGTGGCTCAAGGATACAATCAGCAAGAAGGAATTGATTTCACAGAAACCTTTGCCCAGTGGCCAGGTTAGAAGCAATTAGAATTTTATTGTCTTATGCTATAAATAATGGCATCAAGCTATACCAAATGGACGTTAAAAGTGCTTTTCTCAATGGTTTCATTGAAGAAGAAGTCTTTGTTAGACAACCCCCTGGTTTTGAGGATGTCACTTTTCCAGATTACGTTTTCAAATTGAAAAAGGCTCTCTATGGTCTAAAACAAGCCCCAAGAGCTTGGTATGACAGATTGAGCAATTTTCTTATCAAAAATGGTTTTCGAAAGAGGAAAAGTTGACACAACTCTTTTTAGAAACAGTCTAACAAAGGTCTCATGCTAGTCCAGATATATGTTGATGACATTATATTTGGTTCCACTGATTCTTCTCTTTGCAAGGAGTTTTCTAAGTTAATGCAATCTGAATTTGAAATGAGCCTAATGGGTGAATTAAATTTTTCTTAGGACTTCAAATTAAGCAAGATTCTAATTGTATATGGATTCATCAAGAGAAATATACAAAAGAAATGCTTAAGAAGTTTAATTTAAATGATTGCAAGCCCATGTCAACTCCTATGCATCCTTCAACATATTTAAGCAAGATGAGAATGAAGAACCAGTGAATCAGACTTTGTATAGAGGAATGATTGGTTCTTTATTGTATCTAACAGCAAGCAGACCTGACATTATGTTCAGTGTGTGTCTTTGTGCTAGATTTCAATCAGATCCAAGAATTACTCATTACAAAGCTGTTAAGAGGATTTTTAGATATCTTAAAGGTACTACTAATCTTGGTCTTTGCTATAAAGAAAGACAAAGAACGCAGGTTAATAGGATACTGTGATGCTGACTTTGCTGGGAGACAGAATTGAAAGAAAGAGCACTAGTGGAGGTGTCACTTCTTTGGAGGCAACATGATCAGCTGGTCAAGTAAAGGTAAAGCACCATTGCATTATCAACAGCTGAAGCTGAATATATTTCAGCAGCAAGTTGTTGTTCACAACTTCTTTGGGTGAAGTATCAGCTTGAGGATTTTAATATTCCTATATCTGTTATATACCTGTTTTGTGTGACAATACAAGTGCCATTAATCTGTCTAAAAACCCCATTCAACATTCTAGAGCAAAGCATATAGAGATCAAGCATCATTTCATTAGAGACTATGTTCAGAAAGGTGTTTTGATATAAAGTTCATTGAAACAGAGCTTCAATGGGCAGATATATTCACAAAACCTCTGACTGAAGATAGATTTAAGTTCATACGTGATAATTTGAACATACATGCATTTTCTAACTGATTTTGTATGTCGTCTGAAATGAACACTCGAAATTTCGGTATGTCTGAAATTGTGACATGTCTGAAATTTTAGGGTTTCTGAAATTTCGATTAGTTGTCTGAAATCTTGCACTTGTCTGAAATGAACAAATGACGTGGCAATAAAGGGACGGTTTAAATCCACTCTACACGATACCCTATGTCTGCGCGGCCAGTCTCTGCCATCATTACCGCAGAAGTCTATAAGTGCTGTAAGGAAGTGAGTCCTTGGGACGTTACAGCTCACTACCCTCTCAGAACCTTTGCTATTCTTCGTCTTCAAGAAAGCATTTTCTCTCTCAAGTTCTTTCCATCCTTCAACAATGGCACCAAAGAAGTCTGGAGCTGACAAAATTGTGAAGACCAAGGGTGTCTTTCGGGAAGCGCTTGAAGCACTAGGAATGGATCTTCATGCCGAATTTCAAGCAGCTGGGTGGCTTGAATACTTCAACAAAAATTGTTCACCTTGGCATGAGCAGAGTATACTTGATTTCTGGACCACAGCCAGAGGAATCCCTAACCCTCAAGGCATCTACACCACCATCAAGGCTGATGTGCTTGGTACATCTATCTTTATTGATGAAGACATCTTGGCTATTGTCTGTGGTGTCAAGACTGAAGGTGCTGTCTTCTCTCCTGGCTGGGAATCAAGAAATGGAGGTCAGAAATATTTTACTGAGTTTTTGTATGGAACTCCCTCTCCTACTAGTCTGGATGCTAAGAATATGTCTGATAAGGCTAGGGTTCTGCATGCTATTTTGGGGAACTCTGTAATCCCTAAAAGTGGCAGCAGAAACCATGTATCTGAACTGGAGAGATTCTGCCTCATTCACCTTCTGAAGAAGCAGAAGATAAATCTTCCAAATATCATCATGTACCACCTTCAGAAGAGGATGAGAGATTCTGCTGGAAGTTTTCCTCACAACACCATCATCACCAAGGTGTTGTTACATTTTAAAGTTCCAATTCACCAACTCTTTGATCACCATTCAATTCCTATGTTTGGTGAATCAAATCTGAAGAGCATGAAGATTAAGCTGACTCCAAGGCCTCCCTCCCCAACCATGAAAGAAAGTTTGCTGATGGAGAAAGCTCAGAGAAGAAGCTCCACTGTGCAGAGTCAAGCGTCTGAACCTGTTCAGAAACCTTCTCAAAGGTTGTCTAAAACTGTGGGTCAGGAGTCTGAACCTGCACAATCTTCAAAGCCTACTTCTATAATGGAAGGACAGGCTGTGGATATTGATGCAGTTGCTGCTCAACCTCTTGCTGCATGCTCCTCTGACCCTGAACTGATTCAGGTTGCTGCTTTGGCTACTGCCATTGAACAAGCAGAGATAGAACTGAAAGAAGAGCAAGAGAGAACTGATAGAGCTCTTGCAATAGCCTCACAACTTGCTTATGCTGAGGATGACAAGTAAGCGGCCATTGCTGAAGCCTCAACGAAAAGAAAGAGGTCAAGTGCACCTCAAAGGAAAAAGAAGACAGGTAAACTACTTTAGACAGTGTCTGAAGCTAGGGTTACCAGAAGTACTGCTTCTCATCTCGAAGAAGCAGATATTGTTGGAAGGTATCAGAAGTTTGTAAAGGCTAATCAATACTTCAAGAGAAGAAGGACTCTTTCCTCTGAAGAAAGAGAAAGGGAGGATAGGGAAGCCAAGGAAAGGGAAGAAAAAGAAAGAGCTGCTAAAGCTCAAGATGCTCTTGCTCTCATACCTTACAAAAGGATCAAGGTGAGATTTGATAATGTAACTCCCTCACCTCCTTCATCACCAAAAAAGCAACCTTCTCCACCTATCTCCCAACCTCTACCAACCTTACAGCTAATTCCATTACCCTCTGAACCTTTCATACCATCTGAACCCTCATCACCTACACCCATCATACCATCAGACAACCTGTTGTCTGAACCCCCTGCACCTCAAGAAAACCAAGTTCTTGAACCCTCATCTTCACCATCCAAACCCCATTCACCTCTGTGCATACAGCTATCTGATAGCTCATTATCTTCACCTTCATCACCTTTCTCACCATCATCATCTCCACCTCGCACACCTTTACCTTCTTCACCACCCTCATCTGTTCATCAATTCAACCTTTCAGCTGAGATTGCAGCCTTATGCAAGAGACTGACAAGAACCTACTTTGGCTCTTGTCCTTTGCCAAGATTCCAGCATTTGTCTGAAGAGCTGCATCACTTTAGAACAGCCCCTACTGTCTCACTTCATCAGGGTCTCACTAGGAAGACTGTGTCTGATGTAAGGGCTTTGTACTCCAACAATGCTGATGGTTTGGAGAAGATAAGGAAGGGTGTTGTCCCTCCTAATCATACATGGGATCTTATCAATCCATTCTCTGAAGACTCATGGAAGCTGAACAATGAAGAATGGCTAATGGTAAGAATGCTGAACACAGAAGCTGAGTTTTTTCAAAGAGACTTGGCTAGAGGAGTTGGCATGATAGGCTACAGGCCTCCTAGAACCAGTTCAATCAGGCCTTCAACCAAAATCTTGGTGAAACCTGATAGGATTGTTTCCTAGGTATCCCCTCAAAGAAGGACAAGATGAAAAATTGAAGGGGTCCTAAGGTTTATTCTGTATCAGCACCTCTGTCTGAAGCCATGACTGCTTCCGAATGGGCAGGTCTTCCTGAGTTTATCATATCAGAAGGCGGAGGTCTGAATCACCTGTTTGAGAACTGGATGTGGGAATCCTACTGGAAGATCAGAGAAGCTGCTGGGTCTTCTTCTGGATATAGTGGTCCTGATGTTGAATCTGCAATGAGTGTTGGACACTTCACAAATGTTCAGTACCATTTCTTAAGAGATCACTTTCCCCCACAGGCAGATTCATTAAACCAAGCTTGGGTGCTGCTGAAGTATGTTGGGACATTTTTCTGCCCCGTCTACAATCCTTCAGAATATGGCTTACAGCCTGGTTTTGGAGTCTTGAGATTTGTTTGTCCCTACCTTCAGCTCATCCTGGTTGAGTCTGAACCTGACCTATTTGAAGAGAACAAGAAGCTAAAATCCAAGGTCAAGGCTCTTGAAAAGAGGTGTGCAGAATCTGAGCGGAGATGTGAAGTCTCAGAAAAGAAAGCACAAAAGGTTTTTCAGAATCAGCAAGAAATTCTTCATGAACAACAGCTGATAAGAAGTGGGCAACAAGAGTTGAAATCCTCTATTGAAGCTGCCATAGACAAGGCCAAGGAAGAACTGATCTCCTTTCTGTCTGAAGCCCTGCTGAAGAAGAAGGACTAATTTATTGCCATTGTCTTATGTTCATATTTTTTTTTTCAATTGCTGAGTGTCTGTTTAACCCTGCATTAATGACTTTACTTGCTCTGATACTTGCTCTGATACTTGACTTTACTTACTTGACTTTATCATACTCCTGTTTGCTTTATTGCTCGATTACTGGTTATTGCTCTATGATTCCCTTTTGATTGATGACAAAAGGGGGAGTACTGTACTAAAACTAACAAAAATCCGATTCAAATGTGAAGTGCTACAGGACTCAGGGGGAGCAAAGAAGAACTATTAAGTTCATTATCTGAGGGGGAGTTATTATTAAAATCACATACTCCTTTCAGATTTTACAGTTTTAAGATAAATTTGTCATCATTAAAAAGGGGGAGAATGTTGAGTCTCAAAAATATCATAAGAACTTTTATGATGTTTTAAGACAGCAATATTTCCAAGTTTTAATGATTAACAAATTTACAGTATTTATTTTCACAGATACTCTTAAGTGTTTAACTATCTATCTGTGATTTCAGCAAGCCACAATACGCTTTATAAGTCTTTAAGAAGTGCTTCAAGTCATCTGAGGGAAACAGGCCTTCTTAAGTAGTCAACCTGTCTTAAGCGTTGAAAGCTGTCTGAAGAGCCAAGCCTGTCTGAAGACTGGAACTCGAAGTCGTCTGAAGTTTTAATAATGACGTGGCAACCGTGCTGAAACTTTGCGTGAAGACTTTTCTGAGTCTCTGCTGCTCGTACGTTTTGGAACACGTTTATGGCAACAAACACAGAGGCCTTTCCTGGTACATTTGAATTCATACACCACTGAGGACATCTCTGTAAACGCAGCAGCGCAGCAATTCCCGAAGCAGCCTTTTTGGTAGATATAACCTTGTACTGTGTCAGAAATATCAGGATGCTCAGAAGTATGTCTCACAACGGATTGAATAGCATTTAATGCTATCTCTAATGGTGGTTTTTCAACGGATTAAATTCTGGGTATAAATACCCCTTATGAAGACCATCACTGGCAAGCAACAAGAACAGAGAAGTGCATATAGAAAAAGAGAATCATCGCTGCAAATTTCTTCAAGAAAATCACTCTGATAAACTTCTTTGTACACTTCATATTTTCATATCCTGAGTATACCTCAGTTTTTAAGCTGTACATTGTAATAGTTTTGAGCTTTAAACTTGTGTAGTTTAAAAGCTTAAACTCCTTTTAAATGTAATTGTGTTGAGCCTAGAGAGGCTTGTCTGGAAAAGAATACTTGTGTTGTTGAGCCTGGAGAGGCTTGTCTGGAAAAGAATACTTGTGTTGTTGAGCCTGAAGAGGCTTGTCTGGAAAAGAATACTTGTGTTGTAGAGCCTGAAGAGGCTTGATAGAAAAGAATACTTGTAATCTTTGTGAAAGATTAAGAGAAAATCCAAGTGCTTGTTGGCATTGGGACTGGAGGTAGCTCACAGTGGTGGTGAGTGAACCAGGATAAATCCTTGGCTAAGTTTTCTATCCCTTATCTCTTGTCAATTCGTTTATATTAATATCAAGGGTGTTGAAAAGCTATTCTAAATATTTTTAAAAGCAAAGAAACCTTTTTAAAATATATCTTCAGGAACCATTCAAATACTTCAGACAGTCTCGATAAACCTGTCTGAAACTGTTTATAACTTGTTGTTTTCAAAAAGCTTTCAAAATACGAAAAAACACTATTCAACCCCCCCTTTTAGTGTTTCCCTGTGTTTCTACAATGAGGACTTCGCTGCTGAGATCCATAGGAGAGGATGGGATCACCTTAGTCGTCCTGACGACTACTTCGATCCGGATATTGTGAGGGAGTTTTACGCTAACGCCATAAGGGAACACGGCGTTAACCCTAGGAGGGAATCCTACGTTCGAGGACAGGTAATCAGATTTGATTGCGATGCAATCAACGCACACTTAGGACATCCTATTGAGGGGGATCGAGACCTCGTGGAGTGCGAGTACCACGAGAGGACAACTGTTGTGGGGCTACAGGGCAATGACCCCCTTGACATTGAGACTGCTCAACTCTTATGCTTACCAGGGCGTTCCTTTGAGAGGAATGCACAGGGGGAGGCTGCCCGGATACACAGGCATGATATGAGGAGTATTACTAGGATGTGGACAATACTGACGCTGGCCAACATACATCCTAAAGGGCACGTTTCGGATATCATTATGCTAGTGGCCCACCTCATTTACTGCATCCTCACTAGCGCTACTGTCGATATCTCAGCAGGATAGTACACTTTGCATCTGTTGTGGCACATAGGACCCCTACCTCCAAGATCAGACTTGGCTTCCCTTCTCCCATCACTTCACTCTGCAGATCTAGGGGTGTGGAGGTGAACCCCAGGGTTCGCATCTTACTACCGATAACTAGAACATACATTGAAGCCTACTGTATCCCACCTGAGCAGTTAGAGGATGGAGACCAGCCACCACCACCACCAGCAGCAGACATGGACGCTCCAGTCTGGGCTCAGCAACTTGAGGCCCAGAACACTCACATGATGGCTCAGATGTCCACTCTCCACCGTGCCGCTATTCACTTTCAGAGTAGTCATTACCAGGCCGATGTGGACCCCATGCTCCCTGCCTTCTTTCATGATTATTTACAGTGGCCTGTGGACAGGCCTATTTTCCCATGGGGGGATGGAGCAGTCGGAGCTGAGGATGGAGCAGCTCACATGGATCAGGACCAGGAGGACTGATTTTTTCTTTCCTATTTGGTGCTTTTCCTTCTTTTTCTTTTCCTTTTCCTTTTTGTTTTCTTATTTTCTTATTTTTCTTTTTTTTATTTTCTTATTTTTCTTTTATTTTTCTTTTGATGTGTACTGTATATGATTATCCACTGATACATTATATATTATGCAGTACTTATTCAGTTGTTTTTGTGTTTTTCTGTTAAATTTTCAAATTTTTAGGATTTTTAATTATTTTAGGACATTAGGAAATTAGGAATCAAGGTAACTTTTCCAATTCTCTGTAAATAAGTAGTTTAACTAACCAGATTAGGAAAGATGATAGGGTCTTGTGATTAATTCCATGATCAGTTAGGATTAGGGTACTTCTCAAGAGAACCTATCAGGATAGTTAATTAAATCCATTAAGTGCTTTATCAAGGTAATTTTAGCCAATAACCGGTGAGATGAGAGCCCAAACACTTAAATTGAGAGCTTTTCACCGCTACTTGTCAACTGTTATTGCTTGAGTTTCTGAATTTTTGCTTGCTTGAAGAAGATATGGAAGTGACAAAGGCACATTTTGTGATTCTAATATTGTGATCAGTGCCATATAGCCAACCCTGATTAAATGTTTCCATTTACTGATTGCCCATTTGAGCTTGAATATTTCCTTTGATGCACCCTAACCATATTCATTGAATGTATCCTATCCCTTAACACTTGGGATAGAGAGCAAGGTGCACCACAACAACATGGGACAAGAGGTTGGTCACAAAATTTCAAGAGAAGGCACAAGAAATCACAAAAGAAGGATCCTCCCCCACAAATAAAGTTTTTATGTTATTCTTTCTGTCAAAAAAAATCTGCACAAAAGTGTGGAATTGAATAAGTTGGGGGGAGTATTACTTCAAACAATAAGGCCAAGCTGAAAAAGGGTGACCATTCAAGAATGACCAGGTGAATTGAGAGAAGTCCCAAGCACAATCACAAGATGCTCTCTATTCAAAGTTTTCCTTGAATATCCAGAAAAACCATGATTTCTTGATAGCCCAGCCTCATTACAACCTAAGAAAGACCTTTTGATCCCTATTAACTGCTTGCAGGTTCAGATCTTGGAAACGACTATCAATTCTAGTTGTTCAACAGTGGTGAAAAAGATTGAGGGAAACACTTACCCGTGAGAATGAGATATTTCCTTGGTTTATCACTTACTGCTTTAATTGTTATTATTGAGAAAGTTTGATTGATGTTTGTATTTCTATTCTGATTGATGATTGGTAACATCCCTTGATCCTGAGTTTTTCTTATGTTTGGAAAGTGACTGCTACTTAGGAAGGAGTTGAGGAATAATTCCTTGAATTTGTTTTTAATTGTTTGAGATACATTGCGAATAGAATTGATTTTTGGTTGCAAAGAGGTCTCTTGCTTGAGGACAAGCAAGAAGTTAAGGTGGGGGGATTTTGATAAGTGAAAATTAGTTGATAAATTAGAGCACTTTTTAGTTCACTTATAAAGGATAAAATGGTAATTTTGCCCCAGTTTAATCCCTTTTTATTAAATATTAGATAAATTGTATTTATTAATCTGAGATTTGAATTTGATGCTATTTTGATAGAAATATTGCTGATTTTTGCAGGATATTGCAAAGATTTGATTTGAAGGATAGATAGCATTAAATGAGGGAGATATCTGCAAGATTTGAGATTGATTGAAGACATTTAATGAAGATTTGAAGAAGATATAATGCAATTAATGAGGATATCACTGCCAATCAATCAAGGATTCTGCAGACAAGCTTCCCAAATAAATCAAAGATTGCTCAATAAATGCAAGGATTATATCAAGAAAAGGGAAACAAGGAAAGACAAATCTGCCAAAACCAGTCTCGGGGAGAGATAAAGATTAAAAAGAGAAAGTTGGAGCTGCAGGACGCTACCTGCGCTTCACCCGCGCTATAGCGCAGGGTGAAGCGCAGACTCTCTGGAAGTTGCGCTCCGTCCTGCGCTGTAGCGCAGCCTGAAGCGCAGGTCACGCTGATTTGCTCCCTGTTGCCGTTTTTAGATAGATTTCTCCCCAAATTGCTTTGTCTTTCCTTAGTCTATAAATAGGAACCTCTTGCACTAAATCCGGTGTGCACGATTATTGTAATATAGTCATATTTCAGTGAGAATGCACCAGAGCTAAGTTTAGAAGAAGAGAGGAGGAGCGCTTCACAAGGATTGAAGATGGTGACAGCATCTTCGGTGGTTTGTATGGCTACCTTATGTAGTTAACTCTCCATTAGGATTGGATGTAATTGATTCTATCCCCAAGTGTATGTAAACTCTATATTATTATTTCCTGAGATCTCTGTCTATAATATTGGTAATCTTATTCTGTACCTAATTCCTAACTTCCGCTCTTGCACCGGAGTTATAGGCTAGTTTTGACTAGGATTGAGAGTGGGGGAGCGGATTCTGAAGAAACTCATTCTCTGAGTGAATAAGAATACTCGGTTAACCATTGACTGAACCATGGGTGTTTCTAATGATTGATGGGTAGTGTGAGTATCATAGTGAAGGGCATCTAAAAATTAAGCTTGGTATTAATAAACCAATAGCAAAGGTTAGTTGATTGTCAATCCAAGATTTGACGCAAGGATGTATCTAATGAGTGATAGGTAGTGACAGTACTCTAATGAAGATGTGTATGTAGCTTTAGGCCTCGTTTATCAACTAGTTCTTTTACAAACGGAATAAAAGAGAGCAAAATAAGTCGAGGGTAAGTCTGTCGCCTGGGATAGCCCGCATGGATTACCTTGAGTGTGTGAGGCCGCTGGTGACTCGGGGTCTTAGCAATAAAGTTTGTCTACAGTATTATAGAGTAAACCTAAAATAATAGATAGTTTTTACATGCACAAAGGGTGTGATGATATGAAGTCCAATCCTATTCCAAGTAAAGTGTCTCTAACTCTTCCTTTCTAATTCCATTGATTATTAATCTGTTATTTACGTTTTTCGCACAACAATACTCTCAAAACCATTGTTTTCTCCTTGATAATTTGATCACGAGTCTACGTGAATTGACCGTTCCATGTGGATACGATCACTCTTCTTACTATTATACTACTGGATTTTTGGTTTGCTTGCCAAAAACCCATTATTGAGCTAACTGAAGAAGTGTTAGGTGCAATCATACAAGCACCAGTTGCTGGCAATAGGATTTACAGCGAGGAGCAATGGTGGAATTTGCTGGGCATTCCTCTTGAGAGTGTTGCTTCTTCCCTCTTCAGCCAGGCAGAGCTGAGCAACTCCCCTTCCTCTCTAAATCATTTGGACGTGTTCTATATCATTTGGTTGTCAAAACCATCATTTCTAGAGCTGGAACCTTTGATAGAATGTATGCAACAGACTTGATGGTCATGTACCATCTCAAGCATGCAATTGCATTGAATCTGCCTTACTTGATCCTCAAGCCCATGGAGCACGGATTCAACAATGCAAAGATGACTGCTTCTCTTCCATTTGAAATGCTCATTACAAGGATCCTCATGCATTTCAAGGTTGATCTCTTTGGGGCTGAAGAGACTCAAGAAAAGATCACCTTCTTTTGAAAATCAAACATTCACTCCCTGAAGTTAGAAAGTAAGTCCATTCCTCCTCTTACCTTCACTATTCTCTCTAGTTCTCCCTCAAAGATTCCTCCTACAGTGCAAGCATCTCCCTCCTAAAAAATGTCCTGTCCTGAGACAATGACAAAGAAAAAGAAGATTGTTGAAGAAAAAGTTGGTGAAGGATCTCAGACAGCAGTTGAAGCCACCAAGAAGAAGAAGGAAAAGAAAAGAAAATCTCAGACTGAGATTTCTGGTGACTCTGAAGTAAGAAGAAAGAAAAAGAAGGAGAAGGCAACTGAAGTCTTAGTTGCATTACTTCAGACTGAGCCTCAGCCACTGCGGTCAGAACTATCACTACTTGCTGAGACTGAAGCTCAACCTGAAGCTCAAACTGACCATCCTCAGGTTACAACTCCACTTGTCTCACCTCGCCCTTCTCCTCCTCCATCAACCTCTCCTATTACTAAGATTGTAGCTGAAACTCTTTCAAGTTTGGACAAGGAGACACCTGATGCATCTACACCTATTGAGGTTATGCAAGAGGAGAGAGTCTCTCCACCAAGAAATGAAGAGGAAGTCCCTGAGCCTCAAGAAAAATGTAAGACTCCAGTCTACTCTCCTCCTACCTACTCTCATCAGACCTCAATCAGCTCCACCACCTCCTGCTCCCACTTCAACTCCTGCACAATCAATTCTAACTCATCTATCTAACTCAATCAACACCTTCTTGAATCAATTGCACAAGGAACAACAATAGCAGCAAGAAATTGGCACCAGTCAGCAGCGCGCACATAAGAAGATACGTAAAGAGCTTAAGAGGAACAAGTGATGAACACATTTTATTCACACTTTGTATAATCAATCTTAGCTTTCTTGGACTATAATTGTGATTAAATCCACTGTTTTAATTGGAATTTACCAAATTGGGCTTAATTGGGCTTTAATTGTGAATGTTGTTTAAATTCGGATTTTTAAGCCTACTGACTTACCTGTCTTGTTTTGATGATATCTGGAGCTGTAGGTGTCCTATGATTCCAGTGGCATTGGAAAGCTAACTTCCGGGGCTTTAATTTGATATGCTATATGACCATATTCCCATGCAGAAATTAGGAGACGTTGTTGTTTCAAAATCGCCTACTGTTGTCGTCTGTCACAAGTCCAAATTTGATTAGTTTTGTAATTAGTTTGTGGGTCTGTTTTAATTAATTTCGGCCCAATTAAGGCCTAATCAGATTGTTAGTGATTTAGGCTCTATAGGTGTGTTGCCGAGTAGTTTGAACACTTTTCCCTCATTTTTCAGATTTTAGAAAAAAGACTCTTCACTTTCCCTCTCTTTTTCTCTCTTCTTGCAATTTCGGTTTTTGCTCTCCTTCTTCCTCTTTTTCAATTTTCGAATTTCTCCTCCATGGAAATGAAAGGCTAAGCTTCAAGGATTGTTTCTCTACTGAATTCACAAAGGAAATTGAGGTTCTAATTTCGTTTTTTCATCTCTTAAATTCTTGGACAGATTCATGAATTTTCCTTCTCCTAGTTTCTTGATGTTTAGGTTTGAATTTGAAATTGAGTTGCATGCTTTATGGAATTCGAATTCTAATCTGAATCTAATTCACATTTTAGGTTGCTTAATCTTAAATGAATTCTAGGTTTGCTTAATTCCAAGAATTAGAAATTAGGATTCATGTTAGTTTGCTTAATTATAGTGTGAAAATTAATGAGGATGCTTAATCCGAATTTGGCACCGATCAAATTTTGTTGAGTACGGCCTCGATCAAATTTGGCTCCGTTGCCAGGGAATTCAATTCAAATTCGGTTTCAATTTCAATTCTATTTTGTGTGTAAAATTATGTTTCTGTTTTGTTTTCAATTCTGTTTTGTAAATTCGTGTTTAGGAGGTAGAGTCATAATTCATATTGTGTTTTGGTATACTAACCTTGGCTGTGCAGATTTAGTTTGATCAATTTTGGTTCACAACTTTGAGGTAAGTAGCCTAATCTGTCATAGTTACTGTTCCATTGCTTTTAGTGAGGTTCAATTTGTGATTTGAGTTGTGTGATGTGTTGAGTCATTGTAATTAGTGTGTTTAGTCATGTTTTGATGTTTAGAAATTTTTTAGATGAAATTAGAACAGGTTTGGTGTCATTTGGATTGAATTGCATAAGTTGATCAAGTGTTGTTGACTTTTTCTGCTGTTGACTTTTGCAGTTGAATATGACTTTTTTGTTTAACATAGTTAGAGGTTGAATTTTTGTGCCAATTTTTGTGTCCACATTTCTTTAGGTTAATAATGAATTTTAGATACCCCAGGTGCTGTTAGATAAGTCCTTATTGTGAAATTACACTTTGCACTGGCTTATTTTGACTTGTTGACTTCAATTGGACATAACTTGAGCTAGGAGTGTCAGAATTTCACAAATTTTATATGCTTTTGGGATAGAAAAAGCTAGTTATAGCAACCCTCCAGCTTGTGCCAAGAGGTCGACCATAAAATTGCCAAAAAAGGTTGTTTTCTATTTTTAAAGGATTTTTTTAAGTTTTTTTGTGTATTTTCCCTTTCTTACCTTAGGTAGTTTTGGTACTTAGGCTTTGAATTTTTTTCTGAAATTTTTTGTGGTTGTTTCCTATGTTAATATAGCGTTTTCCATGTATCCATTTCATTTGTTTCTGCTTAATTGATATAGGTTGCCTTTATATGCTGACATGATGTATGCTTCATTTTGTGCATTTCTGTGTGCATTTGATGTATGACTAGAGCAAACCCAGGTACCCTACATTCATTTGATCCAGAAATTGATAAGACATATCATAGGTTAGTTAGAGAGTCTAGGATTCCTTTTGTGCATAATTCTGTTAGTGATAGTGAGTTGTCTGATAGTGTGTATTCTGCTGTTAGTGTAAGTGATAATGAGTCTGTTTCTGTGTTTTCTTCTTCTTCTTTCCTTGAGTCTGATTTTAATTGTGATACCATGGCTGAGAGAACCTTGAGAGAGCTTGCAGCACCTGATGTTAATATTCAGACTTTATGCATTCAATATCCTGATATAGATGTGCCTTGTTAGCTAAAGTCTGGATTGATTCATTTATTGCCCAAGTTCCATGGTCTTGCAGGTGAGGATCCACATAAACACCTCAAGGAATTCCATATTGTCTGTAGAGCTGTCAAAACGGGCCAGCCCAGCTCACGTGGGCTGGCCCACCACGGGTTGCGCCAAAAGTGGGTCGAGTCGGGCTGGCTCACTTTTATGGTGAGCTAGAAAAATACCAACCCGGCTCGACCCACCACGGGTTGGTGGGTTACACGGGTTGGCTCACTTTTTTTAAAAAAAATATTTTAAAAAATAAAAAACAGTAAAAATGCAATAAAATTAAGAAAAATTGCAAAAAAAAATGGCAAAAAAATGGCAATTAAAAAAAAGGTTAACAGTTAAGGAAGGCAATAAAAATTCTTCATATGGGTCACAGTTACTTCTTCTCAAAATCATCAAACTCCAACCTTTTTAAAAAAAAGTTCTTGAACCCCAAAATGCAGATCCAAAAAGAGCCTAAAGTTTCAAACAAATGCATCAATTTGCAGAGTACCCAGATGGAAAAAACATAACTTTCATAGCTTAAAAATTTCCTGAGCTAACTACATTACGAATGTTTCTCATCATTTGGTCCCCCTTTCTTTTAAAAAAAGCTAAAAAAAAAGAAAAGAAAAGAAAAGGAAACCAGGACGAAGGAGAAGCTCACATCACAACCCTTTACATATTTTAATGAAAAGAACAAATTTTTAATCAGAGGTAAGGTACAACATAGGCAGAAAGAGAGAAAGAGATAAGAGTTTTATTGATTTTCAACTTCCAATCAAGTGGCTCAATCGAGAGCGAGAGAGAGAAAGAAAGTAATAGTAGGTAGTATAGTAGTTGTTGGTGTTGATGGAGATGAGAGTTTTGTTTTTGGTGGAGGGAGGTGAGGGGTGAAAGAAAGAAAGTAAATGCAACAGAGAGAGCTGGGTGTGGCTGTGGTGTTGGCTTGGCTACTCTCTCTCTCTCTATGTTGTGTTGTGAGAGTGAAGGGAGGCAGAAATACGAAATCCCTAAGTGAAAAAGAAAAAAAAAGTTAACATTTAAGTGAACGTGCAGCGTCCAGGGGTCCCAAAAAATTCGAATTTTTTTGGTACAAAAATAGTGGGTTGGCCCGGCTCAACCCGGCCCTAACCCGGCCTGGCTCGCGGGTTAAGTGAGCCGGGTCAGATTTACCCGGGGTCTAGTGAGCCAATTTTTTTTCAACCCAACCCACTTGTGAGCCGGGTTTACACGGGTTGGCTCACCAAGTTGGGCTCATTTTGACAGCTCTAATTGTCTGCACCACTATGAGACCACCTGGAGTTCCTGAGGATCAGATTAAGCAGAAGGCATTTCCATTCTCCTTTCAAGATACAGCAAAAGACTGGTTGTACTACCTTCGACCTGGATCCATTACTAGATGGGATAATTTGAAGAGGATGTTTCTGGAAAAAAATTCCCAGCATCCATCCAGAGTGACTTCAATTAGGAAGGAGATCTGTGGTATAAGGCAGATGGATGTAGAGAGTCTGTATGAGTACTGGGAGAGGTTTAAGAGGCTTTGTGCTAGTTGTCCACATCATCAAATACATGAGCAGCTTCTCATCCAGTATTTCTATGAGGGCCTATTGAACAATGACAGACAAATGATAGATGCAGCCAGTGGAGGAGCTCTTGTAGATAAAACTCCAGTTGCAGCAAGGCAGTTAATTGAGAATATGGCTTCTAATAACCAACAGTTCAGTACCAAAGCAATTCAGTAGCCTTGACCAGAGGAGTTCATGAGATGGAGACCACTTATGCTGCTGATCATAGGAAGTTGGAGAGCAAGCTAGATGATTTGGCTTCCTTGGTTAAGCAGATGGCAGTGTCTCAAAAGGTTGCTAAGCTATGTGGGGTTTGTACTTCTGCAGATCATCCCACTGATGCATGTCCCACGTTACATGAGCCTGAAGGAGATGGTGTTTTTCCTCCCCAGGCTTATGCAGCAAATATTTATGGTTCTGGCAGACCCCCTCAGCAGCAACAGTATAATCAGGATCTTTCTTCCAACAGGTACAATCCGGGTTGGAGGAATCATCCAAATTTGAGATGGGGGAATTCTCAGCAGCAGCAGCCACAGCAGCCTTATGTGCCTTATCAGTCTCATGTTGCTAGACCTATTAGACCTTACTAGCCTCCACATGTACAGCAGCAGCAACACCAACCTACACCACCTGCTGTTGCACCTTCCAAGAGTGAGCCTTCCTTGGAAGAATTAATGAGGCAGATGGCGGTCAATAATATGAATTTCCAGCAGAGGATAGGGGCTACTATTCAGAGCCTAGAGAATCAGATAGGCCAGATGGCTACCACTCTTAATCAGCTGCAGTATCAGGGTTCAGATAAGCTTTCTGCTCAAACAGTTGCCAACCCGAAGAATGTTAGTGCAATCACTTTGAGGTCGGATAAGAGTGTGCAAGCACCTGATAGGCAACAGTCTGAGCAAGAAGATGAGATTCATACAGCTGTAGACCCTGTGCAGGAAAGAGTTATTCCTAGTCCTTTGAGCAGCCCCAGTTCTCCATGCAGTGAGCAGCCTTCTATTCCTCTTCCATTCCCTCAGAGGGCTATGCAGAAGAGTAAAAAAATGGAAGAGGCTGACAAGGAGATCTTGGAGACTTTCAGGAAAGTGGAGGTGAATATACCTCTACTTGAGGCCATAAAGAAAATTCCGAGATATGCCAAGTTCTTGAAGGATCTGTGCACCTATAGGAGGCGGCTGAAGGGCAATAAGAGGATTAGCATGGGAAGGAATGTCTCTGCACTCATTGAGAGACCTATGACTCCCATTCCAGAAAAATGCAAAGACCCAGGGACATTTACTATTCCTTGTGTTATAGGCAGTAACAAATTTGATAATGCTATGCTTGATTTAGGAGCATCTATTAATGTTATGCCTTTATCTGTTTTCACCTTTTTGTCTCTTGGTCCTTTGCAGGCTACAGGTGTTGTCATTCAGTTGGAAAACAGGAGCACTGCCCACCCTGCAGGCCTTATTGAGGATGTGTTGGTTCGAGTGAATGACCTCATCTTCCCTGCTGACTTTTACATATTGGATATGGAGGGAGTAGATTCACTCACTGGTGCAGCCCCCATCATCTTGGGCAGGCCCTTCCTGAAGACAGCTCAGACTAAGATCGATGTTCATGCAGGCACACTTACCATGGAGTTTGGAGACAGTGTGGTTCAGTTTAATATTTTAGATGCCATGAGGCATCCTATTGAGGATCATTTTGTATTCCATATTGATATGCTTGTTGAACTTGTAGATGATAGTTTGTCTGAGTTTGTAGGACATTTGGACTTTCCGGACTTTTCTAATTTCAGTGATGTCTACACTTGTGATTTATGTTCTGATTCATCTGTGTGTAGTATGTGTGCTGAGATAGATGAGTTCATATCTGTTGATACTGTTGATTGTTCTGATTGTCCTACAGGTTCTGGTATTGATGCACCCATTGAGTCAACTGAGTCAGAATGCAGTGCCTTGATTACAGCAATTACAGATACATCTGACTTGATTGATTTGCAGGTTGCAGAGGTTTCTACCAGTACCAGATTTTTACCTTCTATTGTCCAGCCCCCATCACTGGAGCTGAAGCCACTTCCCTCTCACCTCAAGTATGCATATTTGGAGGATGACCAGAAGCTTCCAGTGATCATTTCTACTGCTCTCTCAGCTGATCAGGAGCAGAGGCTGTTGCATGTGATTAGAGAGCACTGGAGAGCTCTAGGTTGGACTTTGGCAGATATTCCGGGTATTAGCCCCTCCTTGTGTATGCATCGGATTCTGTTGGAGGATGGGGTTAAACTTGTGAGGCAACCTCAGAGAAGGCTGAATCCCCAGATTCTTGACGTGGTCAAGAAGGAGGTCACCAAGCTGCTACAAGCGAGTATCATATATCCCATATCAGATAGCACTTGGGTGAGCCCGGTACAGGTGGTACTGAAGAAATCTGGGATTACAGTTGTGAAGAATGAGAAGGATGAGCTTATTCCTACTAGGGTGCAGAACAGCTGGAGAGTCTGCATCAACTATAGGAGGCTCAACCAGGCGACCAGGAAGGATCACTTCCCACTTCCTTCCATTGATCAAATGTTGGAGCGCCTGGCAGGTAAATCAAATTACTGTTTCTTAGATGGTTTCTCTGGTTATTTTCAAATTTGTATTACACTAGAGGACCAGTATAAGACTACATTTACCTGTCCTTTTGGTACCTTTGCTTATAGGAGGATCCCTTTTGGTCTATGCAATGCTCCTGGTACTTTCCAGAGATGCATGATGAGTATATTTGCTGATTTACTTGAGCATTGCATAGAGGTTTTCATGGATGATTTTAGTGTATATGGCTCCTCATTTGATGCATGTTTGGATAGATTGACTAGAGTGCTTGATAGGTGCATAGAGACTAACCTTGTTCTGAATTATGAAAAGTGCCATTTTATGGTAGAGCATGGTACAGTCTTAGGCCATATTATCTCTAGGAAGGGCATAGAGGTAGATCCTACAAAATTAGATGTTATTTCACACTTGCCTTACCCCTCTTGCGTGTGAGAGGTTCGATCTTTTCTTGGACGTGCAGGTTTCTATCGCAGGTTCATTCAGGACTTCAGTCGGATAGCCCTTCCGCTGTCCAATTTGCTACAGAAGGATGTCAGTTTTGAATTTGGAGAGCGGTGCAGAGAGGCATTCGATCGCCTCAAGAGAGCTCTCACCACCACCCCCATTATTCAGCCACTGGATTGGACACTTCCATTCGAGTTCATGTGCGATGCATCAAACTACGCATTGGGAGCTATTTTGGCACAGAGGGTTGGTAAGCTGTCTCATGTGATATATTATGCATCTAGGACTTTGGATGGAGCACAGGTAAATTACACTACCACTGAGAAAGAGTTGTTAGCAATTGTTTTTGCATTGGATAAGTGTAGATCATATTTTCTAGGCTCTAGGGTAGTGGTTTTTATTGATCATGTTGCTCTTAAGTTCCTTTTGAAAAAGACAGGTTCCAAACCCAGGCTGATCAGGTGGATGCTACTGCTTGAGGAGTTTGATTTGGACATCCAGGATAGGAGTGGTGCGCATAATCTTGTAGCAGACCATTTGAGCCGCATTGAGAGAGCGGAGGATGTGTTTCCTATTCGGGATGACTTCCCGGATGAGCTATGGCTTTGCATGATTCCCATCCCCATCCCCTTACCCCTTGGTTTGCTGATATTGTAAATTATCTTGTTGCATCTGTTTTTCCACCCTTGGCATCTAGGGCTCAGAGAGATAGACTTAAGAGTGATGCCAAGTATTATGTATGGGATGACCCTTATTTATGGCGTTTTTGCAGTGACCAGGTTATCCGTAGGTGCATTCCAGATCAGGAGATCCAGTCTGTACTTCTGTTCTGTCATTCCTCACCTGTTGGAGGACATATTAGACCCCAGAGGACAGGAAGGAAGGTGCTGGATTGTGGATTCTATTGTCCTACGATTTTCAAAGACGCCTGGAGAGTCTCCTCTACATGCGAGCAGTGTCAGAGAGCAGGAGCGACCATTTCTAGCAGGCAGCAGATGCCCCAGCAGCCTATGTTTTGTGAGATTTTTTATGTGTGGGGTATTGATTTTATGGGCCCATTTCCTGTTTCTTTTGGTTTTATATATATTTTGCTTGTTATGGACTATGTCTCCAAGTGGGTGGAGGCTATAGCCACAAGGACTAATGATGCTCGAGTTGTTGTGGATTTTGTCAGGTCTCACATCTTTTGCAGGTTTGGAGTGCCTCGAGCCATTGTTCATGATCAGGGGACCCACTTCTGTAACTGGTCCATGGAGGCTTTGCTGAAGAAGTATGGGGTGGTGCATAGAGTTTCTACACCATACCACCCCCAGACAGGAAGGATTGGAGCCGTCGCCTTGATGATGCTCTCTGGGCTCATAGGACCTCCTACAAAGCACCTCTTCGGATGTCTCCCTTTAGAGTTGTTTTTGGTAAGGCGTGCCACTTACCTGTGGAGATTAAGCATCGGGCTTACTGGGCAGTTAGGGCTTGCAATTTGGATAGTGCCCAGGCAGGAGAGCAGAGGAAGCTTCAGTTGCAGGAGCTTGATGAGATCCGCCTAGAGGCCTATGAGAACTCTAAGTTCTACAAGGAGAAGACTAAGAAATTTCATGATCAATGTATTGCTAGAAAAGAGTTTGTAGTAGGCCAAAAGGTGTTGTTGTTTAATTCTAGACTTAAGCTCATGCCTGGTAAGCTTTGTTCCCGTTGGATTGGACCTTTTATTGTTACTCATGTTTATCCTTATGGTGTTATAGAGTTGAAGAGTGAGTCCACCAACAAGACCTTCAAGGTTAATAGCCACCGTCTCAAGCTATTTCATGAGAGTCCCGCTTTGGTTGAGGAGACGGTTGAGGAGATGAGCTTGGAGCTTCCCACATTCCCTCAAGTGCAAATTTTTCCACCTTGATGAGGGAGTCTCTTTCCCCACTATTTTATTGCATTATGTCCTTTGTTCTATAATTTGATTATTTTTACATTGAGGACAATGTGTGATTTAAGTGTGGAGGAGGAGATTTGTAGTTTTAGGGCTTTAGGATTGATTTTAGGAATTAGTATGTGGTTAGGATTATATTGTTTGTGTGTTAGTAATTTTTAGGATTGTATATAAAAAAATTGTTTGCTATTTTACTGTTAAAAAAACTGTTGTTTTACTGTATTTTTGGTGTTTTCTGTAGGAAATTTGCTGTTTTTGAGTTGCTGTGAGCATTTTCATAGCTATTCTGTAGCTACTACTGTTACTGTTTTGCTGTCTGGAATTACTGTAAACTATCTGTTTTGTTGTTTTGCTGTTGTTGTTGCTGTTTTTTGCATTACTGTAGCTGCTGTACGTTTTTTATTGATGCTGTTTACAGCAGAAATTTATACAGCAGAATTTTTACAGCAGAATTTCATTTTACAGCAGAATTTTGACAGTTATCCGAATTTTATAGCAAAAACAGAATTTTTGACAGTAGGAAAAATAATACATTTGGCATGTTTTTCATTGGATTTTTAGGATTTGTGTTGGTAGTTGGCATTTTCAACATATTTGGACAATTGGTTTCTTGATTGATGTTGTTTGGATTCCTTATAATTTAGTGAATAAGTTGGTTTTGATAATTATTGGGTTGAATCTTTTGTGATGGAGTTGTCCTTGGTGAGATTTTGAGCCTTAATGTGAATGGACCATTCTTTGCCATTTTCTCTTTTTCTTGTGTGATTTCACTCTTGTTTGCTTGTGCTCTAGAACTTGGCTTGACTCTTTGATTTGCAACTTTGTTCACATGCATGTATTGAGATGATTGAGGCATTTTTGTTGATAATTGAGCTACTAGCCATATTTTCCTACCTTGATGATTTTCCACTTGTTAGCCCCTTTGAGCATATGGATCTCATTTCTTGTTTTTTAAAAGCTCATTACAAGCCTTAAAAGTGAAAAACCATGATTGTCCTTGCCTTAGAGGATAAAGGAGCTTTGGAATTGTTTTTGGAATAGGTTCTTGAGTAAGTGTGGGCGTGTGCTTGAATTTATTATCTTATCTCCTCTTGTGGATATCATATTGTTGAGTTACAAAGAAAAAAAATGAAAAAGGAAAAAGAAAGAAAAGTAAAAAAAAAAGAATAAAGAAAAGCTCAAAAGAAAAGTGTTAAAAAAAAGAGCAAAGAAATAAAGTGTTCTTGAAATATCAAAAATGGGTCTAAAGGTAGAAAAGAGGAGTTTAATTGTAATCTTGAGATGTAAGCTACTTGCATTTCTTCTTGGATTTATTCCCCATTGCTCCTCTATTCTCTTTGGTTTTTAACTTCTTATCCTTCATTTTCCCTACCTTTACCTTGGCCCCATTACATCCTATTTGAAGTCCTCTTGATCTTTGCTTGCATGTGTTTCAATTGTTGTGGATATTAGAGTCTTGCCAAGCCTATGGTAGTGCTTGCTTTCATGAGTTCTTTGAGTGTATATACACAAGCCTAAACACTTGAGAGTTGGAGAGTTTGTCTTGTGAGGATTCTATCATTCTTGATAAACCCCTTTGATTTGATTCACCCTCTTGTTTGCTAAATTGCAGGGAATTCCATTCATATTTTTCTTGATTCCATAATTCCTTGGATGTTGTATTTTGCCTACTCCTATGCATTCCTTGGATCTCTTGTTAATTATGCCACTTGTATTTGCATTGTGCTCCCTAGTTGATTTTTTTGGTTTCATGTGGTGTTTTGCCCGGAGTGCAAAAGGGCAAGTGTGGGGGAATTTGATGAACACATTTTTATTCACACTTTGTATAATCAATCTTAGCTTTCTTGGACTATAATTGTGATTAAATCCACTGTTTTAATTGGAATTTACGAAATTGGGCTTAATTGGGCTTTAATTGTGAATGTTGTTTAAATTCGGATTTTTAAGCCTACTGACCTACCTGTCTTGTTTTGATGATATCTGGAGCTATAGGTGTCCAATTTGAGTGATTCCAGTGGCATTGGAAAGCTAACTTCCGGGGATTTGATTTGATATGCTATATGACCATATTCCCATGAAGAAATTAGGAGAAGTTGCTGAATTGAACACTAACCAAACACTTTCCCTCTCTTTTTCTCTCTTTTTGCAATTTCGGTTTTGGCTCTCCTTCTTCCTCTTCTTCAATTTTCGAATTTCTCCTCCATGGAAATGGAAGGCTAAGCTTCAAGGATTGTTTCTCTATTGAATTCACAAAGGAAATTGAGGTTCTAATTTCATTTTTTCATCTCTTAAATTCTTGGACAGATTCATGAATTTTCCTTCTCCTAGTTTCTTGATGTTTAGGTTTGAATTTGAAATTGAGTTGCATGCTTTATGGAATTCGAATTCTAATCTGAATCTAACTCACATTTTAGGTTGCTTAATCTGAAATAAATTCTAGGTTTGCTTAATTCCAAGAATTAGAAATTAGGATTCATGTTAGTTTGCTTAATTCTAGTGTGAAAATTAATGAGGATGCTTAATCCGAATTTGATTTTGTCAAGGATTTGAGGAATTTTGTATGAACCAATGATATATCCAATTTGTAAATGAGGTAGAGAACCAATCTGTTTTCCTTGAATTGTTTTCTGCAAATTTAAATTCTGTTAAAAATTTAGAAAATAGAATGAACAATAATCAAAATCCCCTTGTGTGTGTGTTGCTATGAGATTGAAATTCTGAATTTGTAATTGGATTCCTTGAGAGAGACGACTTTGGGTTAATCAACCTACTGCACTTTGATTCATTTTATTTGGTTAAGTACAGCCTCGATCAACAAGCTCAGGCAGGAAGCCATTCTGAATGGAATGGATGTGGTTCTTCAAGCCACAAGCACTTCAAATGACTATAACCGTAAGTTGCACCTGCACTTGTCTAACTTGCCTCCTCTTCCTGCTATACCTCAGACTGTGCCAAGGCCTTATGGATCTCATCTGACTCATCTTCTTCCCCATCTAGTTGAACTAGTCAATGTTTGCTTTGTGCTAGTTGGTTACCAAAATGTAAAATTTTATTTTGACTATGTAAAATCTCAGCTTCATATTTATCAATGAAATCTTCATTGTTTTGCATCTATTCAAAGATATGTAGTTGCTTCTTATTTCCTTAGCATTAAAATTGAACATCTCAAATCTGGAACTCAAATGCAAATTAAAATCATTGAGCCTAATGTGATGAAATTTTTTACTAAGTTTTTTAGAACTTAGAGAGAGTTTAGACTCAGGGGGAGCTGAGACTCAAAACTCTTAACTTAAGATATTCTCTAAAATTGACAAAACTTTTAAGGTTTGCCATCATAAAAAAGGGGGAGATTGTTAAGACAAACTCACTCCTAAGAGTTTTAATGAAACCAAACCATCAAAAGTTGATATACAAAAGATGAATATCTAAAACATCTTGTTTCTACTAACTGTGTGCTCAAGTGGTTGCAGAGTTTAGTCTCTTATGTTGCAGGATAATTTCCTCTTGTGTAAAGGTAAGCTGAGATGCTAAGGAAACTGTCAATAAAAAATCAAGTCTTGAAGTACACAAAGCTGAAGTGCTAAAGGCAGTCAAAAGTAAAATTTTATCACATTCAGGAAACAAGATCAAGAGTTACAAAGAGCCAAGAAGATGAGACTCGGACTCAGACTTAGATGCACAAGTCATGATGCAACTCAGATGAAGAACAAGAGATTGAGTTGAACATATAAGATTGAGATACAAATGTAAGCCTAAGATGGAGATTGGGACTCAGATGCAAGACATGTGCTCAATCAGAAGCAACAAAAAGTCAAGGCAAGTACACTACAAATACACTACAAATACTCAACCTTAAACATATGCTCAACAAAAGCAACAAAAAGTCAAGGCAAGTACACTACAAATACTGCAAAGTAGACCTAAGCACATCAGAGCATGTCTGAATAGTCTCAGCAAAGGGACATTCTCTCTTACAACGACTAGAAACGGCTAGTTCATTTTGAAATAAAAGTCAGGATTCAATCAAGACATTGCGTGAGACTACACTGAATATTTCCTGATCTCTGCGTCTCAACTGCATCTCAAGTCAATCTCAACTCAGTCTCAGCTACACTTGAGAGCATCTTAAGTCTGTCTCACATATTCTCTTTCACACTATTATTATTATTTGTTTATAACTCTTAGAAAGAGAAACACCTAGATGATCTCACTGTATATCCGTACATTGTACGTTGCCAAAGCTAGTTCATCATCACACTCATTTCATCCTTGTAAAGAACCTCAACTGAGTTAGGAGGAAGCCTAGACTCAGTGTGAGCTGTGTAAGATCCTGAAGAGGCAAGGTGAAGAATACTTGGATCTCGGCCAGATTAAGAGGCCCTAAGTTGGTGTGAGTGTGAGCCTAAAGAGGCAGGAAGAATACTTGTATTTGACAAGGTTGTCACAGTGGAGACCTGACAAGTTTTGTGAGGACTGGAATAGCCCAAGGAGTAGGTGAACCAGGATAAATTTGTGTACATCTCTTCTTTCAATCTTACTTATTTTACATTCCTTTTAAAAATACGTAATATTAAACTTGTATACTTGAGATGCTGAATTGAACACTAACTATATTACAACCAAACAATTAAATCTCAACTATAAGACTCAGAGTAATATTTGTTTCTTATTTGAATACAACTAACCTTTTATTATCTAAGTCAACTTGAGATTCCAAGTTGTTGAGCTTGCGAACTGAGCTCAGCTTGAACTTAAAGTTTTTAGGAAAAAGTTTTTAAGTCTCTATTCAACCCCCCTTCTAGAGACATCCGGCCAACTTCACTTATGTGGCTTTCAAGTTTTTAATTTAATAATATTTAACAAGAAAATAAATAGCGCTAACAAATCGGCTAGAAAAGGTTTTTGTTTAACATATGCATTTAAGATACGAATGCGTTAAAAGTATAAAATATTAGAAATATTAAATAATAAATGTTAGCATTTAATTTATTAAAATAAAAAATATGAAACACTTTCTTCATAAATAATTCATAATAAATGCTATATTTATTATTTAATATTGTAATTAATACGCGCATTAAACAATTTATTTCTGTTACCGGGAGCCCGGGATATTTTGCAAAAATGTTGACTTGTGAAAAACATTTTCTACCAAAAATTTTTAAACTGAAAATAATGTGATGTTTTTGTAACTATTAATAAAAATAAAAACATTTATCTAAACCATAAAGATCATAAGAAAATAAACTTTAAGAAAGGGAAAAGGAGAGCCCTGATAAGTGCTAATCTTAAGTGAACATTGGTTGTGAATTTAAGCACTTGCTGTTTTTAAATGCATTAATTTAAGAGTCAAATTCTCCTAATTTAGAATAATTGAATCTAATTGTTTATTTTTTAGATATGAATGGAAATGAAGTTCATTTGATCCCGAATTTTCATTTTGTAGGATTATTAAAATGAGGAGAAAAAGGAAAGTTTGAATGAACAAGAAGAAAAGAGCATTTCTTGAGGATTTTTGGCACTGCCAATTTTTCGCTGAAGTGAAGAAACCTTCGCTTGAGCGAAAATAGCCCAGAATTGCAAGTTGCTTCCGCCATGTTTTCGCTCCAGCGAAATTCCTTCACTTTAGCGAAAACACGTTTCTTCAGCGTGATGAATTTTGTTCGCTTGAGAGAATCTTTGCTCGGGCTCAAGCGAAAATATATCCCCTTACCCAATTAATATTGAATAGAAGAAACAAAACGTGAACAGGGGCATTTATGGTCGCGATGCGATCAATGCATTTTTGGTCTACCCAGGACCAGAGGACCAGGATCAGATGGTTTTCCAGTATCATGCGTTGGTAAACGAGGTAGGCATTAATGGCAATGACCCACTAGATACTAGGACCGCAGAGTGCCTATGCCTGCGGGGGTGGACCTTCGAGAGGAACACCTATGGACATGCTGCAAGGATCTACATGCGTGATATGAGGGATATTACGTAAATGTGGACAGTGTTAGTGTTGGCTAACATCCAGCCCACCAACCATGTCTCAGACGTTATCATGTCGGTAGCTCATCTTCTCTACAGCATCCTCTTCAGATTTGACATTGATATAGCACGAGTGATATCTCATAAGATATCCTCGTTTGCATCTTCTGTTGGGCGACGGAGCGCCCAGTCTCGGATCAGTCTGGGCTTCCCCGCACTTATCACTACACTCTGCCAGTCTAGGGGGATTGAGGTGTCAGCTGAAGGGAATCAAGCATGTGGTCAGGGTGCAGCGGAAATAAATGGATTCCCTCCCTTGTTATAATCGTTTTGCGAAAACACGAATCAAGGCCAAAAGGTATTGAAACGAAAGGTCGTACCTTATTAGGATTATAAACGAGACAAGTGTAGCCGCGTCTCTATTGGTATCCACGCCAACAGCCGGACTAGGATTCTCTCCTCAGCTCTAGGGATGGCAATGGGTACCCTCTGGGCAGGGTACCATAGTGCCCGTCCCCGTACCCACGTTTTAAAAAGAAGCCCGTACCCGCGCCCATACCCGCGTTAGAAGTAACTTTAGTGCCCGTCCCCATACCCGCTGGGCACCTATATGCCCGTACCCGCGCCCGTTACCCGCACTTTATTAAGTAAAAAATTAACAGCTCACTAAAAAAATATTAATTAAAGAAAAATATATCTCAATTTAAAAATTATTTGAAGATCGTCCAAACATAATTTTTAAATATCAGTGACACAACAATTTAATTAAATTGAAACACAATATGTTAATGTTCTAAAACACAAAACATAAATTTTTTATTAAATATTATAATATACTTTCACGTCACACTATTTTATAAACTTGGATATCATATGTTAGAATTCTCCAAGATTTGTAAAAAGTGATTTTTAACACTAATTAGTCATATATTATAAAGTAATAAAAGTACAAATAGATAGTTTTAAAAATATGTATAAATATATTAGATATTTTAATAAAATTAATATATCTCTATATATAATTATATATGATATTATTTATTAAATAGTTATATATATGAGTGCGGGTATGGGGCGGGCTGGGCATCATAGTGCCCGTACCCGCGCCCATCCCCATGAAAAAATGCGGGTTATTGCCCGTACCCGCGCCCATACCCGCTTTGCGGGTTTTTACCCTGCCCATTGCGGGTAATTTTTGCGGGTACCCATAGGGCCTGGGCTCAATTGTCATCCCTACTCAGCTCTGCTAGTAGCCTTGGAAAGTAAGAAGCGATTGCTCATGTGTCTCAGGGTAGTGCATCTTATGCTCTATTTATAGAGTGGTGGCTAGGGTTTTACCCCTTCACTCACTTAACCCTCACACTTATGGACCTGGCCCATAATAATTCTAATTAAATTAAATTAGAATTATTATCCTTTCCTAGTGGCATGTTGTATGCGTGTGACCCAATAGGATTTTAATATTTGGTTATAATATTAAAATAAAACTCTTTTATATTTAATATCATAAATAGTGAGCGGTATCTAGCAACACATCACTATCCAAATATTATGATTATCAATAACTTTAATAAATCCTATTTTATTATAATAATTTATATTCTCTGTCCCTTTGTCCAAATATCTAATTGAACACAAGGGCATGGATTGTGTCAACCTTGTATAGTTCAATTTATATTTTCTTGATCCCCAAGTAGACTGTACAGAAAATAAATATCTCATATTTATTCTCCTGAGCATGGCCATGCATTTTGTAGTCTCACTTTATCAAGAGGCCTACAGATATAACTCCTGTTACATAGGAGGGACAAATCTCATCTAGGGCACTCACATTCCTCCACATAATTTATTATATGTCCAAAACTCAACTTTATGATTACCCTGTTACAGGTAACGTTTGATGATAATTAAAACATATAATTCCTTATGTAGGAATCGTAGTGATTTCAGGTCGAAGGACTTCATATAACATTTATCAAATTAATAAACATTCATGACACTTATGTAACAACCCATGCAACGTTCTTAAGGTGGGTCTGTCCAGTACACCATTACTCTTAATGTGTACCTATGTGAGCACATGATATCTCATATCCATGATCCGTGAGATGTGATCATCAATGAACTCACATACTAGTCTAAATGCATCTTTGTCCTAAGATGATAATTGACAAGGGACTATTTAAGAATAGTTCTTTATAAGCTCTCACGATCAAGTCATCTACTTGATTCCTTATGAAGTTTAAGCTTACTATTCTAAGGACAATAATTACATTCTAAAAGAATAAGTTTGCCTTTATAACATGATACAAGTGATGGATATTTTCATAAATATATAAGTCTCTAGTGCATATTCCTAACATCAGCCACTGCACGCATCAAGACCCCTATGAACAGGGGATACATCGAGGCCAACTGCATTCTAGAGGAGGAGGAGGATGAGCAGCCACCAGCAGCAGAGCAGCCACCACCACCACAGCAGCAGCCACCACCAGCGAACACTCCTATTCCATTTTAGGCTCAACATATGATGGCCCAGATGTCCACCCTCCATCGTGCAGCAGTTCACTTTCAGGATTATCACTACCAGACTCTCCCGGACCCTTACCTAGGCATGCACCCTGATCAGTTCAGAGATTTCTTACAGTGACCTGGGGACAGGCCTATTCCACCGGGAGAGGGAGGAGCAACTGCAGGTGGAGCTTATGATGACATGGAGGACGAGAATTGAGGATTTAATTGGTGTTTTTCTTTTCCTTTTCTTTTCTTTTTATTTTATTTTCATTTTATTTTCTTTTTCTTTTATTTCTTTTCTTTTATTACCTACTGGATCTGTACTGTACATATAACTCTACTGACACATCATTTTATGCAGTGAATTTTCAGGATCATTTTTTTAGGATTTAGGAATTAGGGATTTAAGGAATTAATTTTAAAATCTCATAGCTAGGCAGTCTAACTAACTGAATTAGGAAAGAAATAGGAATTTTGTGATTAACTCCATAATCAGTTAGAATTAGGATATTGTGCAGGAAAATATATCAGGGTAGTTAATTAATTTCAATAAGTGATTCCATCAAAGAAATTTAGCCAAAAAGTCGGTGAGTTGTGAGACCAAACACTGATATAAGAGTTTTCACCGCTGCTTGTCAACTGATATTGCTTGAGTTTTTGGATTCTATTCTGCACATGGAAAATTTGGAAGTGATTAAGGCAAATTTTGTGATTATAATTTATTTGCTCAGTGCCAAAAAGCCAACCTTTGAGAAACTTTTCCAATTTTTTTTGTAACCCATTTGAGCTTTAATGTTTCTTCTTATGCACCCCAGCCAAATTAAATGTCTATATCATGTCCCTTACACACTTGGGATAGAGAGCAAGGTGCAATCTGATAAAATGGGAGAAATTGGTTGATTACTAAAAGCTGAAAGAGATACAAAGAGCAGGCACAAGAAAGCAAAAAGAAGATCACTCCCTCAAAAATCAAAAAGAAAAAGTGAATGAAAGTGAATAAAAAGGGGGAGTGAATCATCAAACAAAGAAGGAGGCCAGCTGAATGATACAAATCAAGAATAAATTGGAGAATGGAGAGAAATTTCAAGTTCAAGAAAAATTCAAAGATGCTCTCTATTCTGGTGTTCTTTTGCATATCCAGAAACACCATGGGTTCTTGATAGCCCAACCTCATTACAACCCAAGAAAGACCTTTTGATCCATGTGGACCATGTGCATGTTTATTAACCAGAAACGACTATCAATTTTAGTTGTTCAACTGCTGTGAAAAATTGAGGGAAACACTTACCCGTGAGCATGAGAGAATTCCTTGATTTTTTCTTCACTTATTGTTTTGGTTACTATTTCTGAAAAAGTTTGAATATATTTTTATCCTGTTCTGATTGAATCTTGGTAATATCACTTGATTCTGATTTTCAATCTGATATTTGGAAAGTGACAGTTGCCTAGCAAGAGGTGATGAAATTATTTCCATACTTAATTTTGAGAATCTTAACAGGGGATTGAATCCATTTGATTGCAAAAGGTTTTCTTTCTTGAGGACAAGCAAGAAGCTAAGTCGAGGGGAATTTGATAAATGCAAAATATATGATAAATCATTGTATAATTACTGCACTTATCAAGGGCAAAATAGTAAATTTATTCCCCAAATTACCTCTTTTTAGTAATAAATGCATATTTTGTAATTATTTGATTTGAATTTGAATATGATCCTATTTTGATAGAAAATCTATTGATTTTGCAGATAAAAGAGAAGGATTTAAATGAAGAAATAAAATAGCATCTATTTGAAAAGAGAATCTGCAAGATAAGGATTTAAATGGCAGCTGATCAAGATAAAATCAGCAATTATTTGGATAAAGATTCTGCAGATTAAATTCTAAATTCAAATTGAAGATCAAATCAGCACAAGATCAAGCTAAAAAGATGGAAATAAGGAAAGCAAAGTAAACAAGGATAAGATCAGGAAGAGATCAAGCTGAAAAAGAGGAAATCAGGGAAAGCTGGAACGTGAATCACGCTCCACCTGCGCTGAGCGTAGGTGGAGCGCAGCAATTAAAATACTCTCTGGATCTTGCGCTTCATATGCGCTGAGTGCAAGAATATGGAATCAGTTTTCAAAGGATTTCAAATCAGATTCCTTCCAGATTTCAGATGGCTTTCCAACTTCTATAAATAGAACTTTTGCATAGATCATAGGGAGGAGGCAGAGACGGCAGAGCTAGGGCTGAAGAAAAGTGTGACAGTTTCTTCGTTGGTTTGTAATAGCCACCATGCGTAGCTAAGCTCTCCGATAGGATTGAATGTAGTCGATTCAATCCCCAATTGTATGTGAATTCTCTTTAATATTTATGAATCCCTATTTTTATGATATCGGTATTTTTATTATGTGCTTAATGCGTAGCTTCCTCCTGTGTGCCAGAGTTGTAGGTTTATTTTATAAGATGCATTGGTAAATGGTTTTGTGAAATCAATAGCGAGTTGGGGGGAACCTAGGAATAGGGAACTTGAACTCTGATTGGTAAAAGTACTCATAGTAGTCGCTATAGGAATATAGGGCGAATTGAAAGTGTTAACAAACGGAAAAACATATCTTTAAAGTCGGGGTAATTTGTCTCCCGGGAGAACCCGCATGAATTATTTCTGAGTATCTCGTGATATGGGGAACCGGCATGGGATAACCTAGTTTGGCTAAGGTATCATAATTATATATTCCTAAATATTATTAGTGTTCACATATAAAAGGGGTGTGATGAAACGAAGTTCAATCCTAGTCCAAGTAACTTGCTATCTCTACCTACATCATTTTACTTTCTGTTTTTATTTAATTCTGCAATTCTCAACAAACAACCATACGCTCTCACTTGATAGTTGTGACCACTAATCTTTATAAGTTGAACCGTTCCCCGTGGATACGATACTCGTACTTACTATTATATTGTTGGGTTTTTGGTACGCTTGCCTAATATTCAACAGGTAAAGGATACTTATTTTTAATGGTTACCTTGTTAAGCTGCCTAAAGTCTACACATAATCTCATACTCCCATTTTTCTTCTTCACTAAGAGCACTAGGGCTCCCTAGGGGGACACACTAGGCCTAATGAACTTCTTAGCTATAAGGTCTTCTAATTGGCTCTTAAGCTCGCTCTGCTCTAGTGGGGACATCCTATAGGGTGCCTTGGAAATGTGCCCGGTGCCTGGTACCAAGTCAATGGTTAACTCAATCTCCTTGTCCGGAGGTAAAGTGGTTACCTCATTAGGGAAAACATCTTGGAACTCCCTAATCATGGCTACGCTATTTAGATCAACTCTGGAGTCTAGAGTTGAGGAGAGTAGTAAAATAAAACAACTACTCCCATCAGTCGGGCATTTGAACACTTGGGTAATACTGGACAAGAGTATATGTGGGGTCTCCCTCGGAATAAGAGGAGGAACTGGAAGAATAACCTCCTTGTTAAAACAATCAAGCATTACTTGGTTTCGGGATAACTAGTTCATGCCAAGAATCACATCTATGCCCCTTAAAGGCAAACAAACTAGGTCAACCTCGAAGGCCTTCCCTTGCACCACAATGGGGAAGTTAGAACATACAAGGGAAGTAGGGATTGCCTCCTTGGACGGGGTGATGACATTTAAGTTGTACGATAAAGAGGTAACATGTAACTTGAGTCTCTCAACACAGTCATATGCAATGAATGAATGTGTAGCTCCAGAATCATACAATACAATTATAGAGATGCCTCCTAGAGTGCACATACCTCTAATCAGATTATCGATCGATGTTGTTGTCTCGACACTGAGGGTGTAAACTCTCCCAGTTGTTTGGGGTTTGGGGACTTCCTTCCTCTTGGGATACTCATTCCGCACGTGACCGAGCTCCTTGCAAGATAAACAAATGCCCTGACTGGAAGAACATTGCCACTTGTGCATCTTCCCGCAGTTAGGACACGAGGGAAGTCCCCCTGGCCCTAAAGCAGGTCGAGCAACTAGGGCGGCATTGCCCTGCTACTTTGGCCTAGGACCTCTGCCCTAACTGGGATCCTCAAGCTTCCTTTTTCCTTTCTACTCTGCTGATCTGGGGGCCTCCTCAGCTATGCTTTGCTCCACTAGTAAACACTTTCTGACAAGAGAGGGAAAGTCCTTCAACTCCAATGCCATCACGCTCTTCCTCAGTTCGGGCTTCAAACCCGCCTCGAAATGGCTGCACTTCCATCCCTCATTGGGGACGGTTTGGAGAAAGGTGGAGTATTTGGCAAGACGCTCGAACTTGCCTACATACTGACCCACAGTCAAGCCTCCTTGCTTCAGCTACAAGAACTCTGCCTCCTTTTGCCTATAGACGCCTGGAAGCTCTTCCAGGTCAGAGGTGTACCTAGGGAACCCAGGCGGGCCTTAGTTCCTTTCCACCAGTCCTCGACGTCTCTTTGAAGCATGTACGCCGCAAACCGAACCTTGAGATCATCAGCACAATCCATGACCTCAAAAATCTTCTCCAGGGCATTAAGCCAGGAGTCAGCTGCCTCAGGATCATAAGCTCCGGCGAAGGATGGAGGATGGTGCTTCCGGAACTCAGCTAAGCCTTGGACAAAGGGGTCCGTGGCCACAATGCGAGTGGGTGGAGGTGTCTCCTTTAGATGCTCCCGAAGCTCCCGGAGGAAAGCCGCATTAGAGACGGTCTGTTCCCCAATAACGACCATCAGCATCCTAATTGCAGCTGCTATAAGGTCATGGTCCGGTAAGGAGGTTACAGAAACTCAGGCACGGCCTCGTCGACGTGCGCTAGCCATAATCCTGAATACATCATTAATGAAACATTGAGGTGATCAGTCTCCACATTTCACAATAATGCGTGCAAGATTACAACTAACTTCAAACAATCCTAACTATCCACGGTCCAATTGGATTGAACTGCTCTGATACCAAAATGTAATGTCATAATTTCTAAATTCAAGAATCAAACCCATTGGAAGCAAAATTCTCGAATTTCCTAAAATTATTTCGCGCCATTTTAAATATCGCTTACAATCACCACATAACGTTTAAGCGTCCAACGCAACTCAAACAATATATGGTTAACAAACATATACAATACTCGCCTCATGGGCTCAAATAAAGAAGTGTACTATACACATACATCTGGATACCCTCATACATGCGCCATGAACAAAAGAGAAAGGCCCGAAGGCAACGCATGTACGGTCATATCCACAAAACATTGCCAATCCTCATAATATAGCCAATACAAGACCAATATCCCAAAATATACAACTAAGTACACAATGTCTGATATAACAACAAAGAACTCCAGTAAGTCTCCAGCTCATTTCCCTGTCCGGGGTGAAACCTGTGAATCTAAAATGAAATCCACAAAATGTGTGGTGAGACAGATGCCCCAGTGAATACAACTATGCAACATGCAGTGTGGGGTAGACAGGTAAATGTATGCAGCAGAAATATCACAAGCAACTCAATTGAATAACTTAGCTCAATGCAAATATGGATGCACATGGTCTGCGTTACCCGGCAGTCGGGGTCTTATCTCTTTACTCTGTGTGATTAGAACTAAGCTCAGACTACAAGGGATGCCTCCCTTGGGTACTAATCACCACCATTGGGTACTAATCACCCGGGGTACTAATCACCCTTATTAACTGGGTACTAATCACCCACATCTTAAACTCATTCTCTGGAAATCAATCTTATCTCTTGGATTAACTCGGGCCAAAGCCAAAACGGGGTCGAAGACATTTTCTCTAGCCAAAGCCAAATTCATTTTTCTCAGTCTTATTTGGGCCAAAAGCCATTGACAAAATATACAACCATAAACCATGCAATACAGTCCTAGGGAATGTCTATGAGTAACCCTAACTAGGGAGAATCCGCCATTCATGCTTCTACTTAAAAAATCATAGTTCAAACCACCAATCTAAATGGAGACATACAATACAACAACAAAATACAAGATTCAAGAGAAAGGGAAGAGGGAATAGGGCTCACTGAGGAGAACAAACTAAAATGATGTGAGTGTGTGAGTTGCACTCACCTCAAAGGAGCAAGAAAAAAGAAGAGAAAGGTTGGGGAAGGTTGGAGTAGGGATCCTTGAGTGCTTCAAGCCTTCTCTAAGCTCCCAAGATGACTCTCTCTCTCTAGAACCTCTCCCTATCTCTCTACGTCTCTCTCTATAAGGGGAGAAAATAATAACCTAATGAAAACCCTAACTGAAATCAGCATTAAAAGCTAATTCGCGGGTTCTCGCTCAAACGAGAGATTCTCGCTTGAGCGAGAGGAGGAATGGTGATATTCTCGCTCAAGCGAGAATGTTCTCGCTTGGGCGACCCAAACCCCCCCCCCCCCAAACTCTCTGACTTCGCCTCGCTCAAGCGAGAACCTTCTCGCTCGGGCGAGAGCAAGTAAGAGAGTGAAACACATTTTTCGAATTAAATTGCGCTTGGGTGGAAGGTCCTCGTACCTAACTCCCTAAATTTTACTGATATGCTCGCTCAAGAGAGACCTTCTCGCTTGAGCGAGAGCATCAGAATCCAAATTTCTTGAGTTGTTCGCTCAAGCGAGACCTCCTCGCTTGAGCGAGAGCACCAAAATTCATATTTCTGATTTACCACTCTTAAGTCTATTTTTTCTTAATTCTCTTCATAAAACTTAATTCCAATATTGTTTACATCTATTAAAATGATAAAAACTGGGATGTTACAGAGTTTCTTAAGGACTATGATTTTGAGTTAAAATACCATCCGGGCAAATCCAATGTAGTGGCTGACGCCCTTAGTAGGAAATCCTTGCATGTGTCATCCATGATGGTGCATGAGATGGGGTTACTAGAAGACTTTAGGAATCTAAGCCTAGATGTTGAGATTGGAGAGGGTAGTTTGAAACTCCACAGGTTAGAGGTAAACAGTGAGTTTAGAGCCCTGATTAGGAAGGCCCAGGGTTCGGACCCCGACCTCCAAGATAGGAAATGGCAGCTAGGTTTTTTTGAGTCAAAGTATGGGATGATTCTCTTCCAAGGGAGAGTTTGTGCCCCTAAGGCGGGTAGTCTCAAACAGCAGATCCTAGAGGAGGCCCAGAGGGGCAAGTTCTCAATACATCCTGGCACCACCAAGATGTATCAATACTTAAGGAGGATGTTCTGGTGGGATGGAATGAAGAGGGAGATAGAAGACTTTGTTTCTAGGTGCCTAGTGTGTCAACAGGTTAAGATAGAACACCAGAAACCATCAGAAACCCTTATGCCTTTAGAAATCTGGAGTGGAAGTGGGAGAGTATAGCTATGGACTTTGTGGTAGGATTACCTAGAGTCCAAGCAGGGTTTGATGCCATCTGGGTCATTGTGGACCGGCTAACTAAGTCGGCCCATTTCCTACCTATTAGGAACACCTATTCCCTGAGCAGATTAGCAGACATGTATGTCAAGGAGATCGTTAAGCTCCATGGCATTCCCTCTAGTATCATTTCAGACAGAGATCCTAGGTTCATCTCTAGATTTTGGAGTGCGCTTCATCAGGCCTTCGGGACTAAACTTAGGTTTAGCACCGCTTACCACCCTCAGACTGACGGTTAGTCTGAGAGGACCATCTAGACCCTAGAGGATATGCTTATGGCTTGTGTGTTAGAGGAGCAGGGTGGTTGGGATAGGTACCTACCTCTCATAGAGTTTGCCCACAACAACAGTTTCCATAGCAGTATAGGTATGTCACCCTATGAGGTGTTGTATGGTAGGAAGTGCAAATCTCCACTTTATTGGTATGAGGTGGGTGAGAGGACCTTGTTAGGTCTAGAGTTAGTACAGGAAACCACAGACAATATCAGGGTCATTAGGGAAAAGCTTGTCACTGCCCAAAGCCGGTAGAAGAGCTATGCTTACAAGAGAAGAAAGGACTTAGAATTTGAGGAAGGGGGTCATGTGTTTTTAAAAGTCACTCATGTCACGGGCATCGGGCGAGCCATCAAATCCAAAAAGCTCAACCCTAGATTCATCGGCCCATTCTATATCCTGCAGAAGGTTGGCCCTCTAGCTTACAAGATTGCTTTTCCACCTCATTTGTCCCAAATTCATGATGTATTCCATGTTTCCCAACTGAGAAAATATGTTCATGACCTTTCACACATCATTAGATCTGAATCGGTACAATTAAGAGAAGATCTCACAGTCCCCACTAGGCCTGCACGGATTATCGACAGAAGTGTCAAAACCCTGAGGAACAAGACAATTCCCTTGGTGAAGGTGTTTTGGGAGGGTCAGACGCCAGAGGAGGCAACTTGGGAGAAAGAGGATGATATCCGTTCTCAATTTCCGAAGTTGTTTAGTTGAGGTAGAGACTTCTTTCCATTCTTTCTTTAACCAATTTTGGGGACAAATTTGATTTTAAGGGGGGGTAGAATTGTAACATCCCAAGAATTCACTTATTTTTTAGAATTAAGGTTATAAAATAAGAATTTGATAAAAGAGGTAAGACTTAGGTGGAAAGGAATTGGGTTAGGGTTAAAGAGGAGAGAAAATAAGAAAATGAAATTCTGGTATTCTTGCTCAAGCGAGAATGGCTCACTTGAGCGAGTATATCAGTGGAAACTTGCAAAATCTTTTCTGATTTTCTCGCTTGGGCGAGAAAGGTCTCACTCAAGCGAGAAACAGGGGAGAATTTGGAGTGCTTTCTGGAAGAATTTCGCTTGAGCGGGAATGGCCTCGCTCAAGCAAAATTCAACTAGATTTGGGGGACTCTCTAGATGTTTTTCGCTTGAGCGAGCTGGCTCTCGCTCAAGCGAAATTCTTCCAGAGAGGGAGATACTCTCTGGAGTATTCTCGCTCAAGCGAGAAGAGTTTCGCTTGAGCGAGAATACGATAGAGGGGAAATCTCATCCCTCTCGCTCAATCGAGAATCTCTCGCTTGAGCGAGAACACGCGTATCAGAATAAAAGCAGTAATTAGGGCATCGCATTTATTATTTCTTCCCCTTTTCTTTTCTATTCTGGAGAGAGATAGAGAGATTTTAGAGAGAAGGGGCTCCATTGAAGATTGAAGCAAGGATTTCAAGGCCAACATCTTCCCCTCCCATCCTTCCCCAACCTTCCTTCCTTCCTTTGAGCTTCCGTTGAGGTGAGTAAAGCTCACACACCTTCACTCCATCCTTTGTATGCTCTCCTTAACGAACCCTACCTCTTATTTTCCCCTTCTAGAGCTTGTTTGTGAATGTTTGTATGATTGTTTTTTATAGCAGATAAGGTATGAAGATTTTATTAGGGTTTAGGGTTTGCTTAAAGAATTGGTTTTTAGGGTTTGTATTTGGGGATTCTCATATACACTAGTTCTATTGAAAGGTATCTCTATATTATGATTATGTTATGCATATGCTAAAGATAAATAAGACATTTGGGCTTTAGCCCACAGAGATTAAGAAAGAGATAATGGACTTCGGTCCCTTGTAGTCTAAGCTCGGGTCTAGCCCCAGAGATAGAGATAAGACCCCGTACTACTGAGAAATACAGTTCATGCATATTGTTAGAGATTTTCAGAGTTTCATGTATATGGAAAAGCTTGGGCTTTCTGAATTATATTGCCGTTTGTGCATTGCATCTGCTTGTTTACCTACACTACTTGCTACATGCTTTACTCACTGAGACTCTAGTCTCACCACACGTTTCGTGGTTATATTTAAGATGTACTGGTTCCACCCCGTCCAGAGCAGTGAGCTAGAGGCAACAAGAGCTGTAGTGTTTTGATGTACTTAGACATTTATATATATATATATATATATATATTCAGTAGATCATTTTGATGACTAGAATTGTAGTAGTATTATTTTGGGGACATGACTGTACATGTGCTGCCTTCGCGCCTTCTATTTTGCTTAGGGCACATGTATGGGGGTATCTTAGTGGTTGTACACAGATTATTCTTATGTTGAGCCCATGTGGCAATTATGTATTTAGTTTATGATTCCACATGTTGTTCAAGTTATCGTTGGACACTTAAACAACTGTATGGTTATTGTAAGATGATATTTAAAATGGCGTGAAATGATTTCAAAAATTTGGGAATTTGGCTTCCAACGATCCTTATTCTCGAGTTTAGAAATTAGGACGTTACAATAAGACCACTTGACCAAATGCTCAAGTCGAAAATATCGACGTCGTGTTGAGGCTAACACTGAGATTTTAGTTCCTTACAAAAGACACATAACATATGTCTTTCTTAAGAAGAATTAAACATGTACCACTTGAACTAATCATCTGCTATTCACTACACAAAAACATGTAAAATGTGGCACGGTGATTTTAGCTAATTGTGGCGGTTTTGAAAACTGCCATAATTGTGTCCGCCATTTGATATAAAACGTCAATTTACCATTAACCGCCATACGAATTGCCATTTTATATACTATATAAAGTGGTGGTTTATTTAGTAAATAATGACATTTCAAATTGTCACAATATTGTGATAAAAAGGGTGTATATTTATTAAAAATGAAATTTAAAACTGTCATATCATACAGTATATAAAAGGCAGTTCAAAGCTTCATAATATAATGTCCTAATTCCTTAATTCAAGGATTACGTCCGTTGGAAACTCAATATCCAAATTTATGAAATTATGTCATGCATTATCGATATCACAAACAACATAAAACATCGCTTAGGTAATCCAACAGTTACTTAAGCTCAACATAAAACAATCATTTACACATAATCAGTTAATTGCCAACAACGGCTCCAGTCACAATACAAAATGGAATTATAGATATAATTATACATGCGTCCTGACAAAAAATAGAACAAGGCCCTTAAGGCTCCACATGTACTACAATATCCCATTCCAAAAGAATAAAGTCTAGCCTATACAACAAAATATCCAAAATAATAGTGTGGGCCACACAACTGGCCCAAACCTCAAATCTCCTCCCAAGTCAAGCATCCGGCCTGGGACCCTGCGAATCTAAACATAAACCACAACGTATAATGAGACTAGAGTCCCAGTGAGTGTGGATAATCAAGCAGTGTAGGAGTATCAAGCAAATGGAGTGCAACAATTCATAAGAAATCCATGAGCACCTCAAACATGTCCAAAATCAATAAATCAATGCATAATTAACATGAAGTGTTTAACCCAACACCCAAGGGGTCTTTTCGCCTATCTGTGAAGGTTAGACTGAGCTCAGGCTAATAGGGACCATTGTCCCTGAAGGCCACTGGGACATTACCCCATTAGTTGTGATAGATTCATACAATAATTTCCTATTTTAAACATGAAAACCAAGAACAAAAATAATTCCTTTAAATCCAGAGATCCAAAAGTCATTATGTTTAACATGAGGTCTAAAGACCCAAATCAATTTCCTCTAGAGCATGAGTGGTTCATTATCATAAAAATCAATTATATACTCATAAGGATGAATAATCACATGATTGCATACTTTTCCCCAAGTTTCCTCATCAACATTCACGCAATTATTAGTATTCCCAATTCTCCTAACCTAGGGTTTAAGTAAAATTAGCAATTTCACCAATCAATCCAACCAATAATCGTAGGATCATCTCTAATCAACCACAAACAAGTAATGCAAGCAAGGGAAGTAAGAATAGGGAGCATTCAAAGCTTTTCATACAAGATGGGAGTGAGTGGGTGAACCACACTCACCTCAATGGAGAAAATAGGGAGGATAGAGGGATGAGAGAGATAATTTCCAAGCTCCAAGGTGGTAGGGAAGCCTCCAAGCTAGCCTTCCAGCTTCCTTCTCTCACTTTCTCTCTCTAAGTTCCTACCCCTCTCTCTAAGATCATAAATGCATAAAATAAATGAGGAGAGGGTTTGTGTTCACTGTTTTAAAAACTGAAATCGCCCACGCTTGCTCAAGCGAGGGATTGCTCGCTTGAGCGAGCCCTAACTAATAAGGCACCCCTAATTCTGTAGGGATCCTCGCTCGAGCGAGCCTTTGCTCGCTTGAGCGTGCTTGCGAGCATTCCTTATGTTGTAGGGTTCTCACTCGAGCGGGCCTGAGAGACCTCTTTGCTCACTCGAGCGAGCCTCATCTCATAAACTCCCCCTTCTCTGCCTTGCCCCTCGCTCGAGCGAGCCTACCTGAACTCAAATTTTTCCTTTTCTACACTCTTACTCCCTTTTCCCTTCTATTCCTATAATTTTAGCCCTTATCCTCACTCATTGATTTATGAAATTAAATTGAGATTTGGGATGTTACAACTCTACCCCCTTAAATTAATTTTGTCCTCAAAATTGGTTAAGAAACAAGGACAAAAACTTACCTCAAACAAACAACTCCTGGAATTGAGTGCGGATATCATCCTCCTTCTCCCAGGTAGCCTCCTCAGGTGACTGGTCTGTCCAAATCACCTTCACCAGTGGAACGGTCTTACTCCTTAGGGCCTTGACACTTCGGTCAATAATTTGTGCAGGTCTAGTTGGAACTGTCAGATCATCCCTTAATTGTATTGATTCTGCACTTATGATGTGGGAAGGATCGTGGACATATTTTCGGAGTTGGGACACATGAAAGACATCGTGGACATTGGACAAATGGGGTGGAAGGGATATTCGGTATGCAAGAGGGCCAACCCTCTGCAAGATCTGAAATGGACCAATGAATCTGGGATTTAGCTTTTTCGGATTTGATGGCCCTTCCTATGCCTGTGACAGGAGTAACCTTTAAAAATATGTGATCACCTTCCTCAAACACTAGGTCTCTCCTACTCCTATCAGCATAACTCTTCTGCCGACTTGGGCAGTTACTAGTTTCTCCCTAAATTCTCTTGATTTTCTCAGTGGTTTCCTGAACCAACTCCGGACCCAACAAATTCTTCTCCCCCACTTCACACCAACAAAGTGGGGACCTATATCTCCTGTCATACAAGGCCTCATAGGGTGCCATACCTATACTGCTATGGAAACTGTTGTTGTAGGCAAACTCTATGAGTGGCAGGTACCTATCCCAACTTCCCTTTTCCTCTAACACGCAAGCCCTAAGCATGTCCTCTAAGGTCTGGATGGTCCTCTCAGACTGACCATCAGTCTGAGGATGATAAGCAGTACTAAACCTTAGTTTAGTACCAAAAGCCTGGTGTAACGCATTCCAAAACCTAGAGGTGAACCTGGGGTCACTATCTGACATAATGCTATAGGGTACACCGTGGAACTTCACTATCTCCCTGATGTATAGGTCTTCTAATCTGCTCAAAGGGTAGGTTGCCCTAATAGGTAATAAGTGGGTCTACTTGGTCAGTCGGTCCACTATGACCCAAATGGCATCAAAGCTTGCGGGGACTCTAGGTAGCCCCATCACAAAGTCCATAGTTATGGCCTCCCACTTCCACTCAAGTATTTCTAGGGGTAGGAGTGTTCTTGAGGGTTTCTAATGTTCTATCTTAACCTATGACATACCAAACACCTAGAAACATACTCTGCTACCTCCTTCTTCATGCCATCCCACCAAAACATACTTTTCAAGTCTTGGTACATCTTGGTAATTCCAGGATGCACCGTGAACTTGCTTCTATGAGCCTCCTCCAAAATCTCCTGCCTAAGACTACCCCCTTAGGGACACAAACTCTTCCCTGGAAGAGAATCATCCCATCACCTGACTCGGTGAAACCTGGTTGTCCCCTCCGGGCCTGGAGGTCTAGATCAAATGTTTCGGCTTCCTTAATTCGAATCCTTAACTCATTGGTGACCTCTAGCCTGAAAAGTCTACAACTGCTCCCATCAATGCTCACATATAACCCGAGGTTCCTAAACTCATCCAAAAGCTCCATCTCATGTACCATCATAGATGATACATGCAAAGATTTCCTACTCAGGGCGTCGGCCACTACATTGGTCTTGCCCAAGGTGGTACTTCAACTCAAAATAATAATCTTTCAGGAACTCCATCCACCTCCTCTGCCTCATGTTGAGTTATTTCTAATCAAAGAGGTATTTAAGATTCTTATGATCACTGAAGACCTCAAACTTCACCCCATAGAGGTAATGCCTCCAAATCTTGAGGGCAAAAACCACAACTGCTAGCTCTAGGTCATGGGTAGGGTAATTCTCTTCATGGGTCCTAAGCTGCCTGGAGGCATAGGCCATCACTCTCCTCTCCTGCATCAACACACAGCCTAAACCCTTTCCTGATGCATCACTATAAACCTTAAAGGGTTTAAACAGGTCCGACAACACTAAAACTGGGGTGGTGGTCAGTCTCTCCTTGAGTTCTAATAAACTCTTCTCGCACTTTTCGTCCCACACAAAAGCATGACCCTTGCGGGTCAACCGTGTGAGGGGCAAAGCTAACTGGGAAAATCCTTTAATAAACCTCTGGTAGTAACCGGCTAGACCCAGAAAACTCTAACCTAAGTGATTGATTTGGGCTTCTCCCATTCAACAACGACTTCTATTTTACTAAGGTCAATCGACACCCCTTCCTTGGAGATAACGTGGCCTAGAAAATGGACTCTATCCATCCAAAACTCACATTTCTCGGGGTTGGAAAACAACTTCTTCTCTCTCAACACCCCTAGCACAACCCTAAGATATTGTTTGTGCTCCTCTAAGGTTTGGGAGTAGATAAGGATGTCATCAATGAATACGACAACAATCTTATCCAGGTAGGGGCAGAAAATTCGGTTCATGTAATCCATGAACATGGCAGGAGCATTGGTTAAGCCAAAAGGTGTCACCAAGTACTCATAGTGCCCGTATCTAGTTCTAAAGGCAGTTTTGGGAATATCCTCACTCTTTATTTTGATCTCATGATAGCCTGACCTCAAATCTATCTTAGAGAAAACTGACGTTCCCCTAAGTTGGTCTAAAAAGTCATCTATCCTAGGCAGAGGATACTTATTCTTAATGGTTACCTTATTCAGCTGCCTAAAGTCTACACACAACTTCATACTCCCATTTTTCTTTTTAACCAGGAGCATCGGTGCTCCCAGGGGTGACACACTAGGTTTGATGAATTTCTTCCCAATTAACTCCTTTAACTATTTCTTAAGTTCACTCATCTCTAGCGATGACATCCTATAGGGGGCTTTGGAGATAGGCCCGGTTCCCGACACCGGGTCTATTGAAAACTCAAACTCTCGGTCCGGAGGTAAGGTGGTTACCTTACTAGGGAAAATATCCTGGAACTCCCTAACTGTAGCTATACTACTCAAGTCATATTTGGACTTTACAGTTGAGGAAAGCAGTAAAATGAAACAATGACTCCCATCAGACAGGCATTAAGAAATCTGAGTATAACTAGAGAGTAAACATGGAGGTCTCTCCCTCAAAGGAAAAGGAAGACTAGGAAAAACAATTTCTTTGTTAAAACAGTCAAGCATGACCTGATTAAGGGATAACCAATTCATGCCCAAAATCACACCAATGCAACTCAAGGGTAAACATATCAGATCAACAATTAAAGACTTCCCTTGTACCACAATAGAACAATTTAAACATGCAAGGAAAGTGAGGATTGCCTCTTTGGCCGGGGTAAGAACATTCAAGTGAAAGGGAAAGGGGGGTGACATGCAATTTCAACCTTTCCACACAATCACAATCAATAAAAGAGTGGGTTTCCTCAGAATCATACAATATAATCAACGGAGTCTCATTCAGAATACACATACCTTGCATCAATATATTGGCCTTAGCGGTCGTTTCCCCACTAACGGTGAAGACCTTCCCGGTAGCTTGGGGTTTGGACTGATCCTTCCTCTTCTTCAGGCACTCCCCAGCCATGTGACCCGCCTCAAAGCAATAGTAGCATTTCTTTTGGCCGAACAAGCATTCGCCCCCATGGCCTTTGCCACACTTGGGGCAAGTAGGACTAGTAGGGGTGGAGGGTAGAGCAATTTGTTTGCCCTTAGCTCCCTGGAAGTGAGGCCAATTGTTCCTCCCAGAAGGTGCATCATCCCTCTTCCTCTTGCCGCTGCCCAAGTCTTCACCATAGGCTTGGGTCCTTCTTCCACCAAACTTTGCTCTGCCACCATGCACTTGGTGACCAGAGCAGAGAACTCCCCCAGCTGGAGAGCAGCCACGCTCCTCTTGATTTCGGGCTTCAAGCCTGACTCAAAGTATGAGCACTTCCAACCCTCATTGGGATTAGCCTGGAGTAGGGTGTGATACTTGGCGATCTCTTCGAATTTGGCCATATACTGACCCACAATCATGCTTCCCTATTTCAGCTGCAGAAACTCGAGCCCCTTTTGTTGCCTTACAGGTTCCAGAAAGTACTTCCCTGGGAATGCTGCTTGGAACCCTTCCCAAGTAAGCGGAGTCCACAAAGGAGTCAATCCGACCCTAGCTCTCTTCCACCAGTTCTCAGCCTCCCCTTCCTTAGTTCAAGGATTACTTCCGTTGGAAATGTAACACCCAAATTTATGAAGTTATTTCACATTATCAATATCACAAACAACATACAACATCGCTTAGGTAATCCAATAGTTACTTAAGCTCAACATAAAACAATCATTTACACATAATCAGTTAATTGCCAACAACAGCTCCAGTCACAATACAAAATGGAATTATAGGCTAAATGGGATACAATTGTACATGCGTCCTGACAGAAATAGAACAAGGCCCTTGAGGCTCCACATGTACTACAATATCCCATTCCAAAAGAATAAAGTCTAGCCTGTAAAACAAATTAAAATATCCAAAATAATAGTTTGGGCCACACAACTGGCCCAAACCTCAAATCTCCTCCCAAGTCAAGCATTCGGTCGGGGACCCTGCGAATCTAAACATAAACCACAACGTATAATGATATTGGTTACTCCCTCCGGTCCTTTTTATAAGGCACCTCTAACCGAATTACACAGACCAAAGATTACTTAATATATATTTTATTATACAAAACAAGGCGGATAAAATTTTATATAATTTTTTTGTTTCTAGTGACTTTCTTAGTATGTCACGTAATGTATGTTTATTGATTTTGACACATTTACAAGAACTCTAGAATGGTCATTAAATAAGAAAAAGATTGAATTGTAATATCTACATGAAACTTATTAATATTTGAATTAAATAATAAAAATATACCACATGATAATGAACATTTTACATGATAATATATTAATGTTTAAATTAATAGAATAAAAATTGAGTTTAATATATATATATACTGTCAGTGTAAAAAAGTTATACATGGACATCCAATGATGTGTTGTCACATTATTTATTGAATTTAATGACATATGAGGTGTCATATTCATTAAATGATGTGACGGCACACCATTGGATGTTTGTGTAAAACTTCTTTAGACTGACAGTGTATACCAATTAAATCCATAAAAATTATAATTTAGTTGAATTTTTTAGTATAAACACGAGTTGTTTATAAATATTATATATATATATATATATATATATATATATATATATTTAAGACATATAATTGGTCGGGTCAGATAGGGTATGTTTGGTTCAAATGAGGTGAGAGGAGAGAATGAATTTTAATGAAGGGGAGGTGAGGTGTGGTGAGATGATATTTTATCTTGTTTGGTTCGAGGAGGGGAAGCCTTTGTTAGTTCACAAGAGGAGGGGAGGGAAAATAAAACTAATTTACTTTCATACCCTTTGACTTTTATAACATTCAACTTTATTAATATGAGAACATGAATATCTAAGTAATTTTGATTGTTTTATTTCAAACCCCCTCCCCTCCCCTCCAAATCCCCCACTTTTGGAGGGGAGGCAAAATCCTATCAGGAGGAATTTTGGCCCCATCCCCTCCCCTTCTCTTCCATCCTAAAAAATTGAACCAAACACAACAACCCTCTTAAAATCCTTCCCCTCCCCTCTAAATCCCTCCAACCAAACAATACCTAAAGTTATTTGCTTTATACCTACCAAAAAAGTCAAAACCTACCAAAAAAGTTATTTGCTTTATTTGTAAAAATCTTTAAAAATTAATTAATAAAAATAAATGACCTTTTAAAATGGAATTATAATTTTATTGATAGAAAAGTTTATTTTATTTTTTCTTGTATTATCTTTAGTAAGCTCGTGTTGAATACCTATATTTTAAAAGCAAGATTCATATCAAGAAGTAATGTTGGAGGAAAAGTCTTTATCTCATGACTATTATTAATTTCATCAATTAAAAGAATATGGTTTAAATTTCAATGTAGATCAATTGTCTCTTGTAGCGATTTCATTGACCTTTTAAATTTCAACGTAGTTTAATTGTTTCCTTTTCAATGATAATAAATAAAAATCAGGAGTCAAATAATTAAATTACAAGTTAAAAATATAGAAATAGTCTTAATAATAATTAAATTATAGGGTAAAAATGAATCACATGGGAATGAAAATATTACAAAAAACTAATTAATAATGGAATTATAGAGTAAAAATAAAATTATATATGATGAAAGGTTTGCATAAAAACAAATTAATATTTATATTATTAGATAAATTATATTAAAATAAAATATGAATATTAAATTTTCTGTTAATTAATTCTACATGAAAATTTATTATTATTTAGTTAAATAGAGATATATGACACGGGAATTAACATTTCACATAAAAGCTCATGAATATCTAAATTAGAAATACACTTTAATTTATTTTTTATATAAATCCATGTTTATTATAAATGTTTTACTTATATTTTATTGTTTATAGTTCTATTTTTTCAATAAAAACTAACTAATTAAAATAAATGAGATTTTTAAAATGGATTGCGATTTTTTTATATAATTTTCCTTTTTAAATATTATAAATATTTTTTTATACATCGTTGGGTGATAAATATTAACATTAAATTTATTAATATTCAAATGTTTATTTATTCAGTTGATGATTAAAAAATTATATAAAATATATTAATAGTTAAATGTAAGGTATATAAGCATAAATAATTAATTATAATATTTAGGAATAATTTTTTTTATGTAAAATACGTTAATTTCTATATCATATAAAAGTAAATATATATGAAAGCTTAATAATTTAAGAGTAAAAATCTACTATATAGGGATAATTATTCTACATGAAAATAATGGTTCTCGATTTATAGTAATTTAGATAAACACCTAAGTTTTGGAAGCGAGATTCATACAATAAAATGTTGGAAGAAAAGTCTTTATATTAAGACTACCATTAATTCCATATGATAAAAATATATTATTTAAATTTCAAGGTCCATTATTTGTTTTTGGATTGTTGTTTCATTGACCTTTTTAAATTTTAACGTATATTAATTATTTGTTATTCTTGTTTTATTTACAATGAAAATAAATAAAAAATATGGGGAAATTATTTAAATTACAATTTAAAAATACAAGAAAAGTGTCAATCATAATTAATTTATAGGTTAAAAGTAAACCACACCGAAATAAAAGTTTTACGATAAAAATTATTAATAATTAAAATTATAGGATAAAAATAAATCACATGTGATGAAAAATCTACATAAAAATACATTAAATTGTATCATTATATCACTGATAATAAAAAAATTTGAACTTTAATGGGAGCAATAGCAAGTGAACATGTAGTTGAAGGAAATATTTAAGCGGTATCAATTGTGCAATAAAGATTTTAGTTGATGCCAATGAGATTATATTACCACTATGCTATATAAATTAAAAATTATTTTACTAAATACTTGTATTTATGTTGTAGACGGTCAAACACATAAAATATGAGAAAATAAATAATCTTTACACCAATTTTTATAATATTTTTACACTCATGATTATTATGTTTGTTTTAAAATCATGCTAATCATATTTTTTTAGTTTTTATAGGTCTTTGATTGAGTTTACTTTTTGTGCATCATTTATTTATAATTATTATGTAACCAATATTGTAAATATTTATGACATATTTTTCACACATTACTTCCTCCGTCCCATTTTATTTGACGTTTTAGCAAATTTTTATCTCATTTTAATTATTATTTTATAATACCAATACACCATTAAATGTCTTTTTCCAATTCCACCCTTATTAATTAGTTAACTGTGTTTCTCAAATAATGTGTTTTTAATATGAGGGATAAGGAGTATAATAGGAAATATTTTTTTATAAAACTTAAGACATTAATGACGTTTCTTAATTCCAGCGCCACATCCACGTCACACTAAATGAGATGGAGGGAGTATTACATTATATTTTTAGCAGTAACTTATTTTATATTTTTGTTTTTCCAATCATATTTGTCATATTTTTCTTTACACTAATTCTTATCATATTTTTATACTCATTTTTATCATGTTATGTTTTACACTCATCCAAATCATATTTTCTTTACCAAAGAGTTGTGGCTCAGTTGGCAACGCAGGATGAGACTGTGGGAAGAGCTCTCAGGTTTGATCCCCACTAGACACATTCTTCGAGAGGAGTGAGTAGTCTTAATTGTGATTAAGCCCCGAACAGGATTGTCCTAGTAATAGGGGATACCTATGGTTTACACAAAAAAAAACACATTTTCTTTTATTTGTTCCATTTCCATGAGTGTGTTTGGCAAGACCAATAAGCTAGCTACTAGCTTATAAGCTAGTTTGACCAACACAAAAGTGTTTGGTAAGGTACATAAAAGTAGCTTATTTTAGGAGCTTCTAGCTTATAAGCTACAAGCTAGTTCACCTAGCTTGTAACTTGTAGCTTATTTAATTTTCTTCCATCATTACTCCTATATTTTAATACATTTCCCTTATTATTCTTAATTTCTTTTTACCTATTATTATATATTTTCAATTTTAGTGATAAAAACCTTCCAATTTCTTTTTACCTATTATTACATGTATAATAAATAATTTAAAAAATTATGAATTAATTAAATTGTTATTTTCTTTTCACTATTTTATGAAATTATTTTTATATTATACTATTTATTTTATTAATTTCACTATTTATTTTAATTTTTAATTAAATATTTTATCACTAAAAATTTTAATAAGAATTTAGTTATGTTTTTAAAAATATAAAGTTATAATTGCATAATAATATTTTTTTTTCTAAAAAACACATGTAGAATTTATATAATAAAATTTATGTAGTTATGCCCCTTTATGTCATTTTACATTTACTAACTAGCTTATCAGCTAGTTTTACCAAACACTTCTAATTCAATAAGCTAGCTTATCAGCTCGGAGCTTATAAGCTAGCAGCTAGCTTATTAGCTAGAAGCTAGCTTATCAGCTAGTTTTGCCAAACACACTTCATGTCTTTGAATGAATATATTTTTAATGTATTATTTATTTACTAATTATATATCCAATTTGCAAATATTTATCAAATATATTTTACATGCATTATCACACTAATTCTTTTCAAACAAACACTCCCAAACATTTTTTTAATTAATGTAAGTCTTTTTTTTTTACAATATACATTATTTTTTAAGTATGAATCTTCTATAAAACAAACTCGAGTAGACACCACCATAAACCATTTGATGGTCATATATAATCCTTAAGCATATCAAGGGTATTATCATCATCTTTTAAATTGTTTTAACTATCAATATCATCATATACATGATATTTTACTTAGTAAGATAAACTCAATATTTATATATAAGCAAAAACAAAAACAAAAACAGAGAAAATACTTGATTATCTATATATAGCACTCTCCACATCTAACTCTACTTAACTTTTGGAGTATATAATATAAGTAAATAAAAATATCACAGTTATGCATGGACTGATAAAATCAGAGTTTTAGTTCACAAACAAGTGACCAAGGCAAACAAGCATGACAGTTGCAATTTTTATTTTCTCTCTAATAAAACCAAATCATAATATATGAAGAACTAGCGGGAGAATACAACTGAGCGGGGAAATTGTTCCCGCCAATAAATTTTTATAATTACCCATTGTGATAAATGAGAAGGCGTTAACAACAAAGAAATTGTGACAACACTTCCACTATGCAGGGTCATCATGTTATACCACTTGAGTTGACTCATAATATTCCGAGTTAACTCATCTTATGGCTTTCTAACGAAAAAAATGTTAATATTACCAACGTGTTCTGAAAAAAATGTTAATTAATTCATCTTCTGACTTTCTAATATCACCCGCAAGTTCTGAAAACATATAGAAACATAGAAAATAAATAATAGTTGTAGAACAATGATATTTATGTATCTATTTTATTCTATATGTATTTTTATTTTATTTTCATTTTTATTACATCACTGATCACTCACTATATCTTTTTTTTTCTTCCCTTTCTATCTCTTTCATCTCTAATGAAATAAATATCTCTAAAGGTGTACACCAACATTTTTAATAATTGATTTAGATATACAAACAATAAATCTAATTACTTATGAAGTATTCAAATACTTACTTTGTCTAACTCATTTATTTAGTTGAATAAACAAAAAAAATCATGCTTGATTTTAAATCAATTAAATTTAAATTTAATAAGTTTGATATTAATAACTTTGTACTTGTTTATTATTGTAATTCTAGAGTAATTATCTAAAGGATTATAATTTTTTTTATTATTTTAAATACACCACTTCCCTGATTTTCTTTTCAGGATTTGTCTTTTAAATAAATCACTGTAAACTTTCTTATAAAAGTGATTTTGTATCATCTTTATTGTACAAAAAATTTACTTACAACTTGAATATTTTTTTTTTGGCTAAGCACAACTTGAATCATTTTGTTAACATTACCAGATGTCTTAGAGAGTTTAAACTAAATTCAAGACCACTAATTAAATTAATCATCTACTAGATCTTCTTCATCTTCACATTTAATGCTAATTCTTAAGTTATTTTTATGAACATACAATTATTTTATATCCAACATAAAGACTAAATACTAAATTAATAAGCTTAAAAATATTTGAAGAAAAAATAACTAAGGGAAAAATTAATCAAATCATAACACATAGTTTCATTTTTTAACAAGAAAAGTTTAAGTTTTTTTTTCATATGTAAATGAATAATTCAAACTTCAACAAATTTTTTCCAAGTTTAAACATTGTATTTTAATTTGACTCCGCTCATCACATCAAAGAAAAAAATTAGTAATTATATTCACTTCTATATGGATAGCAATGAAATTAATTTTATTTAGGGTGATCCCAGCACATACGGGTTTTATATTAGTTATAACAAGATTAATAAATTACTTATCTCACAGAGAACAATTATAATTCATAATTGTTTTAATTCTTTTTCATCATAATTTATTTATTATTATATTGCTAAAATATTTGTGCATGAATGGCTGCAAATACTACTCACTATTGATAAAAGTTTTATTAACATATGATAATAATAATATAATAATAATAATAGTACACAACAGTTTTTACAAAGGAGAAAAAAAAGGGTTAAAAGTTAAAACTAAAGCAAATTGCCAACTTAAAAACGAAATTAATATAGGTGAAATGTTTACCAACAAGAAATTCAAGATTCAAATTTAGTTATCGCGGGTAAAGTAATCAGATCTATATTGCAAAATAGTTTTTAAATTATTTTTTTCATAATAAAAAAAATCACAATACAATTTTCACTTTTTACTACCGTCTAAGGATGTCAACAGGGCGGGGCGGGGCGATTGCGGGTAGTGCCTATCTGTATACATACTCGTAAAATTAACGAGTACACATGCGGGTAACGGGTATCCGCGAGTAATTACGGGTATCCATTAATGTTTAAGAATTTAAATTTTATAAAGAGAAAGAGAGGAAATGTTATATAATATATTATAATGTCATACTATATATATAAATAATCATTATATAATACCATTACATGTTAATATATTAAGAATATCATCAAAAAATAATATAAAATAAATTATATCTCATCATAAAATAATAAAAAATCCTAATATTTAAATATATTTAATACAAAAATATGTTTTAATGAATACGCGGGTACCCGCGGGGCAGGTAGTATAATATCCGTCTCCACCCATTTAATAAATATGCGGGTACCCATTGCGGGTATATCCGCAGGTGCGGGTTATTTTGACATCCCAGTACAGTCGTTAAAATACTTACCCATTATCGCATTTACACACACATATATAGAGAATGATTCAAATTACACTGTTACACCAAGTATTACACCACTAATAACTAGAAATCGAAAATATTTTTTCGTAATCCAACTGTTAAATTATGTTTATTCATCATCATGATTATATGTGTCAAATTTCGTAAAATTTTGACACTAATAACTTGATAATCAAATGATTAGATTTTTCATATATTTCAAATGTATATATAACGTTAATCTTGAGACATCTGAATGACATATCAAATAATTTTGGATTAATGCAAAATTTTATATGTATGATCTATGTCATGATAGCTTTCAATCTAACAGTGAATTATTTAATATAATGATCTGTTAAAAAATTATTCAGCGGTGTAACACTTGGTGTAACCGGTGTACTTTGAACCCTCCTTTTATATATATATATATATAAACAAACCTGATAAATTAGTATGTCAAAATTAAATGTTATTTTTTAAGGTTTTAACTCGTAAAAAAAATTTAAATGTTATTTTTCATTTATTTTATATTATCATATTCTTCCCTCAAAACATACCTATTTTAATTTTACACTATAAATTATCACTGGGATTGTATAATAAAAAAGTTGAAAATTAAATTAGTATGGAAATTTTGTTATATTTGTCACAAATCTTATTGATATTTTTTATAGTTAGTTTTACCTAATAATAATATTATTGTCAATTTTTGGCATGCTGGTATGTATTTATAATTTTTAAAGTTAATTTAATAATTGAAAAAATACAATAGTCCGTTCACGATTTACATACACTACACACATTCCATCTTCCATTTGCATCGTTACTTTATTTTTTTGAACTGTAAATTGGATCGTTTGTTAATTATAATTTTTTTTTTTTGAAATCTAGTTAATTATTATTACGAATTGTAGCAAAAATCGCTGTAAATAGTAAATACACTTACTACTTTACTTACAGACACCGAGCGAAGGGGTTGGACTCGAACCGGTTGGAGTGTGCAACTCGGACGCGACGAGTCAACTCACGAGGAGACTCGTTCTCATAATCATATAACTCGGTCACTCAGTCTCTAGAACAAACTATTGTTCTCTAATCTCTCTGCATTTTCCTCCACTAGGGTTATCTCTTTCCCTCCCATTGTCTTCTTTCACCTTCTCATCTCTCAGAAGCAGCATAATCTTCGTCTTCAATGGTGCTCTTCGAACAGTAACCACGCACACTCTCTCATTTCTTTCCCCTTTCAATCTCTCACCATTCTCCCTAATTCATTTCTCCCTTTCTCCAATTTCCCTTCACTCCCGCTCCTCATTTTCCATTTCCACTTGGATTTCTCACCAGCGTTTGCTTTCTTTTGATGATTTTGCAGGATCTGAGTAAACCCTAGCTTTTTTCGCGGCGAGAATCCAAAGATTCTGAAAGAAACAAAATCAAAGGCGGGTTCTCTTGGATTCTAGGGTTCTGATATGGAACCCCCGGTTGCGAGATCGAGGGGTCGCCCGAGGAAACGAAGAAAAGAGGACGAAAATGAAGGGAAATCGGTTCCTGAAGCAAAAAGGACGAGATCGATAGCATTGGTTGGGCGATATGTGCTGAAAGAGTTCCCCAGAAATGGAGTTTTTCTCGGTAAAGTTGTATATTACGAGTGTGGGTTGTATAGAGTCAATTACGAGGATGGTGATTCTGAGGATTTGGATAGCGGTGAGGTTCGTGCGATACTTCTCAGTGATGGTGATTTCAATGGTGATTTAGCAAAGAGGAAAGGCAAATTGGAGGAATTAGTGTTACGGAATAGTTTAAAGGCTGCAGAGGTGTCGAAAAAGGACCCGAACAAAGAGGAATCAGCTGTTGAAGTGCCTGTTTCGAATGAATTGAACGGTGGATTATCGGTTGGAAACAATGAGGGAGAAGATGATGAAGCGGATGCTGATTCGTCGAGTGAATCAGGCATGGGTTTAAGGGAAAAGGATTCTGGGTCTGATGCTGAGACGCCGTTACTGCCACCGCCGTTGCAGTTGCCACCGTCGTCAGGGACTATTGGCGTGCCTGATAAATGTGTTTCACACCTGTTTGCTGTTTATGGATTCTTACGATCATTCAGCACTCGCCTGTTTCTACTACCCTTTTCTTTGGATGAGTTTGTTGGTTCTCTTAATTGCCAAGTCGCGAACACCTTGTTTGACGCCATTCATGTTTCCCTACTGAAGATGTTGAGGCGCCATCTTGAAACCCTCTCATCTGAGGGCTCAGAGCTTGCATCGCAATGCCTTAGGTGCTAATATTTGTATCTACTATTTAGTTTAGCAAACTTTTTGTGCGTCAAGTATACTCAAATAAGCATGGACACTAAAAAACAGTAGCTGTTTCATTGCACCCGCATTGGTCACCTATTTATGCAGACACTTCTAGTTATATTTTGCAGTTTTTCTTTATTTTTTTGAACTTTAATACCGGTATAGATGGGATTATGGGTATGTCGTAATAAATGATATCATTTTATTATGTCTAAAATGACTCACGTTATCATTTAAAATGTTCATTGATTCTCTCTTTTGATTTAAGATCTGTATTTTTATATTAATTAATTTTTAAAATTTACCATATCCACTTGTCCTTGTTGTATGTCTGGTGTCATATCCATTCTTTCTAAGAGTATACTGCTGTAGGATTGTCAGTGCTAATGATTCTTGTTATACTTTATGTTATTATTCTTTTTGCAAGTTCCTTTATGTTTTAAAAGATATTAAATTTGATGTATTTGCAGGTGCAACGATTGGAGCTTGCTTGATACATTGACTTGGTCTGTTTTTGTGATTCAGTATTTAGTAGTTAATAGATACACAAAAGGACCTGAATGGATAGGATTTTATGATGAGGTTTTTAATGGCGAGTATTATTCATTGCCAGTAAGTAGGAAGTTAATAATATTGCAAATTCTTTGTGATGATGTTTTGGATTCTGAGGAGCTAAAAGCTGAAATGAACATGCGTAAAGAATCAGAGGTTGGGATGGATTATGATGATGCAGAAGATATTCTTCCTGCAGAAACTGGGCCAAGAAAAGTCAATGCAAGATATGCCAAGACTTCATTTTGTGAGGATAAAGAAGCTATGAAATTTGTTTCAGCATCAAATGCTGTGAACCAGCCTGGTAACTCTATTTCATATGTTAAAAATACAGAGAGCACTGAGGGTGGTGATGTTGATAGAAATGGAGATGATTGTTGCCTCTGTGGTATGGATGGAAACCTGCTTTGCTGTGATGGTTGTCCCTCTGCTTATCATACTAGGTGTATTGGTGTGATGAAAGTGCAAATACCAGGAGGATCATGGTATTGTCCCGAGTGCAAAATTAATATGACTGGGCCGACAATTACAAGGGGAACATCACTTAGAGGGGCTGAAATATTTGGAAAGGATTTGTATGGGCAACTCTTCATGGGTACTTGCGACCACTTACTTGTGTATGTTCAACATCTTTGTAGTGTTACTTTTACCCTTTCATTTGTTATACTAGGATCAGTACTGGTGTTATTTTTTATATTAATGAATTTTATGGTCCAGTTCTATGTTGTTACCTTAGAATTGAATTTGTGCTTTAATATTTGTTCTTTTTCTTTTGCTATCATTCTCACCATAGATGCACCTCAATTTCTGAAGTTTATTAAGTTTAATCTTTTATGATCTTTTGACATGGATTATTGCAGGCTCAATGTTGACAAAGATGAATTTCATCTTAAATATTACAATCAGAATGACATTCCTAAAGTGATCCAAGTACTCTATGAATCCATGCAGCATAGACCAATATACTATGGTATTTGCATGGCAGTGCTACGATATTGGAGTATTCCAGAAAATTTCTTACCTCTTTCTGTTTCAGCTGGAATAAATGTAAACCCAACAAATATTAAGGAAGAGGCAAAATTCTCTACTTCATTACTTCCTCCTCTAAGTGAAGACAACCAAAAACCTGTTAGTTTGGTGAAGGGAGAATACCCTCCAACTGACAGTGATAATATGGTGCCGCAACTTGATGCTTCATCAGTTATCACTCAAAGTCCTGCTCCTGAAAGCAGTGACAATGCTAGTAGTAAAGAGTGCCCTACTGTGGATATGAAGCTTCCTGAGGAAACCAGGACTGAGTCAGTCATTTCAGCTGGTTCTGGTTCTGTTTCTGTGAGTCATCAGTCTGACATACACTATCACAATTCTGTTAATATGTCAACTGCAGCTGATCCTGCTAAATGCTCTTTGGTAAACAGCTGGTTTAGTAATAATGGTCATGCAAATGATATGGGGTTGCCTATGAATTTTTCTTTGCAAACCAAAGAAAACACCCAAGGCGGTTTTGGAAAGTGTGAACTCAATGTAACTAGCGATTTTGGGTACATGGGTTCCTCCTATAAACCTCTGTCTTACATAAATTACTATATGCATGGTGATTTTGCTGCATCAGCAGCTGCTAAACTTGCCATTCTTTCTTCAGAGGAATCTAGGTCAGAGGGTCATGTGTCAGACAATCAGAGGAAAACTGCATCTGCAATCACTTATCTTCAAGCAAAAGCATTCTCACTAACAGCTTCACGCTTCTTTTGGCCCAGTTCTGAGAAGAAGCTTGTAGAGGTTCCAAGAGAGAGGTGTGGCTGGTGCTTTTCTTGTAAAGCCCCTGTTTCTAGCAAAAGAGGATGCATGTTAAATCATGCTGTTATAAGTGCCACAAAAAGTGCTACAAAAATCCTTGCTGGTTTTTCTCCCTTAAGGAGTGGAGAGGGAATTCTTCCTAGCATTGCAACTTACATTATATACATGGAGGAATGTTTACACGGTTTAATAGTTGGGCCCTTCCTAAATGCAAGCTATAGAAAGCAATGGCGTAAGCAAGTGGAACAAGCTACAACATTTAGTGCTATCAAACCGCTTTTACTTAAAGTGAGTGACTGTTTAGTTTTTAATTTGTTTTACTGTTATACATTAGTATTTGCAAATATTTTAATTTTTGTTGATACATTGGCATTTAGTCTGTTTTGCATTTGTTATTTCTACTTTTCCTGCAATATTTATATAATCCTTGCATATGTAACTTCCCAAGCTTTAGTGTGAGGTAAGGTGTTAGAAAGGCAAGGTTCCTTTGTTAGGCATTCACTTCTTGTGCCCAATGTCATAAAATTCTGACTAGTGATCGCTTGGTTAGGATTGAGTCATTGGTTCACTAGTTGAACTAGTGACTCACTGGTTGAATTAGCATATGTAAAAATTTGTAAATTCTATATGAAATTTGAGGTTTGTAAAAGAGTAAAAATCATTAAATATTACTCCCTCTGGTCCTATTTATAAGAACCTTTTTGAAGGTGGGCCTTGGTCCTTTTTATAAGAACTTTTTCATATTGTATTGTCTCATGCATTAATTATTATTTGACAAAAATACCCCATTAGTGGAGGTAGATGAGTAATTAATTAGTAGAGAGAGTATGACACAATTGAGTAGTTAGATAGAAAGAGAAAGATAATGGGTCTCAATAAATTCAAGGGTGGTTTAGTAAATTTGATACACATTCATGACAAATTTATTGTAATCAACTAAATTAACCAACTTCCTTAATCCGTGTGAAGTAGTTAAAAGATTCTTATAAATAGGACCGGAGGGAGTAACATTTTAAACTAATAATTTTAAGATTAAATTGATAATTGTATTGTAAAAAAGTATTGGTTCATGGCTTTAATAATGAGATATATTTAGTAATATTATATATGTTACATAATAAATTAAAATATTATGTATTCATAGGCTTTTTCTAGGGTGCACCAGTTTAATATTTGGTAGAAGAATGTGTATATTATACAAATTCCGCATATACTTGATGAACAACTCCAATTGCTCGAAGGTTGCACTGCTTTTCATTCCAAACTTGTGTAGGTGGTCCTATGTTAGAATTTATGTAGGTACAATTTTACCTGTTCCCTTGCAGCACATTTCAAGTGAGTGCAGGTGTCAACCCATGAATTTGTCTAGTTTAGGTTGTGTTAACTAGTTAATGGCCGCTTTGATGATGTTACAGTCGGTTTAACAGATCAAAATTGGTGAGTTGACTGAATTGGTCATAAGTTTGATGTTGAATTAGTTGGACTTAGTTCAATCCAACTTTCACAACATTGTATGTGACTTAAACTTTGTGGTGCCTTAGTGAACTCCAAGTCGATTTTTTTTGTTATTAGATTGAAATAACATAGAAGGGTCCTTATATGGTACATCAAATTGAAATCGGTGTATCAATACATGGAATTTGTGACCTATTATAATTATAATGCTTTAAAGAATTTTTATTTTTCCTATCTAGGCCTCCCTCTTGGCTCTTGCCACTAACAGCAAGTCCCTTCACCTCTCACTTCCACCATCGGCTTTGACCACCACCACTATCTCCATAGCCGGCATTCACAACATTGAATGACTTAAACTTTGTGGTGCCTTCGTGAACCCCAAGACAATTTTGTTTTGTTATTGGATTGAAACTATATAGAAGGGTCCTTATATGATTCACCAAATTTAAATTGGTGTATCAGTATTCAGTACACAAAGTTATAATGCTTTAAAGACTTTTTATATTTCCTATCTAGGCCTCCCTCTTGCCACTAACAGCAAGTCCTTCACTTCTCACTTCCACCATCGGCTTTGACCACCACCACCACCTTCCATAGCCACTGTATCATGTCAACCCAACAGACTTCAAACCCATATTCATTGGACCAAAACAACATAAGTGTTGCGAACCACCACAAATCTCATTACACCCGAGTTGGAAATTACTAAGCAATTAGTAGGAGTGTTGATCAATCACAGCATTGATAAAGTGCATTCTTCTTGTTCCAATTTATACACCCTCCTTTATTTGCCTTTGTTTGGTTTTTGAGGTATGATTTGAGCTTTAGCAAAACTTGTTTGTCATGTCCGAATCCGATGAATCCCTAGCAAGACTTGTTTAGCCAAGTATCAAGACCCCATAAGTTTCCATTCTCGAATGTCCCTTATTTGAATAAAGGGACATGACAGTGCTGAGAAACTTGCCCAAGTTTCGCCATTGTTTGAGAGAGAGAATGAGGCATGTGGTGTCACCGTCTATCGTTTGATGGACTTATGTTCGTTAATTCATCTTAGCCACTCATCATTTTAAATAATAAATCTATGGTCATCAGCAGTTGGTGCATCGGTGCACACATTCACTTTTGGTGCATGGGAAGTGTCATAGAAGGCAAAAGCTAAGGACTGCCATATTCCGGGATAAATAGATTAATGATTAGGTGTATTGCTTCATTAGGTTCCTAGGTGGACCTATAGAGAAACAAATTTGCTCAACAAAGCTCATTGATATTGCTTAACCAATTTAAAATAAAATTATCCTCATTTTTTGAAATGATATTGTTTATGAAGCCCATATACTTAATGACACAGGTACAATATGTTAGAGGTACGAGAAATTTTAAAAAACTCAAGATATGATACAACCTAGGTACTTTAACACGAATTTATAAAATATGTATTTTACTTAAAAAATGATATTTGTAAGGAGACATTGATATTTTTTATTAATATATAACCATATTGAAAGATAATGACCACATTTGCAAAAAGATACTTACAATCATAACAAAAAAATAGATGCATATGTTTCTCTTGTCTATATATCAAAATATGTTCTTTCCCTAACAAACATTTCACAAAAATGATGTATTTTTTCCCAATTTGCCAATTTAAGATGTCTACTTCCATCTTCAAGTGGATTGTGTACATCTTCACTAATGTACCACTACCTTGAGCTCGTTTGTTTTCTAGTTGTGGAGGTTCTAAACATGTGTTTAGGCAACAGAGGCTAGTTGTTACCTTTGCCCCAACGTACGTTTGAAAGAGACCGAACTTTAAAACAAATATACTCCTTGTCTCTCCTTTAGTATATCCTTTATCTTTCCTAGATAGAATAGAAGTCAAAGGTTGGAATGGACATAAACCAAATCATTTCCCTTTTGTGGATCCATTTTGTTTCTCTTAAAACGGTGAATAAAGGAGTATATACTCCATTTCCTATCACAACATGCTGATGAGCAAGGCTGCACAAGAACCTTTAAGGCAGTTTTTTGGAATTATATCCCAAATATATCAAAATTGTATTCCAAATGTATTTGTCGATAATTTCCTTTTTAAAAATTAAAAAAATTGGAAGATATCTATGAGTATGTATCTAGGCTTATCGTATGCATATTGGTATTGGATACGAATACAGCATCGATACTTAGCCATTTTGAAATATCAGGGCTTCTATGTTGTCTTTTGATGTATTGGCAAAGCAAGAAACAAGCCATGCCAAGGAAAAAAAAGGCTGACCCAAGAGACAAGTCATCAACTATAGACTAAACTTATTGAAGCAGCTGGTGCTGATTACCTTTCTGCTTTAAGTGACTTTACATACTTGAGAAGATCTTGTATAACTTTGTGTTTGTTATGACAATTGTCATGTATCCGGTAGTTAAAACTTGAAATTATAGCTTGAAATTATAGGATTTAGTTTTTAAGGTAAAGAGAGGGGAAAAGGAGAGAATAGGACTAAAATACTTTGAAATTATTATTTACTTTATATGGGATGATATGTTGGATATGTTACTATGATGCACTAATCCTTATTTTTAATAATATTAGACTTCTAATAAAATAAGGAAACAAAATCATAAAATATATAAAAGAATATGGAGATCAATCCTAAGAGATAATACGGAGTACCTCAAATTATTCTTAAGATACAATCAAGATATATTGAGATATTTTTCATATATTTTAACACAAATAAAATGTGGGCTTCCATGTGAAGATTGTCAAGAGTGGGTGTTTAGGCATTCAATGTGATGATGTGTCAGTGTCATTTGGTTGCTTTTGGAGTGTCCTGTTAACTTTGTTACTATAGATAGTTTAGATGCTGCTGCAGCTGCAGCTGCATGTTAAAATTGCTTTAGGGTTTTTGTGTATGTAATGTTATCCTTGTCCAGACTATGTATCATTATGCATGTGTCAGGAATATCTTATCACGATATTTCCTGCTCGTGTTATGTGAGAAACTTTGTTAATCTTTCATTCTTTAATAGCTAATAAATTTTCATTTTCAGCTTGAGGAGAACATTCGAATCATTGCCTTTTCTGGGGACTGGGTTAAGCTGATGGATGATTGGTCAGTTGAATTTCCCATGATACAAAGTGCTGCATCTACTCTTGGAACAACTCAGAAACGTCCACCAAGTGGGAGGCGTTACAAGAAGAGGTCATCTGTTGATGAAGCTACAACTGATGGTTGCCATGAAAACTTTGTGTGGTGGCGTGGTGGCAGATTTGCTAAATTTATATTCCAGAAAGCGACATTGCCAAAATCCATGGTCAGAAAAGCAGCTCGCCAAGGTATTTTATATTCAACCATATAATGTACCAGATGGGATGGAATTGAGCTGTGTTGGGCTTGGATAAAAATAACCGAGTTTGTAGAAACATGCGCAAGTTCAACTTTGTTTGGTTTGAGTTATGATTTACTTTTTTCTTGTTTTAATATGCTAATAATTACAAATTTTAACATTTTTTTTAATATTATGTAATATATAATTAGTTGTGATTGTGAGCTTTCAACCTGAATATTGGGTGTTCAATATCTTCTGTATTTGAGTGTTATACTGGACTCATTTGATATAATCAAGGGTCGAATCCAGTTAAGCTGAGCCTGCAATGCTCATTAAATAGTTTATTTGTTTACCAGTAGACAATTATTTGCCAATTCTTTCCTATCAGTGTATATTTGTTATGAAATAGAAACTCATATTCTGTTTATTGTGGGCAACAGGTGGTTTGAAAAAAATTGCTGGTATTTTCTATGCTGATGGCTCTGAAATTCCTAAAAGAAGCAGGCAACTTGTTTGGAGATTTGCAGTCCAATTGAGCAGGAATGCATCACAGCTAGCACTTCAGGTTCCCTTTTATTTGTTATGAGTTTTAGTTCTTGCCATGGTTTCAAATTGCTGACTGAATCACCTGATGCGGCCACAATATTGCAGTGTGATTGAAATTCACAATAAAATCCGCAACGCAATGGCTGTAACAGCCGCATCTGGCTGCAACTCTGATAAAAACTATTTTTTTATTCTTTTTCTTTTTTTATTTAGTAGATTTAGAGAGAATTTTGAAGGATTAGAGGGATTTAATGATGATAGTAGACTAATGGTAAATGAAAAATGCAATTTGGGAGGGGGAATAAGAGATGTAGGATTATAAACATGATTCATGATATAACACATTTGGTGCAAGAATAAAATAATTTCACACTGCAACGACCACAATGCACATTGCGACAGCCGCAATCGCAACGACCGCATCTGCAATTTAAAACCATGTAATTCTTGCATTAGCTAATTTGGTTGGCTTTAAGTATATTGGATATTGCAAGCCTTGTGACTTGGTAATACTTGGTTGCTTGCATCAGGTCAGATATCTAGATTTTTACCTCAGATGGAGTGATCTAATTCGTCCCGAGCAGAACATCCAGGATGGAAAAGGTCAAGAGACTGAAGCTTCTGTTTTCAGAAATGCAAATATTTGTGACACAAGATTTGTAGAGGGAAAAAGTTGTTATGGAATAGCTTTTGGGAGCCAAAAGCATCTTCCTTCTCGGGTGATGAAAAATGTTGTTGAAATAGAGCAAGGTGCAGAAGGAAAGGAGAAGTATTGGTTTTCTGAAACACGCATTCCTTTATACTTGATAAAAGAATATGAAGAAGCTAATGAAAAAGTTTCATGTGATGAAGAGCACTATAGTGATGCATTTCCGTTGCACAGAAGGCGATTGAAAGTTACCTGCAAGAACATATTTTATTACCTTACCTGCAAGAGAGACAACTTGGACATATTCTCATGTTCTGGATGTCAGATGGATGTTTCAATTCGGTAATGACCCTAACTTGGTACTCTTTCATTCATGTATTTTTTTCCCCTTCCCTTTTCCTCTTTACACCTATTTTCTCCAAGACCATAATCTTTACCTGCTCTGATTTCAGGTATGCTCACAGGTGTGGTGCATGTCAAGGTACCTATTCCATGCTTGATTCATCATCCTTACCTTACTACATAATGCTGTCCTAAGTTTCTAAGATAATATTGAAATGAGAATATCATGCAGTGTATGAAATATAATTACTAGTGTTTTATGCATGGGCACACTTCAACAAAGAGTAACACCTTGTATTGATGTTTAAAACTTAAAATCAAAGACTAAAATATGTTTGTCGGTAATGGTATGTGAAAGGATGTGATATACAAAGTTTTTTTGTATTCTGTATTCATGAAAAAGTATCTTTTAATATTTTGTTCCATATGGGCATTAGGTTATTGTCATGAGGGCTGTTCCATAAGTTCAGTCTCTACAAACAAGGAATTTGGGTACATGACCACATGCAAACAGTGTTACCATGCCATGTTACTTGCTCCAAAAGGGACTAATAATGAATCTCCAACCAGTCCCTTACTCTTACAAGGTCGAGAAAATGGCTCTGGGACTGTTTCTAATGGACCGAGGACAAAGGCTAGTCATCCTGACATGAAACAAGCTACTTCAGTGACAGTTTTGAAGGGACCAAGGCCTAAACGTCATGATCAAACACCGAAAACTACCAGGATAAAGAATAGCCATCCTGGAACAAAACAAGTTGCTTCTGATTCTGCAAAAAGCCGTCGCAAGAATTGTTCTTGGGGTCTTATATGGAAAAAGAAAGGTAATGAAGATATTGACATTAATTTTAGGACCAAAAACATACTTTTAAAGGGTGGATCTGGGATGCCTCAATCGTGTTTGGAACCACCTGTTTGTCACTTGTGCCGCAAGCCATATAGGTCTGATCTAATGTATATTCGCTGTGAGACATGCCAAAGTAAGTTTTTCTGTAGTAAATAATAAATATGTGATATATTTTTGAAGTGCTTACAGTCATTTTTATAATCCCTGTATTTGGCTGTCACAGATTGGTATCATGCTGAAGCTGTTGAACTTGAAGAATCCAAAATTCTGGATTTATTGGGCTTCAAATGTTGCAAGTGTCGTAGGATAAAATCACCTGTATGTCCTTACTTTGAGCCTAAGGAGGGTAAGAAATCACACACAAGGGCTTCAAAGAAAGAGCATTCAGGAGCAGATTCTGATTCTGGAACATTTACTGATATGAAAGAGCGTGAACCTGCTACTCCCGTCTTTCCTGTGGAGGACGATCCTTTACTTTTCTCTCTTTCAAGTGTTGAGCTGATTACAGAACCTAAGTTAGATGTGGATGCTGAGTGGAACACTGTCTCTGTGCCTGGGCTTCAGAAACTACCAGTGAGAAGGCATGTTAAGCGTGAGGGGGATGGTGATGGTTCTGTTGGAGGTATACCTTTAGATGCTGAATTCTCAACACACAATGAAGCAGGTAATCTGTCCAAATCTGCAGATTCATTATCACCTTTAGAATATGACCCTGCTATGCACTTTGACAGCAATTTACTGAACAACTCTGAAAGTCTAAATTATGAATGCATGGAGTTTGAACCCCATACCTACTTCTCTTTAACGGAACTGCTGCACCCAGATGATGGTAGCCAGTTTGAGGGAGTTGATGTGTCTGGGGACTTGTCAGGATATTTGGGAAGTTCTGGTACCCTTGTTCCTGAAAAATGTGGAGGTGTTAGTTCAATCGATAAATCAGAACCTGCAATTTCCTTACAAGATAGTGATTATAGTTGTCAGAAATGTTCACAAATGGATCCAGTCCCTGATCTCTGTTGTAAGTTTTGTGGGATTTTGTTTCACAGCCAATGTTCACCTTGGGTGGAATCACCATCTGGGCTTGGAAATTGGAGGTGTGGGAATTGCCGGGAATGGCAATAGCTTATTGACGTGTCATCCTGTAGAACTTTTGTGCGCTGTTGAATTTTCTAAGTTCTCTTGGCAAAGGTGGCGAGTCAATGAGAAGGACTCCTGTGTTAATCATACAAACTGGGTCAATGAATGGTGTATTGATTGGTTGCAGGTTCACGAGACAAGTTAAATCTTCATGTTGTGCACTTTCAGAGGTCAATTGGCTTCTGTCGTGTGCCATGTTCTCTGCAGATAAATATTGCTGCTTCCTCGGTGACCTGCCCAGTTTCTTTAAATCGAGTGATATGGTATGATTTTCAGCCTGCTGTCATTGGTATGTTTGACGCTCTCGAATCATGGTATCGGCTGATTTTATTTGTGGGATTGTTTGCCCATTTCACAATTCACAGAAATTTGCTCTGATCGGAGATAAGCAGGTTTTTTTTTATGTTGCTTATCTGACAATTATTTGTATAGGATTAAAATTCTCATTTTTTAGTTCAGCCAAAATTAAGAAGCTTCACTCAATTGAAAAAGAAGCTTATATACTGCATTCATATTCTCATAGTGAAAGCGCAAGGATCACGGTGCTACTCTCAAGTAACTAGTATATTATAATATTATCTGATGTGCTACTCTCAAGTAGCTAGTATATTATAATATTATCTGATGTTATTACGTGATTTTTGTCATATGATTGTGCAACGCTTAGCCTTTTGTCAACATTACCGAATGCTTTTGGGTATATAGTTTACACCCAAAGGAGATGAGTTGCTGCCAATTAATTCAATACTGCTGAATTGAAAATGCCAACTGAAAATTAGCATAGGTTGTTACTTCGGTGGGTTTTCTTAGTTAAAAAAGCTAGAGCATGCCTGCATGCAAAAACTTGGTTATTGGATGTTCGAAGAGGAAGGGGGGGTTAGAATTGACTATGCTTTTGAATTTTAAGACATTACTAGACACCAAAGACTAAACCCAAACTCCTAAAGCATTTGAAATCGAGAAATATTGAAAAAAATTCGAACTATAACAATGTTCTATCCGAGGCAATATTTTACATTGCTATTATGTGCACTGCAAACAATCCAGTGAAGAATCTAAAAAATGCCGACCAACCAAGAAATATCAAACGCCTAGCTCACCCTCGATTCCGCGAGCTCTTGCATCATGGTTTTCATTATCCACCCCACTAGCCTGAGGAGCATATGGGCGAGGGAGGATAGGCTGTGTAAATAAGGTTTACAAGTGCCTAAACCTCATGGAATCGTTCACCTTTTTATTGTCACAGAAGAGCGGCCAGCATTGCCCTAGGGTCTGTCAATGCTTACAGAGGGAGCACTGACTTGTTGAGCCGTGGATGGTGTGTTGGATGTTCTTTTCTATGCATATGGGTTGCTGTGGGATACAGACTAGTTTTTCCTTGACGAACTCCTTCAACTTGCAAATCAACATCATAATTATCCATAAAAGCTATAGAATCAATAGCTTCCCATAACACAAACTAAATCACATACTCAAATGTTAGTGTTGATCCCCTGAAGCAACTGCCATTCGCAGCTGGGTTCTGTCTGCTGGATCCGTTTCAATTCTTACCTGAACATCATTTTTGAATAAAATGTCAAAACAACTATCTCTCAAGTTTTGATAATCAATATGCATAATTTCCATGAATTAGAAATACAACACCATTACTAAGTTAAATTATGAATGCATGACAGATCTAATAAAACCAGAGTTTATGTTGACAACCAAATAACAAGAGAGCAAATAAGTTTCCCAAATCCCATCTTTCTGTGCATGTAGGTACTTAAACGATAAAAATCCAATACTGACAGTCAAAGAATATGATCACTAATGTAATGTTTTTGAAGTTCGACCAGGTGAAAATGCCTTTTCATTTTCCCTCATTTTCACATAACAGATTACTTCAAAATTCTAGATTTTACTCCCAGCAGGAACTGCAATTGGATATGTGATTCAACATATATACTTACTAAACAGAGCATTGCAACAAGATTGTTTAGATTGGGGTCCTTAGGCAGATACATAGTAGAAAAAGGGGTAATCTATGATTATTATACTGTTGATGACGAGATGATCAAACAAAATTGTAAACAAGATTGCTTTGAAATCATTAGCAAAAATACCTGTCGCTCAGGAAATTTGGGCATTTCAGCCACAATATCCACCAGAGCTCCACCTTTTCTACTCAATGCAACTCATATCTGTAAACATTAGAAAATGTGTTAGAAGAACCTACAACATTTTGACAAACCATACTCGAATCCATGATATATAAATTGTAGAGGTAAATCTCACTTAAATATTGCCCATATCTGATTCTATAATTCAGAGTCTGATGGTTGAGTATGCATAATAATTTTAGCATATGTTGAGAGAAGAATAGAATAGTATAAGTCCTGAAAATAAATCAAGTCTCATAAGGTATATAGGCTAAATGGAGCCCAGCTATGAACTCATTGGTAGATATGGTCTGATTCCCCTTATGATACAGTAGGGAGCTTCACATGTATAATGTTAAATATTTCCTTTGGACTAGCTAGACTTGTGTATTGTATGGTAGAATAGAATACAATGGACCTGGGTCTATGACTATGTATATTTGTAAATCTTCATACATGTATATATAATATTCTCCATCATACATAGTTGACACAGAAATTTAATCAAATGTCTCTCGTTCACTCAACATGGTATCTAGAGCCTGATGAGAGGTAATCCTAATTTGTCTTTCTTGGTGGACCCACTGCTCTTCTGTGTCAAATTTGTTTCCGTAAACTGTGTTTCTCTTTGGTTTCCGACTCTCTTCTCTCTACCGTGCACTTTTTCCTGCTGTTTTCTCCTCTTTTTCATCGCGCTACCAGCTGAGATACTGACCTGTCTCCCCGAGCTGAGTCCAACGACGCTCAGATGCGCCTACACACGCACTATCTTCGCCCATGCATTTTCTTGTAGTCAGCTGCGCGTGGCGGCACGTCTGGCCGCCATTCTAGTCGAACTTGCCACCGCCGGAGTCGCCCCGCTATCCTCTATCTAGTTCGGCCCTACTTTGCTTGTTTAGGGTTTAGGCTTGCTGGTCTTCCTTTTTGGACACGTTTTCTCTCTCCTAGTGTTGTTTCTCTCTCACCGTTGACCATGCCACCATATGATATTAAGGTCCCCTCGACTATCTCATAGACTTCTTTAAGTGGTATGAGGAACGCTATGCTTCAAGTTCCATTGCTTCTATTGCACACGGGTAATTCCTTTGTTGGTCTCTCTCACCCCACCTTACTTGGTATTTGGGTTCTTGATTCCGGTGCAAATGATCATATCACTGGTAATAAGTTTCTTTTCTCTACACTTTCTACCTTTGGTTACTTACCATGTGTAACTATGGCCGATGGGTCACAGGCACTATCCCATGGTGTGGGTACTGTTCATCCTCTCGGTTCCCTCTCAATTGACAATGGGTGCATTTGAGAAAACAACTTAATTAAGTGTTTATTCAATAAGTTCTTATCACATAAGGGCTTATGTCAAAAGCAGTTAAGGGAGTTGGTGATAACCAAAGGGGAGACAAGGTACTTAACCTTTGCATAAGCTGTTTCATAAGCTATTTTGAGGAGCTTAAAGAAATAAGATGAAAACAGCTTATGAGCAGGTCATAAGCTCTTTTCATTAATTTATCCAAACACATATATAAGTACTTATGTCATAAGATAAGCTCAAATAAGCTCTACCAATCGCCCATAATGTCCTTTATGTACCTGGGTCTCCGCTTAATTTATTATCTATTAGTCGTCTCACTCATTCTCTCCTTTACTAAAGACTATGCTTTCTTATAGGACCAGAGTTCGGGACGGATGACTCACCAAATGTGAGTCTAATGGTCTATATTAGCTTCATGTTGGTTCGGTGGTGGACTCTTCCCTTCTAATACATGATCAATTGGGTCATCCTAGCCATGCCAAGATGCAACAACTAGTGCTGAGTCTATCAAGGTTGTCAACTTTGTCGTGTGAGTCGTGTCAATTAGGAAAACATATTCGTAGTCCTTTCCTAAAAGTGTCAATACCAGAGCTTCATCTCTCTTTGCTAAAGTTCACTCTGATATATGGGGTCCTAGTTGTATTAGGTCTTCTTTAGGATTCCCATACATTGTTACCATTATTGATGATTACTCTAGATGTACTTGGTTGTTTTTAATGAAAATTTGTTGAGTTTTTTTTTCTATTTTTCAATCTTTTTATCATGAAGTAAAAAATGAATTTGGTGTTGGGAACTTAGATTGTGTTTTATATATTTTTGAATGTGTTTTATTATATAGTATATAAAATCTTTTTTAATGTTTTTGGTAACTATATTGCATTTTTTAATTTTGTAGAAGTGTAATTTTTTATAACTTTTAATGAGCTACATTTTTAATAAATTAAATTTTAACCCAGCCGCCCGCATAAGCCCACTACCTGCTCCAAGTTGGGTCGGGCAGGTAGCCCATTTTATCAACTCTAAAAATACCTCACCCTAAAAATACCTCCTAGGGTCTGAGTCTATATGCTTTGTTCACAATCTTAGTCCTGGGCTAGATAAATTCTCAGGTAGATCTCACAAGTGTCTTTTTAGGCTTCACTAGGTCTCAGAGAGGATACAAGTGTTATTCACCCTCTCTTCATAGGTATCTTATTTCAACAAATGTCACCACTGAGTCTTCTTTTTATTGTGTCTAATTCCACCACCTGTGTTTGAGTCACTTTCCAAGACTATCCCTCATGTCCTTGATACCTCGCATATGTCTCCTGTGCAGGCAGATCCGCCACCTCAACCTCCTCTACGGATTTATCAACGCCTCCAACCATCCCAACCTCCAGACAGGACCATTACCAACTCCCCTCCGGCGCCACCTCCTGAGACTGACTCCCTATTGCACTTCTATAAGTATACACTCCACTCGTAATGCTTCACCTCATTATGTCACTCTGAATTAGACATACATTGGTAGTTTTGAACATAATTAACTACCTAAAGTAGTCCAGGTCCTTGTCTTTGGTCCACGATTAGTTATCATAAACCAAGTACAAGGACCTGGATTGATGAGTAACGAGCTATATACTACAAATCTGTCCTTGGTCTATGCCTTTATGGATGTAACCTATATAAGCAGTTCTGCAGCTACACACGAGACAACAACTACAAAAACCTAAAGGTTTATTTTCAAGAGAGTACTCAATGATAGTTGTCTATTGCAGCTCTTTCTTATAGTCTCCAGCAGTAAGCTCTCTGTCAATATTATGGGCCATCTTCAGATTTAACATCACTTTTTTTCATGCTTTAGCAACATCACTTTTAACCTCCTACTTATCATGAGGTGAGGGTATCTTGAAAAAGGCGGTTGATAACATCAAAAAAAGTTTGGAGAAATACAAGATTGAATGGGAAAAATGGGGCTGCACTTTGATGTATGATGGTTGGACAGATGGAAAAGGAAGGTCGCTTACAAATTTTTTAGTTAATAGTCCAAGTGGGACTGTTTTCTTAAAATCTATTGACACTAGTGATGTGATCAAAGATGCTATGCAGATGTTTAATTTATTGGACACAATGGTAGAAGAAAATGGGGAGGACAAAGTAGTGCAAGTTGTGAAAGATGATGCTTCTAATCTTGTGGCAGCTGGAAAAATGTTAGAAGAGAAGAGAACAAGACTATTTTGGTCTCCTTGTGCAGCCCATTGCCTTGATTTGATTCTTGAAGACATTGGGCAGCTCCCGGTCTTTTATAATACCATTGCAAATACCAAACCTCTGGCATGTTGCTCCGGCAAAGAATTAGACATACATTGGTAGTTTTGAACATAATTAACTACCTAAAGTAGTCCAGGTCCTTGTCTTTGGTCCACGATTAGTTATCATAAACCAAGTACAAGGACCTGGATTGATGAGTAACGAGCTATATACTACAAATCTGTCCTTGGTCTATGCCTTTATGGATGTAACCTATATAAGCAGTTCTGCAGCTACACACGAGACAACAACTACAAAAACCTAAAGATTTATTTTCAAGAGAGTACTCAATGATAGTTGTCTATTGCAGCTCTTTCTTATAGTCTCCAGCAGTAAGCTCTCTGTCAATATTATGGGCCATCTTCAGATTTAACATCACTTTTTTTCATGCTTTAGCAACATCACTTTTAACCTCCTACTTATCATGAGGTGAGGGTATCTTGAAAAAGGCGGTTGATAACATCCAAACAAGTTTGGAGAAATACAAGATTGAATGGGAAAAATGGGGCTGCACTTTGATGTATGATGGTTGGACAGATGGAAAAGGAAGGTCACTTACAAATTTTTTAGTTAATAGTCCAAGTGGGACTGTTTCCTTAAAATCTATTGACACTAGTGATGTGATCAAAGATGCTATGCAGATGTTTAATTTATTGGACACAATGGTAGAAGAAATTGGGGAGGACAAAGTAGTGCAAGTTGTGAAAGATGGTGCTTCTAATCTTGTGGCAGCTGGAAAAATGTTAGAAGAGAAGAGAACAAGACTATTTTGGTCTCCTTGTGCAGCCCATTGCCTTGATTTGATTCTTGAAGACATTGGGCAGCTCCCGGTCTTTTATAATACCATTGCAAATGCAAAGAAATTCACAACTTTCATTTATAGGCACACATGGGTCCTAAACTTATATAGAAAGCATTCCAAAGGAAGGGAATTGGCTAGGCCAGCAGTCACAAGGTTTGCAACTGCTTATCTCACCCTACATTGTATCATGCAACAAAAGAATGCTCTCTGATCTATGTTTGCGTCGGAGGAATGGGCTACTAGTAATTATGCTAGTAAAAGTGAAGCTAAAGAAGTGATGAACACAGTTTTATGTGATACAAGATTTTGGAAGTCCATCCAATATTGCTTGAAGTGTGTGAGTCCACTCGTGAAGGTTTTAAGGCTTGTTGATGGAGATTCACAACCTGCCATGTCATATATTTATGAAGCTATGGATACAACTAAAGAACAAATAGCTGCAAACTTCAAGAATCAAGAGTCCAGGTATAAAAAGATGTGAAAGATAACTGATACTAGATGGAATTTGCAGCTACATAGGCCTCTCCATGTTGCTGCCTACTATCTTAATCCTAAGTAAGTAATTTCATTCTTTAAGTTTTATGTACTATAGTTATTTATTTTAGATTTAGAGATTAAATCATCTTATTTGGTAATTGAATTATTGAAAATTTACATATTTCGTATTTTATTAGGTTCCATTATGATAAAAACTTCAATCCGGATAGTGAAGTTTTATTTGGTTTATATGAAACCATTGAAAGAATGGTTCCAGATAGAAGAATCAGATTTGGTATTGATCAACAACTTGATAAATTTAAGACAGCCAAGGGACTTTTTGGAATGAGCATGGCAATAGACACTAGGGAAAAGAAGCAACCTGGTAATTTTTACACTAATTTACATGAATTTGGAAAAAGCATGGCAGCCAAGAATAAATAATTAGTTATAGTTCTGACTTTTGATTTATGTTGTATTTTATTTTGCTAGCTCTGTGGTGGGAAAGTTATGGTGGAGAGGGCAAAGAGTTACAAAAACTAGCAATGAGAGTTTTGAGTCTCACTTGTAGTGCTACGGGATGTGAAAGAAATTGGAGCATATTTGATCAAGTCCATACTAAGAGAAGAAACCGCCTAGAGCAACAAAGATTAAATGCTCTTGTCTTTGTTAAGTATAATCTTCAACTTGAGATGAGACAAAAGACTAGAGAGGAGAAGAGGGATACTTATGATCCCATATGCTTATCCGATATTGAATCGGATGATGAATGGATTACTAAAAGAGAATCCTTGCTTACCAATTGATGCTTCATGGATGGATATACATGAATCCTTTACTTTAGAAGAAGGAGCTCCATCCAAGAAAAGGAAGAGAGGTATTTGTTCAAACTTCAAACCTATAACTTAGAAGTTTAGAAGTAACATTTTCATATACCTATTAAGATTTTTTATTTTCACTTTCATAGGTCCAAGAAACCTAAATGCCAAGAAGAATGATAAGGGAAAATCTATCATAGAGGATGAAAGTGAAGTTGAAGAGATAATTGCAAATGGAGAGGAAGGAGAAGAACATTTGACAGAGGAGGATGAGGATGAACTAAGTGATGTTGATCTTGGGGATGATGAGTGACACTCAAATTATGACTTTGTGATATGATTATGATTATGTACTAGGACCTTAGCATATGAATTAGGAAGTAGGATAAGCATTTTGGCATCTTCTTGATGTTTTCTTTTTTAGTTCAACACTTGAACATTGTGGCTTTGTGCAGCCAACCACTATCTTTTCTTATGATTTTGATTTATGACTTGGGTATATAATATATCAGCCTTATGCGATGAATTATTCACTTTTTTTTTACTTAAAATGATAACTATTAGATTTTGGACCTGGGCCTAACTCATCCCCAAAAGCTAGCTTGTAGGGTGAGGACTGCCTAAGACTTATATACTATTAATTATTGGCCTTATCTCTAGGCAATGTGGGACTCTAACACACACCCTCACGCCCAGGGCTGGACATCTGGAGCGTGGACATCTATACGGGTGGCGGCCCAATATCAACGGATCGTCTAAGATAGGCTCTGATACCATATTAGATTTTGGACCTGGGCCTAACTTATCCCCAAAAGCTAGCTTGTAGGGTGAGGACTGTCCAAGACTTATATACTATTAATTGGCCTTATCTCTAGGCAATATGGGACTCTAACACTAACATATGTATGTTTTTATATTGTTTTTATTATTGGTCATGTATCTTACGATTCATAAAAAGATTCGATTCACGATTCGGAAAATAGATCTTCGGATTCACGATTCGAATTTCGATTTGATAACCATGCCTTAAACTATAAAGCAAAGGGAGAAATGGGAGTGTGTTGAAAGGAACTAATATTATGCAAGTCTAATTCATATATATTCCAATACTAGATTAGATTTCTGCAAGATATTCGGCATTAGCAATAAATTCAACTGGGTATGAAAGACTAGTGCATGGAAGTGAAGGCCCAAAAAAACGGATCTCTCACTCAACAAGTGAATTATGAGTCTTAGATTTTGAACCTGGGCCTAACTCAACCCCAAAAGCTAGCTTGTAGGGTGAGGATTGCCCAAGACTTATATACTTTTAATTGGCCTTATCTCTAGGCAATGTGGGACTCTAACACACCCTCTCACGCCCCGGGCTGGACATCTTGAGTGTGGACATCTATACCGTTATACGGGTGGCGGCCCAATAACAACGGATCATCTAAGATAGGCTCTGATACCAACTTAGATTTTGGACCTGGGCCTTATCTGATAAAGTATAATATGAACTGAATCTGAGCAAACGAAATTTGGCATACAAATGATTTAGTGATGATATGTAAAGAATTAATGAGCGCAACACATTTAACCTGATGTCAGGATCCTTCAATGAGGTAATAATCTGAGTCTGATGTCTTTTTATGATATCTTGCACATCTGTAATCATAAACATTCTAGTCATATTTTCCTGCACCGCAATAGCATACATGTTATGAACTCTGACATTGCATCTAGCAGGAAATTTTAATCCTTTAAACTATCATATAATAAGATGTGTCGCATAATATTTATATACAGGTCATGCAATCCTCCCCCTCAGCCCCTCCTCCAAAGAAAGAAAAGGAAAAACTAGAAAAACATTAATAAGGATAAATCAACTGTATCCACATAATATAATAAGAACAGTGAGGCATATATGAAGTGTTCAGTAATTATAGTCTGGGGAGCTATATGATTTCACACAGAGATCCTCTATAATTGCAGTTGAAAACTATAACTTAAATATGTTTAATCAATAGAGTGCAACTGAAATTCAAATATGCAAAAGAAAGGAGGGAGAGTTTACTGTAAGTATTTTAAATACAGTCATATTTAATATGATAAGCTTATGCACTTGCATGGGGGTTTTCTGTTAGCACCCAAAAGGCAGGCACAGGCCCAAGTGGGCAGTTGGTTCAATATTTGGCACATAGGCCTTGGGTGTGGAAGGTTTACACTAGGAAGAATAGAAAGGGATGAGGAAAAAGTATGAGCTAGCAGAGAGAGTAGGAATATTTTGTTAGTGGAGGGGAGTAACCGAATTGCCATGATGAGCAAATAAAATAGGGAGAGTGAGGAAAGAGAGGAATCTGGAATCAGGCGAGAATATTATCAAGTTTGTTGTGGGTAGAGGGTAGTAGCTCTCTATAGGAGCACTGCTATGTGGGTAATAGACTATTGTTTTATTGCATATTTTTCCAGAAATACCAATCAGTATTCTTATTTCTGTTTTGCATTGTTCTAAGTTTATTTGATACTGGTTTGTATCAAATTGGTTTGACCTGCCGGATATGGAAAAAAATGACCAGCGATAATCTTAGGGGTGACAGTGACGTTGATGCCACCTAAGAAAAAGAATCAAATTGAGAAGATGATGGAGAGCAGAGTAACAACAGTGGAACAATAACTAGGAACTCTTAAGACGATGGTGAATGAAATCAAAACGGAGATGACTGCGAATCACGGAACGTTGATTGCGCTAATTAAAGAAATGCAGAAAAAGACGTTTTCTGATGATGAAGATGTATCAAACAATGTCGGAAGCAAGACACTGAAAAAGGTAGAAATTGTAACCTCTAAGGGTGATCAGTCTTCCTCGGGGTTGAAGAAGTTATAGGGTGAACCATTGGACGAATTCCGTCAACCGGTGAAGAAGGTTGAGTTACCTATGTTCAACGGGAATGATCTTGCGGGTTGGATTTCACGAGGGGAGATTTACTTCTATGTTCAGGAGACCCACCCAGAGATTAGAGTGAATTTAGCATAGTTGTGCATGGAAGGGCCAACAATCCACTTCTTTAATTCCTCGCTGCACGACAATGAGGAATTGACTTGGGATCAGTTCATAAGGGAGCTTTTGGAGCATTATGGAGGACAGGGTGAAGGAGATGTTTTTGAGCAGTTGACAACTCTCAAACAGTGGGGGTGTATCGAGGAGTATATTCAGAGTTTCGAGCAACTTACGGCCCAAATTAGGAAGTTACCGGAGGAACAATACTATGGGTATTTCCTCCATGATTTGAAGAAGGAAATTCAGGGTAGAGTACACAACTTCAGAGCTTTTGGACCCTTAACGCGAGCTTGCCTGATGAATCTAGCTAGATAGGTAGAAAAGGAGTTGCAGGGAAGTGGGAGGAACTCTAGCCCAACGAGGAAGAGAGATGACAAGGGTGGATATGGGCTGAATACAAGTTCTAGACCCAGTCCTGGTTACACGGGTCGCTCCAACCCGGGAACTGATTGGGTTTATGTGCGTGGAGGCAAAGACTCGGGCGGGTCTGGAAGTATAGCCAAGTCTGGGTCAAATGGGACCAATAATAATAAGCCAGACTAAAGGGGTAGAAAAAGCACCAGCCCAAGAGACAGAGGACTCAAACATTTATCATACCAAGAATTGATGGGTCGGAAGCAAAGAGGCCTATGCTATAAATGTGGAGGACCTTTTCATCCAATGCATAAATGTCCTGACAAACAACAAAAAGTAATGGTGTCGGATGAATTGGAAGAAGAGGAGGAAACAAGGAACAATTTGACTGTAGTAGAAGTGGAGGATGAAGATGTGGATGGAGAATGTAGCATTGTATGCAAAGGGCAACAACCACAAACCCTTAAGTCGAAGGGTAAAATCAATGGTGTACCAGTTGTCATCTTGGTTGACGGTGGGGCTACCCACAATTTCATTTCCAAAGCTTGTGGCACCAATTGAGTGGCCAGTGGTGGACACCAAGAAGATGAATATTAAACTGGGAGATGGCCATAAGACCGAGGCAAGAGGCAAGTGTAAGGGAGTCCAAATTGAATTCGGGGAGATGCAAGTGATTATAGATGCACTTTTGTTTGATCTTGAGGGGATTGATGTTGTGTTAGGAATGGTGTGGCTCACTACACTGGGGGAGATGGTTGTGGATTGGGTTAGACAGACCATGAAGTTTCGACCAAAAAAAAAGACCATGAAGTTTCAAATGGAGGGAAAGGAAATGGAACTTAGGAGAGGAGGCAATAATTTAACCACTCAAGCAGCTTTTCAAAGTTTGTTTGGATGTTCCAAAAGGGTAATCGATGGCTTGCTCTGGTCCACAGAGATTCATGCATCCAGTAATGGAGGAAAGGAAGGCATGTCAGGGGAGCTGGAAATAAAGCGGAAGCAAGAATTGGAGCAACTCATTGCTCATTTTGTAGAGGTTTTCAAAGAGCCTTAAGGGTTGCCACCACCTAGAAACAAGGAGCGTGCCATTGTCATATTGGATGGTGAAGGCCCAGTGAATGTGCGTCCTTACCGGTACCCTCACCACCATAAAAATGAGATAGAAAAACAGGTCAAGGAGATGCTGGTTTCGGGAATCATCAGACACAGCCAAAGTGCATTTTCTAGTCCAGTCACACTTGCAAAGAAGGATGGGACTTGGAGAATGTGTGTGGATTACAGGGCATTGAATAAGGTAACTGTTTCGGATAAATTTCCTATACCTGTTATAGACGAACTGGTTGATGAGTTGCATGGTGCTCAGTTTTTATCAAAGTTGGACCTTAATTCGTGTTACCACCTGTTGAGATATTCTGTTAGATATAATTCTGATTTATTGTATATTCTCTCTTGATTTATTGTATAGCTTCCTTAGTTAGGTTGATTCTATTGTATAGTTTCCTTAGTTAGGTTGATTTTAATCCCAACTCTAGGGATTGATTCTGTCATATATGTGTATACATATTGTTGTAATTCATCAATAACATAACAAGAAATAGAATTTTTCATTCAGTATTTTTCAAGTCGGTACCAAAGCTTTCTGGTCCAGGAACCGTTTTTAACCTAGCCGCCCTCCTGGGTTATCGTCGTTTGTCAGCGGCCGCCTGAGTCGACGTTGTCAGTGTGTTCAGAGGTCGCCGATCGGCCTCTCTGTCGAGCGCCACCTCCAGCAAGTCTTCCACGCGCTCTCACGCGTGGTTTTTGTCCGAGCAGCTCGCCGGCGCGTGGGGTCCACGCGCCACCCTCCAGGCTTCCATTCGCGACGCCGTTTGTTCCGTTGGACTTGTCGGCCCTTCCTCTTCTTATTTTGACCCTTTTCAGGTTGTGGGTCACACTTTCGATGGTCTGTTGGTGGTCGTTTTGGTTGTTGTCTCGTTACTGTTGGTAGTTTTTGGTTGTTTGGTTGCTGTCTCGGAGCGTTTTTTGATCGCAGCACTCTAGGTGGTCTGTGAGTGATTGTTTGGTGGCTATCTTGGAGTTTTTTGGTTGTTTGGTTGCTGTCTCGGAGTGTTTTTTTTATCGCAGCTCTTGTTTGGAGGTGTTTTTTGTTTAGATATAGTTGTTGTTTTTCCTTTCTCTTCATGGCAGAAATTCTCAAGGTTGAATCTAAGGGTAATCATCCAATCTTATTATCTGCTAATGATTATAAAGAGTACCTTCAACTGAAGGCAGCTCAACAGGCCTCTTCCTCCTCAGTCACTATTGCTAACACTGGTCATTCTACAGTCCGTCTCTCTCATTCACGCCTATTGGATCTTGGGTTTTGGATTATGGTGCTTCTGATCACTTAACTGGTAATGTCTCCTTTTTCCCTAACTTATCATCACCTAAAACTCCACATCATATCACCCTTGCAAATAGGTCAAAAGTCCAAGCCACTGGTATTGGGCAAGTATCACCTCTTCCCTCACTACCATTAAAATCAGTTTTACTAGTTCCTGGCTGTCCCTTCAATTTAATTTCTATAAGCAAGTTGACTCGATCACTAAACTGTGCCAAAACCTTCACTTCTGATTCTTTCGTGATACAGGACCGAAGTACGGGACGGACGATTGGAACCGGATCTGAATCACAAGGTCTCTACTACCTTCAGCCTTCTACTTCTACCATATGTGCATCTGTTGAGTCTCCTGGTTTAATCCATCGTCGTCTGGGTCATCCAAGCCTGAGTAAATTAAAGAAAATGGTACCTCATCTCTCAAATTTGGAGTCCTTAAAGTGTGAGTCGTGTCAACTAGGAAAGCATGTTAGAGCCTCTTTTCCTAGTGGTATTAATAGTTGAACTGCCCCTGCTTTTGATGTCATTCATTCTGATGTTTGTGGTCCTAGTCGTGTTCCTTCAATTTTAGGCATCGGTATTATGTCACCTTTATTGATGATTTTTCTAGAAGCACTTGGATATTTTTAATGAAAAATAGTTCTGAGTTATTCAATATTTTCCAAACTTTCTATTCAGAAATAAAAACCCAGTTTGGCAAAGGAATTCGTATTCTACAAAGTGACAATGCTAAAGAATACTTCAATTCATTTGACATCCCATCGCATTCCACATCAATCTAGTTGTCCTCATACACCTCAACAAAATGGTGTAGCCGAGCGAAAACATAGACATATTGTGGACACTACTCGTACTCTTTTATTGAATGCCAATGCACCTCCAAAGTTGTGGGGCCATGCTGTTCTTACTGCAGGATATTTAATAAATCGGATGCTATCCTCTGTTTTGAATGATCAGGTTCCTCATTCCCTATTATATCCGTTGGATCCTCTTTACTCTGTTCTCCCTCGTGTCTTTGGTTGTACTTGTTTTGTCCACGATCTTTCCCCAAGTCGTGATAAGTTGTATGCTCGTGCTATGAAATGTGTTCTTAGGATTCTCTCGTGTCTAAAAGGGGTACCATTATTACTCTCCCACTACACATTGGTTCTACACCAGTGTAGATGTCACTTTCTTTGAAGACACACCATATTTCATTGCCTCAGATGTCTCTCCAGTTGACTCCGATCTCTATTCTCAGGTATTGCCTATTCCTCATTTTGATTCTGTCGTGGCTACACTTGATACTTTCGAGACACCTGAGCCTCCACAACCTCCACCAGAGTCTCCACAGCCTCCACAGCCCCCTGGTGAGATTCCTTCCACACTGCCAGCGTCTGGCCACCCTCCACACCGATTTGGGGTAACTTATGAGCGTCGTTCACATCCTATTGTTCCTCCTCCCATTAGGCCGTGTGATTCAGCCCCTGCTCCAATCTCTTCACCTACTCCAACACCACCTGCCTCAGTTGACTTGCCCATTGCTCTTCGTAAAGGTAGACGTTCTACTTGTAATCCTCATCCTATTTATAAATTTCTCTAATATCATCGTTTGTCTCCTACCTATTATGCTTTTGTCTCTGCTATTTCCTCTATTACCATACCCAAGACAGTACAGGAGGCCTTAACCCATCCAGGATGGCGAAAAGCTATGATTGATGAGATGACAACCTTAGACTCTAATCATACTTGGGCACCTCCGCCTGGTAAATCCGTTGTTAGCTGTCGGTGGGTCTTTAATGTTAAAGTGGGCCCTGATGGACAGGTGGATCGATTGAAAGCCCGTCTTGTGGCTAAGGGATACACACAGGTGCATGGTTTGGATTACGGTGACACTTTCTCTCCAGTTGCGAAGATGGCCTCAGTCCGCCTATTCTTGGCCATGGCTGCTATGAGGCATTGGCCCTTATTTCAATTAAATATCAAAAATGCTTTCTTACATGGTGATTTGGAGGAGGAGATCTATATGGAGCAACCCCCCGGGTTTGTTGCTTAGGGGGAGTCTGGTCTTGTGTGTAAATTACGGAAGTCCTTGTATGGCCTTAAACAATCCCCTCGAGCTTGGTTTGGTCGGTTTAGCAAAGTTATATAGGAGTTTGGAATGATCCGCTGCAAGACAGACCACTCTGTTTTTTTTAAATGCTCACTACACATAAATATATCTATCTTGTGGTTTATGTAGATGATATTGTAATTACAGGTGATGATCAGGAGGGCATCAAGGCTCTAAAGCAGCACTTATTTAAGCACTTTCAAACTAAGGATTTAGGTCCTCTGCGCTATTTCCTTGGGATTGAGGTTGCTCAGTCAAAGTCCGGTATTGCTATTTCTCAAAGAAAATATGCTCTTGACATTCTAGAAGAGACCGAACTCACAGATTGTAAGCCAGTTGACACCCCCATGGATCCCGATGTGGAGCTTCTACCTAACCAGGGGGAGCCCTATTCTGACCCAGGGAGATATCACATACTAGTGGGAAAATTGAATTATCTCACCATGACCAGACCTGATATATCCTTTCCTGTCAGTGTTGTAAGTCAGTTCCTTAACTCCTCTTGTGAGAGTCATTGGCATGCAGTTGTTTGGATCCTTAGATATATCAAAGGATCACCTGGAAAGGGACTTGTTTACAGTGATAGAGGACATACAAACATTGTTGGATACTCCGATGCAGACTGGGCAGGTGATGCAAGTGATAGACGGTCAACAACAGGTTACTGTGTTTTCTTGGGTGGTAATCTTGTTTCATGGAAGAGTAAAAAGCAAAGTGTTGTTGCAAGATCAAGCACAGAAGCGGAGTATCGTGCAATGGCTCACACCACATGTGAGCTCTTGTGGCTAAAGTTTTTAATTCAAGAGTTGCAGTTTTGCAAGGTTGGTCATATGGAACTAATGTGATAACCAGTCAGCCTTATACCTCTCCTCTAATCCAGTTTTTCATGAGAGGAAAAAGCATATAGAGGTTGATTGTCATTTCATCAGAGAAAAGATCCTCTCCGGTGTCATCAAGACTTCCTCAGTTTGCTCCAAGGATCAACTTGCAAATATCTTTACTAAATATTTGTCGGGTCCTAGGATAACATATATAGGTGACAAGCTGGATGCATATGATATGTATGCTCCAGCTTGAGGGAGAGTGTTGAGATATTCTCTTAGATATAATTCTGATTTATTGTATATTCTCTCCTGATTTATTGTATAGTTTCCTTAGTTAGGTTGATTCTATTGTATAGTTTCCTTAGGTTGATTCTAATCCCAAAACTCTAGGGATTGATTCTGTCATATATGTGTATATATATTGTTGTAATTCATCAATAACATAACAAGAAATAGAATTTTCATTCAGTATTTTTCAAGTCCACCAAGTGAGAGTTAAAGTTTAAGAAGTGCATAAAACAACTTTTCAAACTCATGAAGGGCATTACGAGTATCTAGTAATGCCATTTGGGTTGATGAATGCCCCATCAACTTTTCAGTCCCTTATGAATGATGCGTTTAGAGAGATGTTAAGGAGGTTTGTATTGGTTTTTTTAATGACATACCGGTGTACAGTTCAGATTAGGAGTCCCATTTTAAGCACCTAGCCAAGGTATTGGGTACATTGCAGCAACACAACTTGGTTTGGTGGCCAACCAAAACAAGTGCCAATTTGCTCAAACCTCAGTGGAGTATCTGGGGCATATAATATTGAAGGATGGGGTAGCTATGGATCCCAACAAAATCAAGAGTGTTATTCAATGGCCAACTCCCAAGAATGTGAAGGAGGTAAGGGGTTTTCTTGGACTCACGGGCTATTACAGAAAATTCATTTAAGAATTACGGGAAGATTGCAAAACCGCTGACTGAACTCACTAGGAAAGAGGGATACAAATGGGATCAAAAGACACAAGAGGCATTTGATTTGCTTGCTTAAGGAGAAGGTCACAACAGCCCCAGTCTTGGCTTTACCAGATTTCAGTCAAGAGTTTTTCATTGAGAGTGATGCTTCAGGGCAGGGTCTGGGGGTGATTTTAACTCAAAATGGCAGGCCCCTTGCTTTTTTCAGCAAAGCTTTGGGTGAGAGAAACTTGTCAAAATTAGCGTATGAGAAGGAATTAATGGCGTTGGCTCTTGCTATACAACATTGGAGGCCATATTTGCTGGCTGAAAATTCACTGTATGCACAGATCAGAAGAGTCTCAAACAATTGCTGCAACATAGGGTGTCAACCATGGATCAACAAAACTGAGCCGCTAAGTTATTGGGTTAACGGTTTGACATCATATATAAACCCGGAGCTGAAAATAGAGGTGCAGATGCGCTGTCCAAAGTAGTTGAGGAGGGTAAACTTGCCTCTTTAATTTCCTATCCTGAATGTGTTGATAGTAAAATGTTGATAGAAGAAGTTCATCATGATGAAAAACTGAAGACAATCACTGTTGAGATACAACAGGGTGATGCATCTACACCGGGGTTTACCTACAACAATGGAGTGCTTCTTTATGAGGGCAGATTAGTTATCTCAGCTCAATCCACATGGATCCCTACTCTAATGGTTGAGTTTCATTCGACTCCTCAAGGTGGACACTCGGGATTCTATCGGACTTATAGGCGAATTGCTGCAAATATTTATTGGCTTGGAATGAAGGCAAGGATCCAAGAGTTTGTCAAGGCATGCGATGTGTGTCAACGGCAAAAATACTTGGTTGCTTCCCCTGGTGGATTACTACAACCATTGGGTATTCCAGATCAAATTTGGGAAGAAGTCTCCATCAACTCCATCACGGGGATGCCTAAATCCAAGGGGTTTGGAGCAATTTTGGTGGTGGTAGATAGGCTGACAAAATACAGCCATTTCATTGCTTTGAAACATCCCTATATAGCGCGGGTAGTGGCTGAACATTTTGCAAAAGAAGTGGTGAGGCTGCACGGGGTTCCTGCAACCATAGTCAGTGATCGGGATCCAATTTTTGTGAACAAATTTTGGCCAGAGTTATTCAAGCTGCAGGGAACTCAGCTGAAAATGAGCACAACATACCACCCCCAAACAGATGGGCAAACAGAGGTGATCAATAGTTGTTTGGAGACTTTCCTTAGGTGTTTTATAGCAGACCAACCCGAGACATGGGCTCATTGATTGCATTGAGCAGAGTATTGGTATAATACTACCTTCCATGAGTCTACAGGAATCTCGCCCTGTGAAGCCGTTTATGGGAGGAAGCCGCCGGTACTTACAAGGTTTCTACAGGGGGGAAGTGAGGGTGGAAGCCGTGCATAGAGAACTTGTGAACCAGGATGAAGCACTTAGACTTAGACAATTGAAGTATCATCTCTCTTGTGCCCAAGAGAGAAAGAAGTTTCAAGCTGACTGTAAGTAGCAAATAGGAGCTTTGAGGTTGGAGAGTGGGTTTTCTTGAAACTCAGGCCTCACAAGTCACAAACAGCAATCTGTAAATTCATGAATTAATGCTAAGTTAGCAGGGCGGTATTATGGGCATTATCAAGTGCTGGACAGAGTAGGGCCTGTGGCGTACAAACTCCAATTGCTAGTGACTTCAAAAATACATCCAGTTTTTCAAATATCCATACTTAAGAAGGCAGTGGGAAACTACAAGGTTGTAGAGGAGTTGCCCCAAGGAATGGAAGGAGATCAGACTGACATAACTGAACCTGCAGTTGTGCTTGCCACCAGGTCTGTGAATGTGGGAGGAGACATGGTTAATCAGTTGCTGATACAGTAGCAAGGAAAAACAGTTGAAGACGCCACTTGGGAGGATGAATTCACTATCCAGTCAGTTTCCTCACTTCAGTCATGTGGACAAGACTGATTTTGTAGGGAGGAGCAATGTGATAGAACTGGTTCAGGATAAATAGGAAAAAACTGGAAATTTTATTCAAAACAGACCTCAAACTCTAGCTCAATATCAGATTTATATATGAACTGAGATAGAGATGCTAAATACAGAGAAAACAGAAAAATATCCCTCTAGGTATTCGAGAGACCTAGACTCTCCTACCCAATATTTTCCAAATACAAAACTGAAGTCCCTCTCTAAATATCCCTCCTTCCAATTTATACCAGCCTCCCCTTTATTACAATTTACTGTCCACTGGACAGTTACAATCTCCCCCTCTTCCCTATTGATTCCTGCCTCCCACTAGCACAATTAATTGTCCACTAGACAATTACTATTATTAATAACTCCATGTGGCATTAATATTCTATTGCCACTCTTCCTCTCCCTACTGTAAAACTTCTTAATGGGTGGTTTGTAACACAATGTAGCACCCAAAAGGCAGGCGCAGGCCCAAGTGAGCAGTTGGTTCAATATTTAGCACATGGTCCTCGGGTGTGGAAGGTTTACACTAGGAAGAATAGAAAGGGATGAGGAAAAAGTATGAGCTGGCAGAAATTGTAGGAATATTATGTTAGTGGAGGGGAGTAACCGAATTGCTATGATGAACAAATAAAATAGGGAGAGTGAGGAAAGAGAGGAATCAAGGGAGAATATTATCAAGTTAGTTATGGGTAGAGGGCTGTAGCTCTCTATAGGAGCACTGCTCTGTGGGTAATAGACTACTGTTCTATTGCATATTTTTCCAGAAATATCAATCAGTATCATTTCAGTTTCCAAATTCTTATTTCTGTTTTGCATTGTTGTGAGTTTATTTGATACTGGTTTGTATCATTTTCTCAACAATTTGCCATCAGCAAAGATTCAAGGAAAATAATGGGATGGTGAGGTCAGCTTTTGCAATTTAATAAATGGATAAATTAATTAGCACTTGAAAACTCTCAAATGCAAAACTTTTATATGCATCTCCGTATTGTGATCTTTCAGTTCACATACGTTGGGACTATAATGGCAAAAAATAAAGATACATGGTAGAAATTTGTCAGTTCATAAATTTTATATTTATTTAATTATTTCATTGCAAGTTCATATTCTGTCAAATGCAACAGAGTGTGGTAATATACTAGAGAAGTTCTCATTTTTCTAGGGCTTCTCATTAATAAGATACTATGAGAAGCACATTAATATGAATGTACAATTAATTATTTAACATGAAGACAATAGCAGGCCTTACAAAAGCTTACAGTTTTCCCACTACCATACCATAGTCAATGCTAGGCACTGGAACGTTTCATTACGGTTGATAATATCATTGCGCACAGTATTTATTACCAATCTCAGAAAGTCATGATTTTCATTGAGCAAAGACAACGTCACGATGTACCCAACCTGTAGTCAGTTATTGAGAAATTAGAATTTCTAAGTAAGCATTTTAGTGAACTGAGATGGCACCTAACGAGAATTAGGGAGGGGGTGGGGTGGGGGGTCAGGGGGATATAGCAACAACCAACAAGTCATTATAGAAAGGTGTCACAAAACACACACACACACACACACACACACATATATATATATAATTACCTGCTTTTCTGGAAACTTCGGAGCAGATATTAGAGAAACAGCTTCCATGTGACCAAAATCCACATCGGAGCCAAGCATATATATGTGAAGCATTTTTGAAACATGTTTCTTTTTCTCATAAGGTGTCAAGCTCTACATATAGAACAAAAATGGATAAGATTAATATACGTTCATTACCAAGACATTTAAGTTGTCTTGGTTAGCAAGCAGAAACTGGAGATGGTTAATAGATAAGCAGATTTTTTTTTTAAAATTTGCAACCAAAAAAGGAAGATAAGAAAAAGAAGCAACTTTACTTGCAAATGCCCAAATGCTTTTAAAAGTTATAAGTAATGCAGTAAGTTTCCAAATCAAACCTCATAATCCCCTCCCATCCCACCATGTATGGAAAGTCATAAATTAAGTTGAGAAGGATTTACCAATCAGCAATCAGCATGGTCACTTGAAGTTAAGCCAGAAAGTAACTATCACTAGTACACTACTTGCAAGCAGAGTTGTCAATCCCAGATAGCGGCGCGTAGCGGCAGGGGGCCACTACGCCGCTATAGCGCCGCTATTTCCCGCTAAACTACCCTGATTTGTATAGCGGCAGGGGGGCCGCTACGCCGCTATAGCGCCGCTATTGACAACTATGCTTGCAAGTTGCAATGCATTTACCTGAATCTGGTGAAACTAATAGCATGGACCTTCTAGTATAATCAAAATGACAGAACTTAAGTGCAGTGCAGTGGTATACAAGGACTAACTTAGGCACCACCAAAATGATTTTACAATCAGATTTTTAGAGAACCAGCTATAGGTTCACCAAACAGTTATTAATAGTCAACATCAAGTATTTTAATACACAAGCTCAAACTATTAAATAATTGATGCTTGGCATTCCATATTAACTTGATTTATAGTTTGTTCGGTAAAACTAGCTAAAAAACTAGCTGAAAGCTGAAAAGTTAGTTGATTTGATTGAAGGTGTTTGGTAAAACTAGCTGAAAATAATAAAATGACATCATTAATTATTAAACAATGATGAGTGGGGTGGTTGAAGGATAAATTGGTAATAAATTTTCAGCTAGTAGCTAAAAATGGGAGCTTTTTTAAAAAAGCTTCCTCAAGTAATTTTTCAAGAAAAATCGGTAGCTATCCAAAAACGCTACCTTACCAAACACAATTGAAATAGTTTCAGCTATTAATTTCAGCTTCCGCCAGCTAAATAACTTACCAAACACACTCTTTAAACAACCAAGGGGTCATGAGAAGTGGATACAATTCAACTAGTCATTGACCTAAGAGAGGAACAATAAACTCAACAGGCAGGCACCTTGAATTTTCCTTGAGACGAGAAAATTGCTGTTCTGTCCAAAGACTCCTCCATACACAAGTTACCATGAGTGCTTTTGTCTATTACCCGTATCATACTAACACACATCCATGTGATTTTTCATGCAACAGTCACTTCCTATTCAAGTTATACTCATCCTCAAAATTACAAAACATGCTCAAGAACCTGTGTTTACATCATTTTCGAGTGCAAATAACGACACACAGAGTGTACAAACTCGAATTTCGGTTCCGTGTTACTCATTGACGGAAATCAAACGCAGGACTGGAGAAGAGCAAACCAAGAGAAGGAAGAAAATGATGACAATGCGAGGAGAAACCCTAACCTTGTCGTTCTTGAAGCTGGTTCGGATTTTGCCGAGCTCCTTGTCGACGCGGAGCCTCTCGCTCTTTGTTCTGGCAGTTGCGGATGTCACTGATGAACACAGAGAGGCCTCTCATCCCGGACAACGCCATCTCCGCTTGGATCCACCGCCGGAAAGGAGCAGTAACAATTCCCGTTTAACGATGGATCCACCAACACAATTCGCATTCCACAAGATTCAGATTCAGCTCCAATTCGGAAAGGAAAATGCATTGCGCAGAGAGAATCTTGAGCGAGAGAGAAACAGATATTGAAAAAACCTCTGCTGGAATGACAACTTCCTATATTTGCCGATTACCATTACAAAAATCTCTGCAAATTGTAATTTTCCATCATGTTCACAATTTTCCCCTTACCCCATGCTTTTCAGGGTTTTTTTCGTTGGACTGTTTAGTGTTAACAACTACTCCGAAATAATGATGGATTATTATTATTCTTTTACTTTGAGAAATGATATTTATCCAACCCTACAACAATATAATAAAAATATAACAAAAAGAATAAAGAGAAAAAAAAAGGTAAAATGTGATATGCGATATAGTCGACAAATAAAAAAAAATGTGTTATAAGAATTATTGAGTGTATTTAGTAGTATATTTCAACTAATTACTTGTTATAGCTTTTTTTAGAAAAACTAACATTTTCAATCGATAGTTAAAGAATTATTACAAATTTATTTTTTAATAATGTTCACTCATTTTTACTTTCTTTGATCCTATTTATAAGACAATATTTGAAATTTTTTTATGGTTTTTTTTATAAGATAAAATCATAAAACACACAAATTTAAAAGTATTTAATATTTTTTTCTCATATTTACTCTTATTGACTATTAAAGGTTTTTAAATTGATACAATTACCATGGTAAGGAAATTTAATTTTAAATAGGGGAAACTTGTAGTGTTGTAGAACAATTTTTTGAAAATCAATGCATTGATTACTTTTCTTAATGTGTGATTTAGTCTGAATTGTTTTATAAATAGGACCAGATGAAGTATTTAATAATTAAAGATGTTATATATTATTTTATCATTTTCAACTAGTTTTACTAGACACTTTTACCCTCTGTTTGGTTATATAAAAGAAATAGAGAAGAGAGAAATAGGGAAGAGAGATAGTGAAGAGAGAAATAATGGAGAAATGAAGTAGAAATAGAGGTTGTTTGGTACTAGAGAAATAGGATAGAGATGGAAGAGAAATTAATTTTGATAGTTGTTTGGTTGTAGAGAAATGAGAGGCAGATGGATGTGTAAAAAGTTAAAAAGACTAAATTACCCTTTAAATATAAATACATTAATGATTATTTTTTTGTCAATAGGGGTAAAATAGTCTTTTTATAATTCTACCCCATTTTTCTCCCCATTTTCTTCTCATGAGAGAGGAGATTATGGTTGGTGTAGGTCCCACTCCTAATCTCTCCTCAAACTCTCTCTCCCTTGCCATACCAAACAAGATGGTTGGTTACTATCTCTCCATTCTCACTCTCCCCTATCTCTCTCTTTGCAAAATCCATAGAAACAAACAAAAGGTTAATCAATTCAGCTAATTTTTTCAACTTTCAACTAGTGTTTAAAGGCATTGTTAACTGAATATTTTTTTTTTGGGTTGAAGGGAGGGGACAAACCCCACTAAACAACAAATGACCTAGAAAAACCAATGCCAACAAGGTCAGCTAAGACAAAAGGAGAAATAAAAGGAGGAGGATCAGAAAAGACATGAAGACCCCTAGTAACTTGGTGGCCAGCATTCGCAAGTCTGTCAGCAACAAAATTTCCTTCGCGGAGCACATGGCTAACTCTAAATCGCTTAAGCTTGTTGAGGTTACTTCTAATGACTGATACTAGATTAAGACACGGATGATTTCTATCCACACCATTATTCACGAAATTGACAGCCACAGTAGAATCACTTTCAAACCATATGTGTTGGTCCCTCCTATGCAAAGATGTTTGGATAGCATCCTTGAATGCCCAAAGCTCAGCCACAGTAATTGAGGCAGTGCCAATATTTCGAACAAGACCGCAAATCCAATTCCCATTTGCATCCCTTAACACACCACCACTAGAAGCATGAGAGTAAATTCCTCTAACTGAACCATCAAGATTCCACTTCACCCAACCAACATTTGGAGGAACCCATTTAACATCATTTCTCACGGTCTGAGGAGAAGCACGAGATAAACAAGGATGCTTAGTGTACATGAGATACTCCTTATTTTTCCACTTTGATTCAGAATTTGTATTGGGAAAGTTCATAACAGCATCATAAGCAGATTTTAAACTAAAATTCCCATCATGAGAAAGACCCCAAACAATTCGGTCTTCTCCCAAGTCATCTAAACCAGCAATATTAGCTGAAATCTCATCAACAACATTATTAGGGAGCCAGGGGAGAAACTATCATATAGCCAACAACCCTCCTTGGTAGAAACATCCTTCACCGTCTCCTGAAGCTTGCAATCTGGGATATCAATTTCCACAAGATCTTTCAGAATAACCCCAGACTTTAGCCAGCAATCTGTCTTGAAGCAGGTATAGGCCCCATCACCCACCCTCCAACAGAAGCCTTTTAGAACATAATCCCAAGAACTACAAATGCTACGCCAAATCATTGATTCATTATTAAATCTGTTCATAATGGGAATTGTACTGGAGCCTGCCTTGTATTTAGCCCGCAGCAGACAGACCCAGAGAGCTGAAGGTTTATCAACTAGGCCCTAACCCAACTTCATCATAAAAGAACGGTTGAAAGCATACAGATCCTTAAACCCCATGCCACCTAAATTCTTTGGAAGACAAAAGTGAGACCAAGCAAGAGAATGACACTTAGGAACACCATCTCTTGCGCCCCATACAAAGTTACGACAAAGCCGCTCCAGCTTATTGCAAATAGACTTGGGAAGAAGGACGGTCTGCATTGTATAGGCTGGTAATGCTTCAAGGACAGCTTTTGCTAGTGTGATGCAACCCGCAAAAGAAAGAGAATCTGCTTTCCAATTAGCCAACTTTTTATGAGCATGATCAAGAACATAAGCATATGTATCCGAATTTACTCTTTTATGAAGAAGTGGAACTCCTAAATACTTTCCATGATCAGCAGTTAGAGAAAAACCAGTAATGGAGCTCAAGTTGTTTGCAATAACAGGATGAACGTTTTTTTGAAACCAAAAGCTTGGTTTTGGAATGATTCTCCCGTTGACCTGCAGCAAAGCAAAACAAATTGAGACGGTCTAAAATTACCTCTGCTTGATCAGGGGAAGCTTCAGCAAATAGAAGGAGATCATCAGCAAAAAATAAATGGGAAACCTTAACACCCGAACGCCCCACGGAGAAAGGCTTCCACAAATTACTATTAACCTTGCTGTTAACTAGCTGGCCCAGGCACTCAACACAAAGAACAGAGACGTAGGGGGATAAAGGGTCTCTTGACGAATCCCTCTAGAAGGAGTAAACTCTCTAGTCTTGTCTCCATTAAAAAGGACCTGCATAGAAGAAGAAGTAATACAGACCATAATCATATTACAGAAGTGATCCTCTAAACCAATATCACGCAAGGTATCTTCAATAAATTCCCACCGGAGGAGATCATAAGCTTTCTCCAATTCCACCTTAATGGCCATGTACCCTTTCTTAGATTTTACGACTCTTATAGAATGGAAGATTTCTTGAGCTAAAATTATATTATCAGTACTGTGCCTCCCTGGAATGAAACTGCATTGGTTTTCTGCATCCAAAGTACTCATATGCCCCCTTAAACGAGTTGTAATCGCTTTAGTCAGAGTTTTGTAGATGACATTGCACATTCTAATGGGGCGATATTGACGGATGCTATCAGGAAACTCAACCTTAGGAATAAAGAAATTAGAGTGCCATTAACTTCCTTAATTTTCTTAGGATCAACATAAACCTCACTGATAAAGCTACATACAAAGGGGCCTATGGACTCCCAGAAGGTATGGAAAAATACTGGATGAAGACCATCGGGGCCTGGAGCTTTAAGCGCCCCCATGGAGAAAACAACCACTTTAAGCTCACTAGAGGAGAGAGGAGCTCCCAAAGAATGCAAAACATCTGTAGAGAGTCTGGGAAAAGCATTACGAAAGGGCCAAACAGCAAACTCATTGTCCACTTTAAACAAATCAGTAAAGAAAAAGACAACTAGCTCTTTTAAATCATTCTGATCAGTAATCAAAATACCATCATGGTTGAGCAGAGCCTCTATTTTATTTCTTTTCCTCTGGATAATGGTAGATAGATGGTAAAATCTCGTATTACGGTCCCCAAAGCGAACCCAATCAGACCGGGCTTTTTGGCACCACAAGAGCTCTTCCTGATCAAGAATAGTAAGGTACTCCTTCCACAGATTATTCAGTAAGACTTCAAGACCCCTATTTGGACCTCTCTGCAGACGAATATTAACCCCCTCCATTCGGTTCATCAATTTCTGCTTTCTGTAAAAAATGTTACCAAAACAAATTCTATTCTAATCAGTAGCTTTTGTTTGAAAGGCACTACATGTTGTTTTCCAATGCACCCCAGGCTGCCAGACCTCATTCACTACACTGGGGAAGGAAGAATCCGACAACCAGCTAGCTAAAAAATGAAAGGGTCTGAGAGGAGATGTAGACTGATGAACTGAATTGAATCTCAGGAGAAGCGGATTGTTGTCTGACTTGAGGGAAGGGAGATGCAGAACACTAGCTTCAGCAAAACGAAGATGCCACATATAATTGCTAACTCCCCGGTCTAATCTCTCCCGAATACCATTCCAAGACCACGTAATGGGGGGACCATTATAACCAATATCGGAAAGCCTACAAGTATCAAGACACTCTCTGAAATCAAACAAAGAAGTCCCATTAACAGGGCCACCACCAAACTTTTCAGAATCAGAGAGCAAGGCATTGAAATCACCCATCACAAGCCAAGGAATATCCACTGAGAGAGCAATCGTTTCCAATGCAGCCCAAAGCATACGCCCATCATTAAGACGAGGTGCTCTATAGACCGCCGTAAATAACCATGGTTGAGAGCCATCTTTTGGGTAAACACAAGAATGAATAAATTGCGAATGTTGAAAAAGAACATCCACATCAACAGAATGACCTTGCCAGAGAAGCCAAATCCCTTCAGCGAAACCCCTCGCTTCCTGTCTAATGAAATTTGAAAAGCCCAAATTACGAATAACATGATCGGCCTTATTCCCGCTAATACGAGTTTCAAACAGCACTAATAGATCAAGGTGATACCTAGACGACTAGTCTTTGATAAGGCGCGGAAATGTTTTTGTTCCTGCACCTCTTACATTCCAGGTAATTAAATTCATAAAATCAAGAGGATTGTTTTTGGTGGGGAGTCAAATCCCCATGGGACTCCAACAAATCCTTCTGCACCGGAGGAAGAATATCGAGAGGCCCCTTAGTAGCGATAGTGCCATTAACCAAAACCGTTTGACCCTCATTTAAAACAGGGCCTATTTGGTCCACATTCAAAACAGGGCATGTTGTAACATTGTCATCAGGGGGCTTACTTGATGAAGCATGGGCACGACCCAATCCAGAAAGGCCCAAATTTTGAGTAACCATGGTAGCCCCATTTGAAACAAGACGACTAGCATTACCCCCAATTAGATTGGCTTCCTAGAGAGAAACAAAAGGCAAAGTGTTAATAGGAGCAGTAGCTATTTTACGCGTTGCCTCTTTAATGTTGAGATTAATTCAGATTTTAGAATTCTGTTATTCTGTTATGTTAGGTACAGTTAGTTCAGTTAGTTAAAAGATTTTTTGTACTTGTATAAATTTCACACAGTTCATATGGAATACAACTAATATTCCCCACTCAATTCTCTTGCTGTTAACTCTCTAAATTCCTAGTTTTCTGATAACCCGCATTAACAGTGGTATCAAAGAGCACTCTAGATCCAGGACCTGTATAGGCGTTGCAACGATTGTGGTGGTGTGAAGCTGAGGCATCTGAGCTGTGGAGATGACAGGATCGAACGGTTCCTTCCCTGCCAATCTACCTGTTCTTGATGGCAAGAACTTTGAGAAATGGTGTATTCAGATGCGGGTCATTTTTGGATATCAAGAAGTCTTTGAAATAGTCAGTAATGGGTTCCAAGAACCAGGGAACAATGCAACAGAAGCTCAGAAAACTGCTTATAAGGATGCAAAGAAGAAGGACTGCAAGGCACTTTTCTTGATTCACCAGTGTGTGGACTCTGCAAATTTTGAGAAGATTGCCTCGGTGAACTCAGCAAAGGAAGCTTGGGATATCCTAAACAAGGCCTACTCAGGTGCAGACAAGGTGAAGAAGGTGAGACTGCAGTCACTGCGAAGGCAGTATGAGCTCCTGCAAATGACTGAAATAGAAACCATTGCTGAATTCTTTACCAAAATACAAACACTTGTCAACATGATGAGAACATATGGAGAGAAATTGTCTGATCAAATGGTAGTAGAGAATATCCTGAGAGCCTTGACACCCCGGTTTGATCATATAGTTGTGGCCATAGAAGAGTCAAAAGATTTAAGTGAGCTAAAAATAGAAGAATTGCAAGGCTCCCTCGAGGCTCATGAACAAAGACTCAATGAGAGGAAAGTTGGAGAAAAGGGAGCTGAACAGGCCTTGTAGGCTCATTTTGCCCGAAGAAATGATGGAGAAGGTAACAAGAAAGGCAGCAGTAAAGGTAAATGGAAGAACAAGGAGAAACAAGGAGGAAACAGTCAAAGATTCATTTCTGACAGAAAGCTAGATGAGGGGAGCAGCAAGAAAGGTGGAAGTCTAAACAAGAATGTCAAGAAGAGACAAAACAAGAAGAATATCCAATGCTTTAATTGTCAGAAGTGGGGCCATTTTGCAAGTGAATGCAGATACAAAAACCAGCAAGTCAAAGAAGATGAAGCACAACTTGCACAAGATGAGGAGTCTGAAGATGATCATGTCCTGCTTATGGTAACAACCAAATCAGAAGATGACTCACTTGATCAGTGGTATCTAGACACGGGGTGCTCAAATCATATGTCTGGAAGGAAGGAATGGTTTGTTGATCTCAATGAAAAGGTGAAAATCAAGGTGAAATTTGCTGACAATTCAGTTGTTAATGCTGAGGGAGTTGGTAAGGTAATGGTGAGAAGGAAAGATGGCCAGATAGCATGTATCACAGATGTATTGTATGTGCCCGAAATGAAGACAAATTTATTGAGCATGGGACAATTAGTGGAAAAAGGCTACTCAATGCAATTGGAACAAAATCTGCTAAAAATTTATGATGGTGATAGAAAGCTGATCTTGAAGGCTCCATTGGCAAAGAACAGAACTTTCAAGATTGGAATTCATGTGCTTGAGAAGCAATGTCTTACTGCTACACAATTGGATGAAGATTGGTTATGGCACTATAGATTTGGTCACTTGAACTTCAGAAGCCTAGATCTTTTGCAAAGCAAGAAAATGGTGAGTGGACTCCCACAGCTGAAGCAACCACAACAGTTTTGTGAAGACTGTTTCGTTGGCAAGCAGCCAAGAAATGCCTTCAAGTCTAGAGCCTTTCACAGATCAAAGGACAAGCTGGATGTGATCTATTCGGATGTATGTGGTCCCTTTGAAATTCAGTCTCTTGGAGGTAACAATTATTTTGTATCTTTCATTGATGAATTTACTAGAATGATGTGGACTTACCCATTGAAAGGAAAGCATGAGGTATTTTCTGTCTTTAAGAAATTCAAAGCCATGTGTGAGAAGCAGAGTGAAAGGAAAATTAAGATACTAAGGACAGATGGAGGTGGTGAATACAACTCACTGGATTTCAACAGATTTTGTGAAGAAGAAGGTATTACTCATGAAGTGACAGCCCCCTACACACCCCAACACAATGGAATAGCTGAAAGAAGGAACAGAACCATTCTGAACATGGTTAGAAGCATGATAAAGGGGAGACAATTACCAAAATTCCTATGGGCAGAAACAGTGTCAACAGCAACCTACATTCTGAATAGATGCCCAACCAGTCAATTACAGAACTGTACTCCTCAAGAAGCCTGGTCAGGTACCAAACCTGATGTCTCACACCTTAAAATCTTTGGCTCTTTATGCTATAAACAGGTTCCAGAACAGACTAGAAGAAAGCTAGATGACAGGAGTGAACAGATGATTTTCATTGGTTACCACCCTACAGGAGCATATAAGATGTATGATCCCAAGAAAAGAAAGATTGTTGTAAGTAGAGATGTGGTGATTGATGAACACAGATGGTGGATCTGGGAGGAGAGCAGCAACAGTGCCAATCCTAGTGTATTGATGAGGTTGAATGATGACCAGGGAGACAACTCAGATTCTACTGGAGTAACTCAGTCTCAAAGACCTCAAAGGAACAGAAACTTACCTCACAGGTTGAATGATTATGAAGTCTTTTCTGACTCTGCCATAACAGTTGAAGGAGACCTAGTGCATTTGGCATTGTTTACAGATTCAGAACCTGTAACATTTGAGGAAGCAATTGATGATGATAGGTGGCTAGCAGCAATGAAGGAGGAGCTAAAATCAATTGAAAAAAATGAAACCTGGGAATTGGTCTCAGGTGATCAGCAGAAGAAACCAATAGCTGTGAAATGGATCTATAAGATCAAGAGAAAGCCAGATGGGACTGTGGCCAAGTATAAGGCCAGACTGGTTGCAAAGGGCTTCTTACAGAAGGCTGGAATTGATTTTCAGGAAGTATTTGCACCTGTTGCAAGACTTGAAACTATAAGACTGGTTACTGCAATTGCAAGCTACAAAGAATGGCCTATGCATCACTTGGATGTAAAATCAGCATTCCTGAATGGACCATTGGAAGAAGAGGTGTTTGTATGTCAGCCACAAGGATTTGAGGTTAAAGGGCATGAGAAGAAAGTATACAAGCTGAAGAAAGCTCTATATGGGCTAAGACAAGCTCCACGGGCATGGAACAAAAGAATTGATGCTTGCTTACAGCAACTGAATTTTATGAAGTGTACTTGTGAACATGGAGTGTACATAAGGACTTCCTCCAAAGCTGACTTACTCCTAGTGTGCTTATATGTTGACGATTTACTGATTACAGGCAACAGTGAAACTGAAATCATGGAGTTCAAAACATGCATGATGGCAGAGTTTGAGATGACTGACTTGGGGAAGCTGACCTATTTTCTGGGAATGGAATTCACCTCAACTGCAAAAGGAATTCTGGTACATCAGAGGAAGTATGCCACTGAAGTATTAAAGAAATTTAACATGCTTGATTGCAACTCAGCAGCAATCCCTGTAGAACCTGGCATAAATCTGATTGTGGATGAGCATGAGGAGCTGGTTGATGAGACAAGATATAGACAGATGGTGGGATCACTAAGATTTCTTTGTAATACCAGACCAGATTTGTCCTTTGGTGTTGGATTAATAAGCAGGTTCATGAACAAGCCTAGAGTTTCACATTATGCAGCTGCTAAGAGGATCCTGAGGTATGTTAAAGGCACAATTGACTATGGTTTGCTGTTTCCAAACAGTCCTCACTGCAAAGAACCTACTGTGCTTGGTTACACTGACTCTGATTGGTGTGGAGATAAGGAGGAAAGGAAGAGCACCTTAGGATATGTGTTTTTGTGCTGTGAAACACCAATTTCTTGGTGTTCTAAGAAGCAAGATGTAGTTGCATTATCATCATGCGAGGCAGAATATATTGCTGCATCTTTTGGAGCCTGTCAAGCACTATGGCTTAGCTACTTACTGGATGAAATGAAGCTGGAAAGACCAAAACCAATAAGACTGAAGATAGACAACAAATCTGCCATCAACCTAGCCAAGCACCCAATTGCTCATGGTAGATGTAAACACATTGAAACCAGATTCCATTTTTTGAGAAACAATGTGAACAAGGGGAACTTAGAACTTGAATATTGCAACACAGAAAACCAGATTGCAGACTTGATGACAAAGCCATTGAAGGTTGGAAGGTTCAAGACTTTAAGAGAGAAGCTCAAAGTCATGTCATTGAGTAATCTGAATTAAAGGGGAATGTTGAGATTAATTCAGATTTTAGAATTCTGTTATGTTAGGTACAGTTAGTTAGTTCAGTTAGTTAAAAGATTTTTTGTACTTGTATAAATTTCACACAGTTCATATGGAATACAACTAATATTCCTCACTCAATTCTCTTGCTGTTAACTCTCTAAATTCCTAGTTTTCTGATAACCTGCATTAACATTTAACACCCTTAAGCTCACGCGAGACTTTGCATGGAAACCCACGCGCCCCTTAGATTTAGCACCAATCAAACCTTTAGAAGCATCACTTGATTTTGTCCCCTTGATGGTTGAAGGGAATCAAGCACGTGGTCAGGGTGCAGCGGAATAAATGGATTCCCTCCCTTGTTATGATCGTTAATGCGAAAACACGAATCAAGGCATAAAGGCATAAAACATAATGACATACCTTATTAGGATTATGAACGAGGCAATAGCAGCCACGTCTCTAGAGGTGTCCACGCCAACAGCCGAACTAGGAAACCCTCCTCAACTCTGCTAGTAGTGTTTAGAGAGTAAGAGCGACTACTCATATGTATAGGGTAATGCATCTCATGCTCTATTTATAGAGTGGTGGCTAGGGTTTTACCCCTCACTCACTTATCCCTAACACATATGGGCCTGGACCATTAGGTTATAATTCTAATTAAATTAGAATTATTATCTTTTCCTAGCGGCTTGTTATATGCGTGTGACCCAATAGGCTTTTAATATTTGGTTACGATATTAAAATAAAACCTTTTATAATTAATATCATAAATAGTGAGCGGTACCTAGCAATACATCACTACCCAAATATTGAGATTATCAACAACTTTGACGAATCCTATTTTATGATAATAATTTATATGATATGTCCCTTTGTCCAAATATCTAATTGAACACAAGGGCATGGATTGTGTCAATCTTATATAGTTCAATTTATGTTTTTCTTGATCCCTAAGTAGACTGTATAGAAAATAAACATCTCATGTTTATCCTCCTGAGCATGGCCATGCATTTTGCAGTCTCACTTTATCAAGAAGCCTACAGATATAACCCCTATTACATAGGAAGGACAAATCTCATCTAGGTCACTCACATCCCACCACATAATTTATTATGTGTCCAAATACCAACTTTATGATCACCTTGTTACAGGCAACATTTGATGATAATTAAAACACATAATTCCTTATGTAGGAATCATAGTGATTTCAGGTCAAAGGACTTCATATAACATTTATCAATTTAAGAAACGTTCATGACACTTATGTAACAATCCATGCAACGTTCTTAAGGTGGGTCTGTCCAATACACCATTACTCTTAATGTGTATCTATGTGAGCACATGATATCTCATATCCATGATCTGTGAGTTGTGATCATCAATGAACTCACATACTAGTCTAAATGCATCTCTGTCCTAAGATGATACTTGACTAGGGACTATTTTAAGAATAGTTCTTCATAAGATCTCACGATCAAGTCATCTACTTGATTCCTTATGAAGTTTGAGCTTACTATTCTATAGACATTTATTATATTCTAAAAAGAATAAGTTGCCTTTATAAAATATCATGATACAAGTGATGGATGTTCATAAATATATAAGTCTATAGTGCATATACCTAACAATGGTAGCACGAGATTTCCCTGAAGCATTATCTTCCACCTTTGAATTATCCAAAACAACTTTAGTATTTTGATGGTTCTGCTGACTTGTACTCACTTCCTTTCCTGACAGCGCTGACTTAGGCAACCTTCTAACATCACGGTCAGAGGGAGATAATACTTTCCTATCTTTCCTCAAATTAGCACGTGGCCGCTGAATTGTAGCGCCAGCAATTTCAGTGCCTTTCGCTATCCCAGATCCTGACTGACTAGATCGTTCCTTATCAGTAGGAGGCACCTGATTGGCAATAGTAGACCCTGGAAGATTCTCCACTGAATCAGCCCCTTCCTGCAAAACAGCAAAACGAGACCCCTTTCCTTTTTTAGAGTCAAATCGTGATCCGTTACCAATTTTGGATCCAATCATGGGGGCGGTTTACATTTTTTTATCTCCACCATCTCCGATAATCTCCTTCTTGTGCGTTCCCCGTCGACCACCACGTTGGACAAGCATCCACGACCCAAAACCATCGCTGGACTCACCTTTGTCAGTAGGCTCCTTCTCATGGTACCCCTCCTCCGATTGGACAATGGGTTGCTCCATTCCAGAATTCTCCTTCACTGCCTCAGTTTCCAGTAGCGGACAAGTTTCTCTCCGATGGCCATATTTCCCACAGTTGAAGCAGACCATGTGGAGGCCTTCATACTCCACTCTGTAACGTCTTCCATTCAGCACAAAACGAGAGATTAACACGTTCTGGAGATCCACCTCCACACATAACTGAGCAAATTTTGCTCTTTCTGTAATAAGTTCACCTAGTCCCTCACTCTTTTCACGAAGAGTATTAGGGGATGTATTGGTTTAGGATTTTAAAAGACTTTTTAATCAGGATTTTAAAAGACTTAAAAACAATCCACTAGTATTCAATCTAGATTTTGAAGACTTTAAAAAGAGTCTTGTTAAAATCCATTGGTATTTGTTTGAGATTTCGTAGAACTTAAAAACAATCCATAGGTATTAGAAAATATAAGGATTTTAAGGGATTCTTTTATTACATGGATTTTGAGTGACTTTTTAGTAGTATCTATACATACCAAATCCATCAAACAATCCCACCCAAATTGAAAGGATTTCTGAACTATGACTTTTCAAGTGTTTCATTCTCCAACAAGCACAGAGTCACATAACCTTTCTTTCTCTCTCACCTCTTCCCCCAACAAGCACTGAGTCACTCACCTTTCGAATCTCTTTCGTCTTTGGGTTATGAGGTACGTTTACTGAATCCTCTTGCAGTGGATAAAATTGTTGTTGGGGTGGAACAGCTAGTGGAAAGGCTTCCGTATCAGTAGAACCTGATGATACTGATGCTACAACTTTTGCAGAAGAGAAAATAGATTCTGGGATGCTACAACTTTTTCAAATCCTTTGCATCATATAGGCTCCGTACTGTTTTCAAATCCTTCAAATCCTTTTTTTTAGCTACTGGGTGTTTGAAAATGTAACATGTCCATAGTGTGTGTTTGAAAACATTAGATAGGTACACATTCACAATTTATAACTAATACCTTCATATTTTATGTCCATTTTTTTTAAATTAATTTCTATTATTCATTGGATTAATCTCAGTTGAATCAGGTAGTGTTGTTTATATTCGGGAAGATACCGAAAGTTTAAAAAGGGCCAAAGTTTTCAATAATTTTTTCTGGAAATGAAGAGAAAGAGAGATAGAAGAATAATAAAGAGAAAGAAAGTGAAATAAATTATAATTGAAATAATAGGAAATGAAGAGAGATCAATGATGTGTCAAGTAAAAGCGCCAAAGATACATGAGTTTTATACATTTTAAAGAATAATTTAAAAAAAATTAAAAAAGACTATCTTTAAAAGAAAAAATATTTTTAAAGATAAAAATCTACTTAAATTTTATATGAGTTTTATATGAATTTTATATGAGTTTTAAAGAAAAAATACATGAGTTTTATATGTTTTTTAAAATACACGACGTGTGAAGTAAAAGAGCTAAAACACATGAGTTATATGTTTTGTAAAGATTTAAAGTTAAAAAATTTAAAAAGGACAATTTTAAAGGACAATTTTTTAAAGCTAAAAATATATTTAAATTTAATTCATTTTTCTCGTAGTTTCATTTTAATACGTTTTTAAGAAATAAAAGTACATGAATTTTGTGTTTTATAAAAATTACATGTTAAAAAATTATAAAGACTATTTTTAAAAGAAATAATATTTTTAATGATAAAAATATATTTAAATTTAAATTAATTTTCTCAAATTTTCATTATTTCATAATAATAGTAAATAAGATATTTAAATTATATATACAATTTTAAATTTTTTTTATCTATGCTATATATACGCATTTTTATCTTGCAGAGTCTGTAAAGTCCTATAGAGTCCACAAAGTCCCGCAGAGTCTATGATACAAATCCATTAAAATCCTGACTTAAAAATTCTTGAAATTCTTGCTGAATCCTTAAAAGTCATGGAAATCCTATAAATTCCTGCAGACTTTTTTCAACTAAAAAAGTCTTTTAAAATCCTAAACCAATACACCCCCTTAGTATCAATTTTGATGGTGCCTCCCACTGTATTGCCTATGCGCCAAAGGACCTTGCGGTTATAGTATTCCACCGGGAGTCCTGGGATACGAATCCAGACTGCCACCTTCTGCAGCTTGTCTTCAAAGGGAAAAAACTCAGGGCGCCACCGTTGAATAACCAAGTAATGGTCCATAATCAACCAGGGTCCATTCTCAATTACATGATTAAAGTCCTCTGAGTTATTAAATCTGATCAAGTAATAATCATTCTCCAAGTCAATAATCTCCATGCCCGACGAAGGTTGCCACATCTTTAATAAATGACTTTGAAGCAAACGGTAGCCTATTCTTTTGCCCAGAAGTTTAACAATAACAGCCCTATTCCAAGGAATGCAAATGCATTTTTTCTCCTCCTTTGGTATTTTAACTATAGGACAATGGGGATCCCACGACGCAAGCAGTTCCTCATCAACCATATCCATATCCTCAGAATCCTCCTCCTCAGAGTCAGTGGAAGATGAATCACTACCTGAAGACTCATCAGATTCGGAATCACTCCCTCCATTTGCACCAATACACACATCCTTGTAGGAGACCGTTTCTCGAGTTAACTTCAAACTTGTGGCCGTAGGAAAAAGCTCCATAGGTTTCTGAAGAAGGTCATCTTAAGGAGATGGAGTCTTCTGCAACTGTTTCAGACTGTGAATCCACCACAATAGTCTCTTGGTCCACATGATAGCCCGCTTTAGAATCTTGCTTTTGTTTCTTGGTGCTACGAAGCAGATTGTCTGCTTCCTCTGACATGAGGTCAGCACCTCCTTCTACCACCGTTTCCATGGTTCCAAGCTAAACTAACTATATCTCATTTTCTTCTATTTCTATATCAAATAACACCTTAGTAATATCATTAACCGAATAATTTATTATTATTAAATACATGATATTTAAATTATACGAAGTTGTGTTTTCTACCTAAGAAAAATTACTCATAACATATATAACAAAAGATGAATAAATTATATAGGATGACAATATAGATTTTATGTTAGGTTGAGTGTGATGCCATTAGTATTATTAAAGAGTAAAATGCCCTCATAGAGTATTTCATTTAGAATAACTCCAAATTATTGTTTAGTATTAATTGAAGTGATGCAGATAGAAATCCGAGGCACTTTATTTTATGAGATGCATGCAATTTTATTTTGTTTGTGCTTTAATATCAAATGTTCAACTATTATATTTACAATATATAAGTTCTTAAGAAATTATATTAAGAGAGTTGAAACAACATATATAAAAAGTTATTAGTAAGAGATAATAAATTCTTGAAAATATATATTACCATTTTATATATTTATATATTAATTAATTATATATTAAATAACCCATTACAATGTAACTTTATTTTTTTATAATATTTTAATTAAAAAGTATAAAAGATTTGCAATTCTAACAATTAAGTAAGTTAATTTTTCAAAAGACTTTTATGTTATAATTGTGTCTAAATAATTTATCATTTTTTATAATGCTTAATAATCATCATCCTACTCTAATAATGTTATAGCTTTTTTCACATACATAATATACAATTCTTTTTTGAGTTTATTTATGTAAACTATTGAAATTGAGTTGTTTGACTTTTTTTATTTAAAATACTTGAGTAGGGTGATGAATATATATAATCTTAATTTACAAATGAAAATAAGGAAATAATAACGTGTGTAAAATATTTTATATAATTATCAGTAATTTTTTGCGTAGAAAATAAACAAAAATAATTATTTTTTCACTATAATTCATTTACTTCCTAATTCTATAAATGAAAAATATATTTGTTAAAGTCACATTGTTGTTTGAACGCACAAAAATATCAAAAAAAATTTCTTAGTAAAGTGCAAATAAATTGAATTCAAACAATAAATTTTTATCTATATCATCATATTTAAAAAAAAATTATAGTTTGAAAAATGTTATTATATAGAGGTATACCTTTACCAAATTGATAGATCAAATTTGCATAGGAGTTTGTTGAAAACATACACATATTAATCCCTCATTTCAATGAAAAGTAATACACACATATCAATTAACACTATGCCAAAATAAGTATTTTATCGCGCCAAAATTAGCTCGGTTACAATAAGGAACTGCGGTAAAAGAGTGAAATTTAACAAATTACCGCGGTTCCGTATTTTAACCGTGGTAATAGAATTAAATTTATGTTTTTAATTTTTTTTCCTTAAAGTTATACGCATAATTACTCCGGTTCTGAATTCGAACCGGGGTAAAAAGCTTGCTAGTATTAATTAACGCGGTCCATCTTCGGAACCGCGGTAATTAACTTTTCGAAATTTTACACACGCACACACCCCTTTGCATTAGGGTTCCATTTGGGCATTTCGCGGAGGGAGGGAGAGTGGATAGAGACATGGGAGGTGGCTACGGAGGACAACCACTCTTGGTGGTGGCGCTGCAGCACGCCGGAGTTGGGGACGGGGTGGAGCTCATGTGATGAGGCAGCGCGATGAGTGGCTGCGGCGGTGAAGCACGGGACGAACCCAGTGGAGGAGCAGAAGAGGAGCGCACACACGATGATGGTCTGAGGAACCACGACGACGCTGCCAGAGGGGAGAGGCATCTTGCACGGTGGCGATGGTATGGCTGGTGGCAGCACCGATCTGGTTGCGGGGAGGATGAAGACGCACCAGTGTGCGTGACAACCACTATATATTGTGGCTCGGTTGGAGAAGGTGGTTTATGCTTAAACATTCTGTATGCAAGGATATAGATCTGATTTTCTGTCAATTCATTGTGATTTATGCCTCATTATATATTAATCTTGTTTGCTAGATCTTTGCTTTATCAAAAGTAGTTGATAATTCATAGGGTGGTATTTGAATTCCTTAAAAGAGTCTAACTTCAACTTGAGTAATTTTAAAAAATCAAAACCTTGATACTGTTCTTTTGCTTTTTATGTATGTTGTGTCAAGTTTTTAAAGCTCTGTTCACCTGAAAGTCTAGGACCTGAGTTCCTTAAAGAACACATTTAGAATTGGTTAATTATATATTGCATTTTATCCCTTCATTTTTGCTGCCTTGTTGTATCAAAGCTGACCTTTTTGCATCCCTTTGTTTTTCGTTGAACTGCTATTTCCTTTTTTTTCTTCTTTACTCCTTTTCTTTAAATCATGATCATGGCAACAAGGAGTGTATCCTTGATTTCAACTTTCAAGACAATAGTTATTTATTGATGATTGTTTGATGATAAATAAAATGTGGGGATGTAGGATGCAGGACCCACTATATCACTCTGCATTCTGCACATTCTTTTCCCTAGTGGAGGTGAAGAGGAATCCATAGTTCTAATTAAGAAAATAACCTCTAAATCCAGCAGCAAATTTATAGGTCACTTTATTGAGAAAAAAATTTAACTTTTCTAAAAAAATATATTATTGTTTCTGGTTGTTAATCATTTATGTTTCTTTAGCCTATTCCCTGATGACAAATTGACTATTATTTGACATTTAGTATAGGAATCTACTATATGGAAACAAGGGTTATTATGCACTAAGAAAGTTCTGTGTCATGCAATTGATACATGTAAAATTTATTTCTCTAATGTTTGTGTTAAGATATGAAAATATATTTTGTATATCCTGTTTATTCTCTTTTATTCTCTTTTGATTTAATTGTATAGTTTCCTGTTTTAGGTTGATCCTAATCCCAAATATCAAGGGATTGATTTCCTCATAGCATGTATATATATACCCTGTTGTATTTGCCAATTCTATAAAAATCAAATACACTTTTCATATTTCTATTTCAAGTTGGTACCAGAGCTCTTTTGGTCCAGGGAACCGTTTATACTCCGGTCACCCACCTAGGTCATCTTTTTTTTTCCACGGCTGCCTGTGTGGACGCCGCCACAGTGTTCAGAAGTCGCCGATCTGCCACCCCACCGCGCGCCGCCTCCGCCTCCTCCGCCACGCGCCGTTTTTCTGCAAGTTGCTCGCCGGCGCATGGGGTCCACGCGCCGCCCTCCCGGCTTCCGTTCGCGACGCCGCTTGTTCCGTTGAGTTCTTCGGCTCTTCCTCTGTCTGTTTTGACCACTTTCAGGTCGTGGGTCACACTCTTTGGTGGTTGTTCGGTCGTTTTTGGTTGCTGCCAAACCATTTTTCGGCGGCTGTTTGACGTTCCTGCTGTTGTTTGGCATTCTTGCTACTGTTTGGTGGCTGTTTGACGTTCTTGCTGCTGTTTGGTGTTTTCTTGTTGCTGCAAGACTGTCTTTTAGTAGCTGTTTGGTGTTCTGGTTATTGTTCTCCTTCTTTTTCACATGGCGGAGATTCCCAAGTTGATAAGGAGGATCCAATAATTGAGTCTTCTAAAAGGGGACTGGTTTCCTTTGCTTTTTCTGGTTCACCGGTTATTACCTCTGAGAAGTTGAATGGTAAAAATTATCTTATGGTTTTTAGGCCAGGGTCTGTATGATCACCTTTTAAGAAGGCTTCCGAGGTTGATAAAGACGTGAGTGATGAATGGCAGCGAGCAGATTATCAACTTGTATCTGTATTATGGCAGTCTATTGAGCCCAAATTAATGGTGCATTTTCGCCCGTACAAGACATGTTATGATGTTTGGAAGAAAGCTCGGAATATTTATGCCAATGACATCCAGAGATTGTATGAATCTGTTCGTGGTTTAGCAACACTTCAAATGGTTGATCATGATTTGCCATCTTATTTGAATCATGCTCAATCCACCATTGATGAGTTGAAGCTGATGTTGGTTAGTGATGATCTTCAGAAAGTGTTAAGTAAGCTCGATAATATGTTCATGGTCTTTATCCTTCATGGACTTCATAAGGACTATGGATCTGTTCGTGATCAGATTTTGACAAATCCTACCATCCCTACGGTGGAAGAACTCATAGATCGTTTGATTCGGGTTCCTTCACCTGAGGCAGAATCTCAAACAACATCTGAGTCCTCTGCTTTTGTCTCCAGTACCACTGAACGTGGGGGACGAGGTCGTGGTCGTGGTCGTGGTCGTGGAAAAGGGGGTAGAGGAAACCTTCATTGCACCTACTGTCAGAGAGATGGACATACACGTGATAGGTGTTACTCTTTGCATGGTTTTCCAAGCAAGACAGCTAATGTTGCTCAATTCTATAAAAATCAAATACACTTTTCATATTTCTATTTCAAGTGTTTGTATTGTTTTTTCTTCCCTATCACTTCGGTCATTTTTCTACTGCTATTTAATTTGGTAAACTTCTAGTTTTGTTCTACATATTCTTATCTAGTTCTCATCAGTGTACAAATAGGCAATGGAAGCACATTTCAGAAGAAAGGCATCATTGTTCATCTCATGCGTTCCTGCCGCGAGAAGGAGATTAAGTTTCTTGTTCGGACCTTGGTAAATATCTCATTTTGTCTTGTTTTGTGGGTGGATAGTTTAGAGGGAGGGGGTTACCTTACCTCATTTCAAGGTTACGGCTTGCCACAAGCCTCAATAGGCTTCCAGTGGTGCTTACAAATTGTGTTGCATTTTTGATAAATTTCATCAAGGTGTGTGTAAACTACTTCAATATTGCCAAAAAGAAATATTGTTGAGTGAGAAATGCTCCAATTCCTTTCTATAAAGAAATTCCATAAGTGTTGTTTTATCGAGTAGTGTTCTTGCTAATGATAAAATTAAATAATTTAGTTTCTATTAATTTTAATTCAAGTCAGTCTTGTGGAGTTTTTGAACTGATAAGGCATAAGATATCGAGGATTTTTGGAATTGAAAATACTACTGGGGTTAAAACTTAAAAGCAACTCAACTATCTACTTTGAATACTTCATCTCACTAAACAAAAGGTAATTGTAGTTCTTTACATATATCATTGTACTACTGCAACAGGTGCTACTATATGCTCAAATGTGAATAAACTTATTATGCAATGGCCATACTTTGTAGCTAACTGCCCTGAAAATGGTTAACTAGCTTTGGACTTCTGTCATTCTCTGCATAGTAGCATATCTTGGAGCTTTAATAGTTTGTCACTGTAGAAAGATTGTACTTTTGGGATTGAGTGTTCATTTATAGAACTATTGTTTTCTGGTAGTTTAATGAAATTTATTCATCTTCACATGTAATGGCTGTGATTACAGGTCTCTCTACCATTATTAATCCTTCATGGGGAAGCTGACACTGTAACTGATCCATCAGTGAGCAAAGCCTTGTTGAGAAAGCAAGTTGTTCAGACAAGAAGCTTCAGCTTTATAAGAATGCCTACTGATACCACTCTCTTCTTGAGGGTGAGCCTGATGAATTAATAATTCAAGTTTTTGATGACATCATTTCTTGGCTTGATGAGCATAGCTTGAAACACAATCAATCTTCCTCTTAATACCGATTATTTTCCCTCTCTTGATTCAAAAGAAGAGTATTCAAATTGTTTTAGACGAAGGAAATAAAACTTGCTATTGCTTCAATAAAAGTAAATAGAGCATCAAAATTGTTTGTTCTTTACCATTTTATTAAACTGATTATAAGCAAGGTGAGGTGATCATACAATTTGTACTGTAACTATAGTTTGATCGTTCTTCTAGTTAGATGCTGCCAAAAGACTAATACAATGTAGAAGATCATTATACTTGGTCAGGGGTGACTCAAAGATCATAATGGTTGGTGGGTTGTTAGTTTCGCTCAGAACCTAGGAACTTCTTATGTTCTAATGTCTGAACTGAGGGGAGTTTAAACAACTATTGAGATTGCCTAGTGTCAGGGTATTTGCCATGTTTGGATTGAATGTGATTCTAAAATTGTTGTCCACCTTATCCAACAGGGCACTTCAATTTGGCACCCTTAGCATTTTATGATCCAGAAGATTCATGGTATTACTGGAGTTTTTGTTTATTCTGCTTAAATCTTTCTTGCCAACTATGGCTGTTTTTTGCTTGCCTCATGTTTATCTGTGTTGGATTTGTTTATTGATGTGATTGATGACAAGCATATTGGTCATCCTTGTGAGTTCTATGGATATGGTACTACTTTGAAATTGATTTATCAACTTGAACAAAATGACACTGTCATATAATTAATACTAAACTTTGCAGCTAGCTCAATTTATTATCCAAATACCTCTTACCAATAGGATTGGTCCCACCACAAAAAAGAGTTGAATATTGAACAAATATGTCAACTGTGTTATTTTCCTTGCATGTGTTTCCTTTCTGTTAATTTATTTCCTTTCCTCACAACAGAGATGATGATTATTCTATTACAGTCCTAGTGGGTTCTTTTTCTTTTGTTTTCCCTTTTTGGCATGTATTGATCAATTAATTTATTTGCATATATCTTGCTATCAATACTAAATAGCCATTAGATTAATACCAAATTGATGGCTCGGTGAGTGGTTAGGGGTGACTCTAAGATCATAATGGTAGGTGGGTTGTTGGTTTCGCTCAGAACCTAGGAGCTTCTTATGTTCTAATGTTTGAACTAAATGTGATTCTAAAATTGTTGTCCACCTTATCCAGCAGGGCACTTCAATTTGGCACCCTTAAGCATTTTATGATCCAGAAGATTCATGGTATTACTGGATTATAACAAGCACGTTGGGCAGGACCAACTCCTAGGAAAGCTCTCACAACAACTGAAGCAATTATTAATTTATGACCGCTTCTGTGCTGATGCATTCTTTGTGTAATTATGTGCTTCTCTGATTTGGAGTGATATTATATACGAGTGATTTTCTAATCTAATATAGTAAGGGTGATGTTTAATTTCTTCTCTGTTTTGAAGTTTGATTTCTTCCTTTTGTATTCTAATCTAATATAGTAAGGGTGATGTTATATATGAGTATACAATAAGTAAATGATATATATGGTTAGAGTGATATTATATACGAGTGATTTTCTAATCTAATTAGCTACTTGTATTCTAATCTTATTTGTATTCTTGCTTTATGTTTCTGTTTGGTTAATACTTTGTTGAACACCAAATGGCACTTCTTACTCCTCACTAGGAAAAATGGCTTGCTTTTCAGATTCAAAGGTTCGTGGCCAATACGGTCTGATATAGTTCAAAAACCGATGCTGCAATCATACTATTGCGGTGACATCACGAGGTATACTCTACAACATTTTGTTTATCTCCTATTGTTTTAGATGGCCTATGAAAATGTTTAAATATTTGTTGTTTCAATGGATATTGGATACGTATGGTTCCTTTTAAATTCACTGTTCATCTTACCTGGACATTTCAAGTGGTATTTTCTGAAAATGTCTGAATAGTTGAGTTACCTGATACTGTGTTTCTGTGCATTTTCCTCTTGGTGTATGAACTGGCATGATGCACGTGAATGTGACAACTTGTTTAGCATTTTAGTTTCTCTATTTCTCCTTTTTAATAAGGTATTTAACTATGATCTTCATTTAGTATAAAAAAATTGCTTTTCTCTTGTTTCTTTTTGTATGTGTTTCTAGTCTGGTTTTGTAGGCATTAGCATGAGCCATGAATGCTAATTAAATTGTCTTTAATTGAGCCTATAATATGGTGGTTTTCTGCTTCACAAAAAATGGTTTGACAAAATTAAAATTGATCAATGGATTGGCTGATTTTACTTGTGAAAGAAACATTAAACTAATCTGAAAACTTTGGGGGTTTAGGACGGAAATTATATAAATAAACATTATTTAAAATTAACAAAACTCATTTGCTAGTACATGCTATCTGCACACTTTATTATTATCAGATTAAAAGAAACAATGCACAACCAAACAGATTTTTACTGTGAACCAAGAGAAGAAAAAATACAAATAATGAAATAAGGGGGAAAAATAATCCCTCACAAAAGCCTAAATTTTCTATACATCTTCAGTTATTCACACATCATTGTAAAACCATTAATTATGTGCTTATCAGAAAATGCACACTAAAGTGTTAAGACATAGGAATAAAATTTCTTTTAATTAGTGAAAGTTGTGACCTTGCACAATTGTACAAGAGGTTCTCTGTTTTGGAGTTGAGCAAACCAAAACTCAATTTAATTTAATGGTTTTGCATTAGTAATGGTAAATTGTCACTGCATGTGTTTCTTCTATTCATGTCAAAGAGAAAGGGCTTTTTAATTTTAAGCTTTGATGAGCTTTGTAATGGTGAAGCTTTGTTGAGCTTTGTAATGGTAAAGCTTTGTAATGGTCTCAAGAGTCAAGACCTGCATATGGGACAGTTCCATGAACTTGGCAACTTGAGTGCACTATATGAACTGAAAGTTTCATGGTGTGATAAGCTTGAGTCTTTTTTTTGTTTACCATACAACTTTAAACTAGTAAGGGAATTTCATTACTCATTAGGCAATATTGGTAAGGTATGTTTAGGTTTTTAGTCATTTAGGATTTCACTAAGGTGATCTGATAAATGGTAGCATTTTACAATCACTTTCCATTCTTAATTTGTTTTATATTTTGAAGCTGAAATCAATCTTATGATCTTATATATGCTTTATTAATTGAACAAGTTAGATATAAGTGTCGTGTCACCTCTTATCTATGCTTTAATGGGAAGTTCAAGAGAAGTAGCAATTGGACCCGTGGCCCTGGTATCTTTAATAGGAAGGTTGTTCTCATTGACAAGGTTTTATTTGTTAATGATTAATGAGTTTCAGGAAAAAAATAAGAGTGATAACAATAAACAAAATGTAGGAACACAGGGAAACACTAGAAGGGGGGTTGAATAGTGTTTCTAAATATTTTAAGAAGCTTTTCGAAAACAGATTTACAAAAACAGATTTTCAGACAGGTTACTAGAAGGTTGTCTGAAGTTTTTAGTTAGCTGTCTGAAGTTGGTTTCAGACTGCTTTAAAATGGTTATAAACGAAGTTTCTTCTTTTTAAAATATTAAATAAAATATTCAGTCCCCTTAATTAGTTTAAAACTGAAATGACAAAGAAAAGGGAAGAGAAACTTAGCCACAAAATTTATCCTGGTTCACTCACTACCACTTGTGAGCTACGTCCAGTCCCAATGCCAACTAGCACTTGGATTTTCTCTTAATCTTGCAAGATTACAAGTATTCTTTTCTATCAAGCCTCTTCAGGCTCTACAACCAAGTACTCTTTTTCAGACAAGCCTCTTCAGGCTCAACAACACAAGTATTCTTTTTCAGACAAGCCTCTCCAGGCTCAAAAGGAAATACAAATAAGAGAAATGCTTAAGCTCACAAACTATATCAGTTTTGAGACTTAAACAGTTACAGATGCACAAAGATGACTGAGGTATGCTCAGGATAATACAATATGTGTGTACAAAGATAATAAAAATCTATCAGAGTGTTTCAGCGAAAAACTTGCAGAGTTTCTGTTCTTTTGCTATGTTGCTCTCTCTCTGTTGGTCTTCAAATGAGGGGGTATTTATAACCAAATGATTTGAATCATTTAAGACTCTTAGGTTTGTGAAATCAATGCTAGCCGTTGTGAGACAGCTGCTGCAGTACAGAATATTCTCTGACATATTCTGATATTCCCTGACAATTTCTGACATTTTTACAAGGTTTGCTCCTGCCAAAAGGTGCTCTTTGTTGCTGCTGCAATTGCTGCGTAGCAGAGGACACGTTGTGACAGAGAACGTGCTTGAATTGCATTGCACAGGTGTCAGTTGTTTGTAGCAGAGAACATGCGTGAAAAACGTGCAGAGGTACATGGATTGTCACAGCTTCAGACACGAGATGCCACGTCATCAAAAGCTTTCAGACGGCTTTGATGCTTCAGACGGGTTGATCATCTTCAGACAGCATCAGCTTCTTCAGACGGATCCAACACTTAGTCTTATATAGTAGGCTTCTTGCTGAAAATCATAGATAAACAATTTAGACAATTGTATCTTATGAGAAACAACTTAAGTTGAATTTGTTGATCATTAAAACTTAGAGAAATTTCAGTCTTTAAAACATCATAAACCTCTTTATGATATTTTTTAGACTCAACATTCTCCCCCTTTTTAATGATGACAAATTTAACTTAAATTATGCAAAATTGAGAGATTAAGATTTAGCTCCCCCTGGGACAAATATATCCTTTTTGATGCTTTTTATATATGATTTTCTCAGAAGTTCAGACAGCACAGCTTTGGACTATTTCATGTACTCCCCTTGAATCCTGTAATCACTCCAGATTTTGTTAGATTTAATACTCCCCCTTTTGTCATCAATCAAAAGGGAATTATAGAGCAAAAACAGTAACAGATCAATAAAACAAACAGGAGTATGAACTACATATAGAGTAAAAACAAGTATCAGAGCAAGGATCATGAACACATGAGATGGAATAAAAACACTGATTGTATTAAAATGATGTAAGGATTAAACAGACAATCAGCACTTGAAACAGAAATATGAACATAAGACAATGGCAATAAATTAGTCCTTCTTCTTCAGCAGGGCTTCAGACAGAAAGGAGATCAGTTCTTCCTTGGCCTTGTCTATTGCAGCTTCAATAGAAGACTTCAACTCTTGTTGACCACTTCTTATTAGCTGTTGCTCATGAAGAATTTCTTGCTGATTCTGAATAACCTTTTGTGCTTTCTTTTCTGAGACTTCACATCTCCTCTCAGATTCTTCACATCTCTTCTCAAGGGCCTTGACCTTTGATTTCAGCTTCTGGTTTTCTTCAAACAGGTCAGGTTCAGACTCAACTAGGATGAGCTGAAGGTAGGGACAAACAAATCTCAAAACTCCAAATCCAGGCTGTAAGCCATATTCTGAAGGATTGTAGACTGGACAGAAAAAGGTCCCAACATACTTCAGAAGCACCCAAGCTTGGTTGAATGAATCTGCCTGTGGGGGAAAGTGATCTCTTAATAAATGGTACTGAACATTTGTGAAGTGTCCAACACCCATTGCAGATTCAGCATCAGGATCACTACACCCAGAAGAAGACCCAACAGCTTCTCTGATCTTCCAGTAAGATTCCCACATCCAGTTTTCCAGCAGGTGATTCAAGCCGCCTCCTTCTGACATAATAAACTCAGGAAGACCTTCCCATTCTGAAGCAGTCATGACTTCAGACAGGGGTGCTGATACAGAATATACCTTAGTACCCTTCAATTTTTCATCTTGACCTTCTTTGAGGGGATACCTAGGAACAATTCTATCAGGCTTCACCAAGATTTTGGTTGAAGGCCTGATTGAACTGGTTCTAGGAGGCCTGTAGCCTATCATTCCAACTCCTCTAGCCAAGTCCCTTTGGAACAATTCAGCTTCTGTGTTCAGCATTCTTACCATTAGCCATTCTTCATTATTCAGCTTCCAGGAGTCTTCAGAGAATGGATTGATAAGATCCCAAGTATGTTTAGGAGGGACAACACCCTTCCTTATCTTCTCCAAACCATCAGCATTGTTGGAATATAAAGCCCTTTCATCAGACACAGTTTTCTTAGAGAGACCCTGATGAAGTGAGACAGCAGGGGCTGTTCTAAAGTGATGCAGCTCTTCAGACAGATGCTGGAATTTTGGCAAAGGACAAGAGCCAAAGGAGGTTCTTGTCAGTCTCTTGCATAAGGCTGCAATCTCAGCTGAAAGGTTGAATTGATGAACAGATGAGGGTGGTGAAGGAGGTAAAGGTGTGTGAGGTGGAGATGATGATGGTGAGGAAGGTGATGAAGGTGAAGATAATGAGCTATCAGATAGTTGTATGTACAGAGGTGAGAGGGGTTTGGATGGTGAAGATGTGGGTTCAAGAACTTGGTTTTCTTGAGGTGCAGGGGGTTCAGACAACAGGTTGTCTGATGGTATGATGAGTGTAGGTGATGAGGGTTCAAATGGTATGAAAGGTTCAGAGGGTAATGAAAGTTGCTGTAAGGTTGGTATAGGTTGGGAGATAGGTGGAGAAGGTTGCTTTTCAGGTGATGAAGGAGGTGAGGGAGTTACATTATCAAATCTCACCTTGATCCTTTTGTAAGGCTTGGGAGCAACAACATCTTGAGCTTTAGCAGCTCTTTCTTTTTCTTCCCTTTCCTTGGCTTCCTTATCCTCCCTTTCTCTTTCTTCAGAGGAAAGAGCCCTTCTTCTCTTGAAGTATTGATTAGCCTTTACAAAATTTTGATACCTTCCAGCCATGTCTGCTTCTTCTAGATGAGAAGCAGTACTTCTGGTAATCCTAACTTCAGACACTGTCTGAAGTAGTTTACCCTTCTTCTTCTTCCTCTGAGGTGCACTTGACCTCTTTCTTTTCTTTGAGGCTTCAGCAATGACTGCTTGCTTATCATCCTCAGCATAAGCAAGCTGTGAGGCAATTGCAAGAGCTCTGTCAGTTCTCTCTTGCTCTTCTTTCAGTTCTAACTCTTCTTGTTCAATGGCAGTAGCCAAAGCAGCAACCTGAATCAGTTTAGGATCAGAGGAGCATGCAGCAAGAGGTTGAGCCGCAACTGCATCAATATCCACAGCCTGTCCTTCCATTATAGAAGTAGGCTTTGAGGATTGTGCAGGTTCAGACACCTGATCCACAATTTCAGACAACCGTTGAGAAGGTTTCTGAACAGGTTCAGATGCTTGAATCTGTACAGATGCAGAAGCTATCTTGGCTGAGCTTCTTACAGGTAGCTTCTTCAGCTTAGGTTGAGGTGATGCCTTTGAGGGTTTGAACTCATGTCTTCTGATATCTCCTTTTAGTTCATTTTCCAGAATCTGCACAGTGGAACTTCTCCTCTGAGCTTTCTCCATTAGCAAACTTTCTTTCATGGTTGGCGATGGAGGCCTTGGAGTCAGCTTGATCTTCATGCTCTTTAGATTTGATTCACCAAACATAGGAATTGAGTGGTGATCAAAGAGCTGGTGAACTGGAACTTTAAAATGCAACAACACCTTGGTGATGATGGTGTTGTGAGGAAAACTTCCAGCAGAGTCTCTCAGCCTCTTCTGAAGGTGGTACATGATGATATTTGGAAGATTTATCTTCTGCTTCTTCAGAAGATGAATAAGGCAGAATCTTTCCAGTTCAGACACATGGTTTCTGCTGCCACTTTTAGGGATTACAGAGTTCCCCAAGATAGCATGCAGAACCCTAGCCTTATCTGACATATTCTTTGCATCCAGACTAGCAGGAGAGGAAGTTCCATATAAAAACTCAGTAAAATGCTTCTGACCTCCATTTCTTGATTCCCAGCCAGGAGAGAAGACAGCACCTTCAGTCTTGACACCACAGACAATGGCCAAGATGTCTTCATCAATAAAGATAGATGTGCCGAGCATATTAGCCTTGATGGTAGTGTAGATGCCTTGAGGGTTAGGGATTCCTCTGGCTGTGGCCCAGAAATCAAGTATACTCTGCTCATGCCAATGTGAACGATTTTTGTTGAAGTATTCAAGCCACCCAGCAGCTTGAAATTCTGCATGAAGATCCATTCCTAGTGCTTCAAGTTCTTCCAGAAGGACACCCTTGGTCTTCACAATATTATCAGCTCCAGACTTCTTTGGTGCCATTGTTGAAGGATGGAAAGAACTTGAGAGAGAAAGTGCTTTCTTGAAGATGAAGAATAGCAAAGGTTTTGAGAGGGTAGTGAGCTGTAACGTACCAAGGACTCACTGCCTTCCAGTACTTATAGACCTCTGAGGCAATGATGGCAGAAACTGGCCGCGCAGACATAGGGTAACGTGCAAAGTGGATTTAAACCGCCCCTTTATTGCCACGTCATTTGTTCATTTCAGACAAGTGCAAGATTTCAGACATCCTAGTTAATTTCAGACGACCAAAACTTCAGACAGGTCACATGTTTCAGACAGGCTGAAGTTTCAGACACATTATTTTTCATACATACTCACAATGCATGAATGTTCAGTTTATCTCTGATGAACTTAAACCTATCTTCAGTTAGAGGTTTTGTGAATATATCAGCCCATTGATGCTCTGTATCAATAAACTGAATATCAAAAACACCTTTCTGAACATAGTCTCTAATGAAATGATGTTTGATTTCTATATATTTAGCCCTAGAATGTTGAATGGGATTTTTAGATAAATTAATGGCACTGGTATTATCACATAACACAGGTATAACAGATATTGCAATATTAAAATCTTCAAGTTGATACTTCACCCATAATAGTTGTGAGCAACAACTGGCTGCTGAGATGTATTCTGCTTCAGCTGTTGATAATGCAATTGTGCTTTGCCTTTTGCTTGACCAGCTGATCATATTTTCTCCAAAGAAGTGACATCCACCACTGGTGTTTTTTCTTTCAACTCTGTCTCCAGCAAAATCAGCATCACAGTATCCTACTAACCTGCAATCCTTACTTTTCTTATAGCACAGACCAAGATTAGTAGTACCTTTAAGATATCTGAAAATTCTTTTTACAGCTTTGTAGTGAGTGATTCTTGGATCAGATTGAAATCTAGCACACAGGCACACACTGAACATGATGTCAAGCCCGCTTGCTGTTAGATACAATAATGAACCAATCATTCCTCTATACAAAGTTTGATTTACTGGTTCTTCATTATCATCTTTATTTAAAGATGCAGAAGGATGCATTGGAGTTGACATGGGTTTGCAATCACTTAGGTTGAACTTTTTAAGCATTTCATTTGTATATTTCTCTTGATGGATCCATATACAATCAGAATCTTGCTTAATCTGAAGTCCAAGGAAAAACTTTAGTTCACCCATTAGGCTCATTTCAAATTCAGATTGCATTAACTCAGAAAATTCTTTGCACAATGAAGAATTAGTTGAACCAAAAATAATGTCATCAACATATATTTGGACAAGTATAAGATCCTTGTTAGACTGTTTTCTAAAAAGAGTTGTGTCAACTTTTCCTCTTTCAAAACCATTAGTTGCAAGAAAACTGCTCAGTCTTTCATACCAAGCTCTTGGGGCTTGTTTCAGACCATAGAGAGCTTTCTTGAGTTTAAACACATGTTCAGGAAAAGTTACGTCTTCAAAACCAGGGGGTTGTCTAACAAAAACCTCTTCTTCAATGAAACCATTGAGGAAGGCACTTTTGACATCCATTTGATATAGTTTGATGCCATTATTTACAGCATAAGATAAAAGAATTCTAATTGCTTCTAACCTGGCTACTGGGGCAAAGGTTTCAGTGAAGTCAATACCTTCTTGCTGGTTATAACCTTGAGCTACTAGCCTTGCCTTATTTCTGATAACTTTGCCTTCTTCAGACAGCTTGTTTCTGAACACCCATTTGGTTCCAATAATTGTTTTCCCATGGGGTTTAGGAACAAGGGTCCAGACATCACTCCTAGCAAATTGATTTAGCTCCTCTTGCATGGCTAGGATCCACCCTTCATCATGCAGAGCTTCATCAATGCTCTTTGGCTCAATTTCAGACAGGAGAGCAAGAGAATTCAAATGTCTGAATTTTGATCTTGTCTTAACTCCTTCTGAAGTGCTGCCAATGATTTGCTCTTTTGGATGATGTGACTTGTATCTCCAATCAGTTTTATGAGAAGACATCACATCTGTCTGAGACTCAACATTTGTCTGAAGAGGTTCAGAAACAGCAGGAGCTTCAGACAGGTGCTCATCCTTCAAATCGTTGTGATCATTCAGCTCCATTCCTGCAAAATCATCTTCTAGATCTGATAGTTCCCTATCAGTCTCTTTGTTATCATTGAATTTTACATGAATGGTTTCTTCAACAGTTAAAGTTCTAGAGTTATACACTCTATATGCTTTAGATGTTTCAGAATATCCAATGAAAAATCCATTATCAGACTTTGCATCAAATTTTCCAAGTTCATCTTTGGTGTTCAGTATAAAACATTCACATCCAAAGATGTGGAAATATGATATGTTGGGTTTTCTTCCTTTCCACAATTCATATGGAGTCTTTTTCAGAATTGGTCTTACCAATATTCTGTTTTGAAGGTAACAAGCTGTGTTAACAGCTTCTGCCCAGAAGGTTCTAGGTAAGTTGCTTGAGTTGAGCATGGTCCTTGCCATCTCTTGCAAACTTCTGTTCTTTCTCTCAACAACCCCATTCTGTTGAGGTGTTATTGCCACAGAGAAATTGTGTGAGATCCCATTCTCATCACAGAACAATTTGAAATTTGCATTCTCAAACTCCCCACCATGATCACTTCTTATGACAGAAATACAGAATCCCTTTTCATTCTGTACCTTTTTACAAAATATTGTGAAATTCTTAAAAGTCTCATCCTTGTTTCTAAGGAATATCACCCATGTGAATCTAGAATAGTCATCAACGATGACCAAACCATATTTCTTTCCACTAAGACTTTCTGTTCTAATAGGACCAAACAAGTCAATGTGTAAAAGTTCTAGTGGTCTGCTAGTTGAAACAACATCTTTACTCTTGAAGGAGTGTCTTGTTTGTTTCCCTTTCAGACAGCTATCACATAAAATGTCAGATTTGTATGAGAGCTTGGGCAATCCTTTAACAAGGTTGTGTTTTGCTAATCTTGAGATTAATCTCAAGCTGGCATGCCCAAGTCTTTGATGCCAAATCTGTTTTTCATCTTCAACAGAAATGAAGCATTTTACATTTTGACTTGCTAGATCCTCTAGATCAATTTTATACACATTGTTGTGTCTCTTAGCAGTAAAAAGTGTTTGATCAGAGGAGTCTTTGACTATGCATCCTTCCTTGGTAAAGGATACTACATAACCACTGTCACATAATTGGCTTATGCTCAATACATTATGTTGTAGTCCTTCCACAAGAAGAACATTTTTAATGAGGGATGAAGGAATTATACCTATAGTCCCTATGCCAGTGATCTTCCCTTGCTGATTTCCACCAAAGGTGACCACTCCTCCTTCCTTAGGTCTAAGGTTTTGGAACAAAGACCTTTCTCCTGTCATGTGTCGCGAGCACCCACTGTCCAGGTACCATTTGTGGGGTCTCCTTTGTCCTGTTAAACACATCTCAGCTTCAGAACTGTCTGAAGATGGTAGGCTTGCCATGAGACACAGATTTGCCTCTTCTGAGGTGTCTTCCTCCTCTTCTGAAGTTGATTCATCCAGATCCTCCCATGTTGCCATGAGACCTTTCTTTTTCTTGAAAAACTTCTTTTTCTTGAAGTTGTTTTTCTTTAGTTTTGGACATTCAGCCTTCATGTGCCCTGGTTGCTTACACTCAAAACAAATAATCTTGTCAGTTTGTATGTCTTTACCTGACTTACCTCCTTTTGAGGTTGAAGGTTGATTCTTTCTGAATCTTCCTCTGTTCTGTAGCATTCTCTTGATCTTCCTACTTAGAAGAGCAAGATCATCATCATCTTCTGAGCTATCTTCAGAGTCTTCATCTCCCTCTGAAGCTGCCTCAGCTTGCATAGCCTTGATGTTGCCATGCCTAGACTGTTTGGTCTTGGAGTTTAGGGCTATAGATTTTCTCTTGTTGTCATCTTCTCCAAGCTCAAGCTCATGGACCTTAAGAGATCCCAACAGTTCTTCCACTCTAAGAGAATTCAAATCTCTTGCCTCTTGAATGGCAGTAACTTTGGGTCTCCAGGACTTAGGCAAGCTCCTTAGGATTTTTCTGTTATTATCTCCAGAGTTGTATGTTCTGCCTAAGGACCTGAGTCCATTTGTTATGGTCTGAAACCTTCCAAACATTTGATCAATGGTTTCAGATTCTTTCATCTTGAACATCTCATACTGATGTATGAGCATACTTATCTTCGATTGCTTGACAGTCTCAGTACCTTCATGGGCTGCTGCAAGAGTATCCCAAATCTCCTTGGCAGAGGTGCATCCATGAACCTTCTCATATTCTGATTTGTTCAAAGAACATATCAGATAGAGTTTGGCCTTAGCATTCATCTGGACTCTAGCCTTTTGCTCCACAGTCCATTCAGTCTTAGGTATAGGCACATCATTTAGCATAGGCACATAGTCTCCATCAGTGACCACATCCCAAACATCAATGTTTGTGCTTTCAATGAACAGCTTCATTCTATCTCTCCAGTAGTGATAATCTTCTCCATTGAAAGCTGGAGGTCTTGTGATAGAGGCTCCTTCTGTGATGTATTGCCTGTTACTGTTTGAAGCTTCCATGTGGATCTTTCAGTCCTCAGACACTTGTTAGGTGTATCAACCCTGAGTAGAGCTCTGGTACCAACTGTAGGAACACAGGGAAACATTAGAAGGGGGGGTTGAATAGTGTTTCTAAATATTTTAAGAAGCTTTTCGAAAACAGATTTACAAAAACAGATTTTCAGACAGGTTACTAGAAGGCTGTCTGAAGTTTTTAGTTAGCTGTCTGAAGTTGGTTTCAGACTGCTTTAAAATGGTTATAAACGAAGTTTCTTCTTTTTTAAAATATTAAATAAAATATCCAGTCCCCTTAATTAGTTTAAAACTGAAATGACAAAGAAAAGGGAAGAGAAACTTAGCCACAGAATTTATCCTGGTTCACTCACTACCACTTGTGAGCTACGTCCAGTCCCAATGCCAACTAGCACTTGGATTTTCTCTTAATCTTGCAAGATTACAAGTATTCTTTTCTATCAAGCCTCTTCAGGCTCTACAACCAAGTACTCTTTTTCAGACAAGCCTCTTCAGGCTCAACAACACAAGTATTCTTTTTCAGACAAGCCTCTCCAGGCTCAAAAGGAAATACAAATAAGAGAAATGCTTAAGCTCACAAACTATATCAGTTTTGAGACTTAAAAAGTTACAGATGTACAAAGATGACTGAGGTATGCTCAGGATAATACAATATGTGTGTACAAAGATAATAAAAATCTATCAGAGTGTTTCAGCGAAAAACTTGCAGAGTTTCTGTTCTTTTGCTATGTTGCTCTCTCTCTGTTGGTCTTCAAATGAGGGGGTATTTATAACCAAATGATTTGAATCATTTAAGACTCTTAGGTTTGTGAAATCAATGCTAGCCGTTGTGAGACAGCTGCTGCAGTACAGAATATTCTCTGACATATTCTGATATTCCCTGACAATTTCTGACATTTTTACAAGGTTTGCTCCTGCCAAAAAGGTGCTCTTTGTTGCTGCTGCAATTGCTGCGTAGCAGAGGACACGTTGTGACAGAGAACGTGCTTGAATTGCATTGCACAGGTGTCAGCTGTTTGTAGCAGAGAACATGCGTGAAAAACGTGCAGAGGTACATGGATTGTCACAGCTTCAGACACGAGATGCCACGTCATCAAAAGCTTTCAGACGGCTTTGATGCTTCAGACGGGTTGATCATCTTCAGACAGCATCAGCTTCTTCAGACGGATCCAACACTTAGTCTTATATAGTAGGCTTCTTGCTGAAAATCATAGATAAACAATTTAGACAATTGTATCTTATGAGAAACAACTTAAGTTGAATTTGTTGATCATTAAAACTTAGAGAAATTTCAGTCTTTAAAACATCATAAACCTCTTTATGATATTTTTTAGACTCAACACAAAATGCATGGGATTTTTGGGATTTTTAATATAACAGATAGGCATTAACTACGAAATAGCTACGAAAAAGGGATTTTTTACCGCGGTTCACAGAGCCAACCGCGGTAAAAAAAGAGTGCGGAAATTTCTCGCTTCCAGGCTTTTTAACGCGGTTGCTTTTCAGAACCGCGGTAAAAAGCCTAACTCAATTACCGCGGTTCCAAAAATTTACCGCGGTAAATTCCTTTTATCTCACCGCGGTACACCACGGTCATAACCGCGGTAAAAGGGCTTCCAGAACCGCGGTAAAAAGCCTTTTTTGGCATAGTGTAACTACCAACGGGGGATTGGTTCAAGTGGTACATGCTTGATTCCCCTTAAGCAAGGTCTCAGGTTTGAGTCTTGTGGATGAAAGAAGTCTCTACTGGGAGAGCTAACCCCACCATGATGTGGATGCTCGGACAGAATTGTCTCCTGTAAAGGATACCTGTGTTTAAACCAAAACATATCAATCAACTTATAATATAAATAAATTAAAACATTAAAATATAATAAATTATAACAATAAAATATAAATATAAATTAAAATAAAATAAAATATATAAAGAATAGCTTAAATGTTGAAAAACCCTATTTATAATCTACAATAAAAAGTATTTGAAATATATCAATTTTTATCTCATAATATCAAATATTTATATAATATTTTTATTATTTAATTGTATGAACAGAGAAATATTTAAAAATAAATTTTATTTTATTATAATTTTTCTTTATTTTCAACTAATATTATATCATCTAAGATTTAAGACAAAAAGTAATAAATTTTATTTAAAGATGTATTTAAGTAAATTATAATTTCTTTTCTACGAATCTTAATTAACAAAAGTTTTATATATTTAGGAAAATATATAATGAAAAATATTTTTAATTCAAGCATATCAATCAAATTAAATTAAATAAAAATTTCTAAAAACAATAAACTATATATATATATATGTTAGAAATAGAATTACTTCTAATATATATAATTTTTTTCTAACATTATTTTACATATTTAAGTTAAATAATATTATATTTTTTCTTAAAAGCTCAATAAAAATAGTTGTGAAGCAAATTTTAAAATTATTATTTATGAAACAAATTTTTCATTAATTTTATTTTATTATATTTATTTTGTTTTTTACTCCAACAATATAAATATAAATAAATTTATATCTAAATGTCTGAATCGTATTAAAGTAAATATATTAATATATTTAAATATTTCAAATAAAATATATCTTGTCTTTCTATATTTTAAAAATATATTAGCTCATTTAATATTATAATTTGTTAATTACATAAAAGTAAAAAAATACAAATGAAGAATTGATAAAGTGAAAGTATAAATTGTTAGCAAATGAAAAAAATGTGTAAAATCATCCAAAGGAAATAATAAAAAGTGAAACCTCACTTGAATTGGAATAGTTATCATAGTGATGAAAATGAAAAGCCCCCAACATTAACACTCATTTTGGTTAAAGAGAAATTGAGGGAGAGGGAGAGGGAGAAGAAATAAGGGATGAAAAACTCTATGAAAGTGATATAATCATATCAATAGTGGAAGTCAAAGAGGTGTCCCTGGAAAACAATGATAAAATAACTTCTCAGCATCGATACTTATGTCAATATGTATTTAATAAAGAATAATAAATTTTGAAATAAAATATTTTATGCAAAATGAAATTTTTACCCTTAATTTAGGAGGGAAAAATTGTCCCTAAAGCAACCTCAAGACTACCTTACTTTTATAAAGAATAAAGATAAAGATGACGTTGTTTGGTTTTACGCCTGGCATACTCTTCCTCTTTTTATGCATAATTTTTGGTATTTAATTTTTTTTTAGCCTTTTTTGGTCAAAAAGCCCATGAGTAAATAAATACAAACAAAACCAAGTCAAAATAAGAAAGTAAAAAACCTAGCGCCATTTGCCAGGAAAGCATCCGCCCCATCGGGACTTCTTCCCTCCATGTGAGGGTTTTCTACCCACTCTATGTGAGTTAATCTCTCTCTCACTCTATACATATATATAGTGAGAGTTTTATTTTTATTTTATTTTATTTTTCTATTTCCTTCTTCCACTTCCTTCTCCCCATCGCTTTATACCTTCTCTTTTTTCACCACTACCTTCAAAACCTCTAACACCTCCTCCTTGCAAGATTTGTTAGACTCTCATCTCTTAGCATTTTGCAACATTATTTTACACATATTTGCTGCCTCTATGCATTTCCACCGTGAGAGCTTCATTTTGCAGCATTGATTTACTCAAATTGGTTGTCGTTGATGATGTGGTTGTTGCTTTGCGTGAATGTTGGACATGTGCTGATCGGGAATGAATGAAAAAAATGAAGAAGAAAAGTCCAAGAATTTTTTCATATTTTTGTTTTGGAGTTTCTTTTTTGTTATTATTAGGATTGCTAAATTGATTACTTTGTGAGTATATATGCTCGATTTGTTGTATTGATCTGTAGTGCATTGTTGTAATACTCTTATTTTAACATCCTATAAGCTTTGTAAGTGTCGCTGGGAATTTTTTCAATGAATTAGTTATCTTTTGACAAAAATAAAATGAGTCCAAAGTAATACGTGTTTATTTATATAATGAATATTTCTCGCCTCTTTTGTGAATCTCCGCAAATTTTGAACAAGATTTAAAGAGATTTTTGAAAATATGCATTTCTTCACAATCAAACCCAAACTCATGAATACCGACTTGCTCCCGTCCCTACTTTGACGAGAAAAATCCGTTTTGACCTGGTTTAAGTAAAATATAACCCGGTTTTGTCTCGTCTTTAACGGGAGCGGGACGGGATTGGAGTGCAAGAACCCGCTCCGATATAATAATTAAATAATTTTAATTATACTAAACTTATATATTTTCCTTAAAATATAATATAGTTATTAAGTTTCTTATTTTTTAGGATTATCATTGTCTATATTTATATATTATTTAAATTAAAATATATTAGATATATATAACTTATTTAAAAAAATTATTTAAATTAAAAAAAATAAAAAAAATAGGCAAGGTGAAATTCTGAACTTTTAGAAGGACAAAGATAGGAAGAACAAAACCGGGCCCGACCTGGCTGTTGTCATACCTACTTTTGCATGTTTAATTTTTTTTTTTGGAAGAATGAGGACTTCTGCATGTTTAATAACCTGGGTAATCTAACACGAAGTAAAAGTTAACGGCTGTTTTGGTAAAGTTCTCATCATAATTCATAACTATAAGCACATATTGAATGACAAATGCAGAAATGCTTACGAATTATCATAGCAGGGTTTTTCAAAGATACCAATTTCAACGAAGAAAAGAACGCGCGCAAGCGCCAAGCAAAAGAACTAAAAAACCGAAAAAACAATTAATACGTCGCCTGAGAGATTCGAACTCTCGCGGGGAAACCCCATGTACTTAGCAGGCACACGCCTTAACCACTCGGCCAAAGCGACGCTTTTGATATGCTGCCTTGAAGAAACTTATTAAACCCTTAAAACAATATTGAATGATTAATTGTTTGCATAACTATAATATTCATAATTCTACAATATTTTCACTTAAATTTTAATGAATGTTTAAGGAATACATTCTTAACTCTGGCTACTGTGTATAAAAATAAATGCAAGAATCGAATATTTTGCTCCATATAACCCGGGGGAAAATAGTTATATATGATATAGGCAAGCCAACAACCATAATACTCCTGTCATTTATTATTAAAAGAAATTATGCTAAGTGTCAGAACTATACAGTCACGACAAAACAAAATGCAAAAATGAGCTGTTTAGATCATGAGATTGCTGGCAAATGGCAATTGTATCGTTGCATTGTGCTATACCATACACTACACATATAATTATGCTTCCTTTTGGTTATATGAATGTAATTATGAAAATCCCAACAGAAAACAGTCAGCATATTGTTAGTGTCATAAACACAATTAATCTAATAGGCTGGCTGCTGTACCCTGTAATCGTATTAAGTTCTAGAAGATGCAAAACATCAACCACAAAGATCAATAGCACATTTCTGAAGTGAGGAGCTAAACTTCCATTGCAAAATTTCATGGGACAGACATTTGTGAGTTACAATCTCTGCATCAGCTTTCCATCTTCAGTAGGAAAGCTTACAAGTGACTCTTTCTTCTATGACAATAATGATCATAAATGGGGGTCTAAAAAATCTTTGACAGTTAATAACTTAACATGAAGAAAAAATCGAATGTATAAATACAGGAGCATTCCAATACAAACAACAGGAAACCATGCTATTAAATAAAGGTGTAGCTAGCTCCCTGTCAAATTTGCCTCTATGAAGTGTACAACCAACTTTACACAAGGGAAAGAAATGGAAAATGTCCAGACCTGTAAACTTGTATTGTGAACTTTTATTAAAAAAAAGATGGATTACCAAACATTTTCCTTCCCTTTCCCTTGTACAAAATTTTTAAAACCACATATAACACTGCTATGTATATATGTAAGGAAGGACTCTGATTTCTTTATGTTACTTAAACCAGTGAAGAACTTTTTCTGTGTTCAGAATGATGGGAATTACTTGCTCGCTCAATTGATGCTCTTGGTAGGGGTGGTCCAATGTGGTCAAGAGATTCTGGTTGAGTATCTGAAGACCGTGGAACAAGCTTACAACCAATTTTCCTGGCAACTAATCGAGGAGAACTAAGGGAACTGTGAGATTTGGTCACACTTTTCATTTCTTGCTTTATTTTACTGAATTCTTCTTCAAGTTCCCCAACTCTAGACCTCAACCTTTCCATATCCACCTTCAAAACTTGATTTTCGCGCACCACAGTCACCCATCCATCCCTTTGAACAATTTCGCTCACCATGTCACCTGGGACAGTTGCAGGAGCTGCAGGAGCAATTTCACTGTCCAATGCATGGAAGCATCCGGCTAATGCCGTTCTCAATTGCATCTGTTCAAAGAACAACACTTGAAGCACTACTCTGAGGGGCAACCTATCATTTTGGGATGCATGAGTACATGCATGGATTGAGAGTTTCTGATAGTCAATGATGCTGCATAGTTCTTCCTTCTCTTTATCAGAGAGCCATGGATGTGCCTGCACAATACCATAAGCAGTCATCAAATAATCCATGACCACAAAGAAGCTTTTATTTAAAGTGCTGCTCAAGAAAATCAAACCTTGAAATAAATGTCTAATGCCCTGTAAAGTCCATCATGCAAGGATCTTGCTGACCCAGGGAGGGCCTCTGCAAGAGAGCGTATGTTTTTGGGTTTCAAATTTACATCAGAAGCAATTTCTGCAATATAGCTATCTATCAACTTTGCAACTTTCCTTAAAGATTCACATGATGGTGATGCTTGCAGATCAAGCGATGAAGGAGAAAAAGCAGTTACACTTGATTCTGAAGACAAAAAATGATGGACAATCCGTTCAATACAGTCTGTGTTATATAGTATATCAGAATCAGAATCTGAATAATTAGGAATCAGAAGACCATCTAGAGTTGCCAGTTCCAATTGCATCCCTACTCTCCTCTCTAAAGAATCCTTGCATGCTTGATTCACATTCAATATCAAAGCCACACGAACAAGTCCTAGTAGGAAACGGCAATAGGATTTTCCCTTCTTTTCAGGAAGCAGTTTCTCAATGCATTCCAACAGAACTCTCTGATCAACAGTAGCAGGCGTCAAGCTGAAACTTGCAACTGTTCTGGTTTTGCCACCTTGTCCACCCTGCCACCGATCTAGACCTGGCAAGTACTTTCTAGAATAGTACATTATAGCACCTGCAAGTTTTTCTGGTCTTATACCTCTCACTTGCATTGTCTTAATAAGCTTCTCAAACAAACTCACACTCAGATATGAGATGTCTTCAAACCACCAGTCAGATTCTGAGCTCTGGATTCTGGCACCAGTATTTATACCATTCCATAGAATGCTTCCACCAGGGCTCTGTAAACTCCCATACATCATCATGGGCCACCCAAACAAACTTGGGTCCGTACAAACCATCATAGATAGGGCATTCAAACACTTGTAAACTAAATGAAGCTTTTCAGCCCTTGGTAGAACAGGCTCAGAACTTTGGAGAGCCAACATACAATCTTTCCAGTTGCATTGTACATTTTTATGGAAAAAGCTCTCTGATTTTGTCAACAAGTTATCTTCTCCAAATTCATCTGTCATTTCCAGGTAGTCTGCAGCACAGTGGATCAATACTACATTTCTGGCTGTCAGTTCTAAACGAAACCCATAACAGAATTTGGCCACAATTAAGAAAATGTCAGGACCACCAGGGAATTCTTCCAGCACCATACTCAGAGTTTTCCCACTGGTATCCTTGGACTCTTCAAGTGCTCGAGCAATTTTCCCACATTTTGATACAAGAGGGAACTGCATTACCATATGATATCTTACTCAAACTCCCATGCAACAATATAACTTATAAATTTTCATATCAAAGACATAACAGTATGACTAACTACCATAGAACTAGGCCTTGTATTATCCTAGCTCTCTACAATTTATGTAGATCAGCACAAAAAAAAGGGTTCAGTTCCATATCCACTTTGAATAACATTTACTTGTCTCCTAATTCTATTGGGAGGGCCTGACAAACTAATTGAGCAAGAAAAGGATATCTGACAGACATCCTGACTTCCAAACCGGCATATCATATAATTAATCATGTTTGAAGTTATAGTGTTGTGGTTAGCATAGATGACAAATTCAGAAAACTAGGCAAATATTTAGCTTTCTTATTTAGGGTCAGTTTGGATAAACTTCTCTAGAAGGACTTATAGGAGAAGAAAATAGAATGAATAAAAAAGGTAAAATGAATTCACCTTTTTCCATAAGTTGAAATTAATTACTTATGGAGAAGTTAAATGGGAGAGTTTCTGAAAAAATTCAGTTGCAAAGACTGGTTTCAACTTATGGGAGATGTTGAATTCATTTATTCAGTCTATTTTTTGCTCCCATAAGTCCTTCTAGAGAAGTTTATCCAAACTGGCCCTAACCGGATATTGTCATCTGTATTAGAATTGCCATAAGTAATTACTTACCAATCTGCATCACTGGAGATGTACACCCAACAAGACCCACTCATTTTTAAGTATATTTATAATCATATGACAATCATCTTAAATAATATTAAGTGATCTGAAAAAAAAACCATCATTAAGATAAATTTGTCCCTGTCTCTTCTCAACTTGAGGTGCATGAATTTCAATTAAAGCCAAATAAACCAATAATAAGGCTAAACTCACCTTTGAAAACCATACAAGCAGGTTCCAACATAATAAGATTAAGACCTACATAAAACATATATTGTGAAAGGTGTGATCTTTGCAACAGGTCCTATCTCTATATGAGTCTTATCTGACTCCTTCATTTGAAGAAGGATGCTCATTGCTTAGTGTCATTCAAATGATAGAGATAGAACAAACTATAAATAAGGCGCATATTAATTGGTTTGGACCAAAGTTCAAAGAAAACCATTGCAGATGTTCTTGGTAGAGTGTTCTTGATAGAGTGTTAATGGAAGGAAGTACACTTTTGAAAGGAAGCCATGTACCAGTACCTTATGAAGATGGAAAGTAACACCCTCGATGGAAACACTAATATCGCTGGGCAGTTCAGCATTGCAAAACCTATAATCAAAACCACAGAAATCACATCAAACGCCTCTTTATTTAGATACACAGAAATGCACGTCAGAATAACCAGCACAAGAAACAAGCTGCAAAACGAACCCAAAAAAAAAAAAAAATTCAAGCCCTGCTTTGGAATTAAAACGATCCTGTAACCCAACAAGTGAATTTGAAGTTTTGAACTTTCAAATAAGAACTTTTAAGAGAGGGAATACCAGTCATTGCCTTCTCGACGAAACCCAGAAAGCTTCCCAGCTGGTGCCATGAAAGCAAAGACCCTCTTTTCCTCTCTATTACTCTCTACCAACCCAACAACATTTTTCTCGGCCAAGATAAGTCCTTGCCCTTTTAATTTGCGAAAAAAGAAAGAAAAGTGGGAAAAGCAAGAAAAAGGGAAGAATCAATGATGGGGAGGCAAGGAAGGAAGAAAGGAACAGAGTAAGAATGGAAGAAAGAAGACCCACAGAGTCAAATAAGGTCGTGTATGGAACAGTGGGTCTTTACAGCTAAGAAAACACCCCCTAGTGTGTTCCTCTAAATCCAAAAGCCAAACACAAATCAAATACTCCAACCCCATCAACACTGTATCACGCCCATTTCCAAATAATGCCTCCACCACCGCGACCATCAAAAGAACATGGACCATAGAATTAGTTCAATTAATAAAAATCCAATCTTTTAGTAAAAAGTAAAAACATATATTTTTTTAAAAAAAGAGTGGTTTTATTTATAAATTATAAAACAGAAAGTGACGCACTGATCACGACGCCAAAGACGGTCGTGTAAAGTAAAGCTCAAATAATATGAGAAGCAATGTTATGTTATGTGTCTTAAGTAGAAAGGGAAACATCACCTTAGTTTAGTATTAATATATATACTACTATGAATGAGGCTTTAGCCGGCTGAAAATAACATAATTAACGAGGTTAAGCAGTGACAGGTGATAGGGGAATGGAAATCATTTTTGTCCCCCTCTCTGTCTCTAAGCTTGCTTTCTTCTCTTGCCTCTTTTGTTAATTAAAAAACCTACACTTTTTTGGCTTTGTACAACAAACAACTTTGCCTAATGTCCCCCTCATGAATGGTGGTCCAACAGATGCGTGGCTTTGGTTTTGGTAAGAGAAGAGTGTCTAATAATGGGTGTAATGGCTAATGTAGAGGGCTCGTGGTCGTGGTCGTGGTCATTTTGGTTGTAGCATTCAAGTGAGACACGCTCTTACACAGACTCATGCCATAATATAAGTAGCTGCGTTTGAGTATTTGGGAAGTTTTGATATAGTAAACTCAAATTTTTAGGCATTTCATTGCTTATTAATGTATTCATTGGCAAAATTGGGAATGGGTGCTAATTATACAAGGTGATTTTTAGATAAGTACTACAGGTTAAAATTCCTTAATTTTTTAAAATATTATTATAAATTTTGGTTCTTAATTTGATATATTAATAGACGTTGCTGTCCAATAATTTAAAGAGTAAATTACTTCAACCTCCCCTCTATTTTACATTTCTACCACAAAACCCCTTCTATTTTAAAAACCTACACAAAACCCTATTTATTTTGAAAGCTTACACAAAACCCCAATTAATATAATTTTTTATTATTTATTAAAATATATTTTTTAAAAAACCCAACATTACCCTCAAGATACCCCTTCCTTTCTAATTGAATTATTAGAATTGATAAATGCAATAAAACCCCACTATGAAAATATCTGTCTTTCTCGGGCAAAATTCATTCTTCTCGTTTTCCTTCTTTCTCATTACCCTAACGTTAATTATCTTTTATATTAAGTTCTTGATAATTTATATATGAAGCTTTTTTTAATTAAGATCTATCTTAGTAATTTTTTTAATCTATTAATACTTCATAAATTAATCTTAATAAATTATTTTGGTTCATTTTATTAATTTCTAAGTTTTTAATTAATTCTTCAATATAAAAATTTTTAAAATAAATTTCTTTATTTTGTTGGTATGAAACTATGATTTTTTGTTATTCAAAATAATGTATTTGAAAAAAATTGTATGAAGTTATTATTTTTTTGTGCTTTCTTTTATTCACCGATAAAAAAGAAAAAGAATAATATATTTATAAAATATAAGGAGTTTGTGTAAAGCTTAAAAATTGAGGAATTTTTATATAGTAAAAAAAATACATAGTTAGTAAGGGTATCTTGGTCACTTTAATATAAAAAATAATTGTTGACTGTTGACTAAAATTTCTATTAAATGTATCATGAACAATTGGGTTTAAGTGTAATGTACTTTTAAAGTTGGAGGGGTTTTGTGTAGATTTTCAAAATAGAGGGGGTTTTGTGTTAGAAGTGCAAAATAGAGGAGAGATTAGAGTAATTTAAATATATCATTTACAAGTACGTGGAAGATGTCGATCTCTGGATGTAGAATAGATACTTGCCTTTGTGCTTTTGGCAGTTCAACTAAAGGCCATTATCAATAATTTAATTTTAAAATTCTTACCAAAACTCCCGCTTATTCTAATCATTTGAATTCAGCTCAAATGGCACTTTCAAGTTGCTTTAATAATTAGCTTAACCCACTAGCATATAATTATGTTGGAGGTATAGTGTTCAGCAGCCATATCTCTCTCCATGAATCATGATATAAGCTTTTACATCATGTCCATAGGGAAAAATGAAGCAAGAACAAAAATCACATGTATGAATGTGTATGCATAATGTTGATTGATATAAGGTTTAAATATGTTTTTAATCCCTATAAAATTAATGGATTTTATGTTTAATTTTTACTAAATTTTTCACCTAAGTTTGATCCCTCATTAATTTTTCATAACCAATTTTAGTCCCTCCCGCTAAGTACCTATTGTTAAGTGATGACGTGACACTTTACACATCCTAATCCTCGCTCGGATAGCTTGGATAGTACCCGCTCAGATTGCTAGGCCTGCTCGGATTGCTCAGATTGTATACATGCTTGGATCACTCCTTTATTCACGTTTATTGAAGAATCGAGCAATCCGAGCATGTCCAATCCGAGCTATCTGACCAATCCGAGCAGGGGTAGGATGTAGGGATGTAAAAAAAACTCGTACCCATGGATACATGCGGATATACCCGCAATGGGTACATGCATACTTATTAAAAAATATTTTTCAATTAATTATATTAGATTATTAGTTTTTTAATTATTTTGTGATGAGATATAATTTATTTATATTATTTTATAATGATAATTTTTATATATAATATAAATATAATATGATATTATAATATATTATATAACTCTTTCTTTCTTTCTTTTTTATAAAATTTAAATTTTTAAAGATAATGGATATCCATTGATACCCTCTACCCGCATGGGTACTCGTTAATTTAAGCGGGTACGGATACTTGTTGTGCACTATCCGCCTCCACCCCGTTGACATCTCTAGTGGAATGGGTAAAGTGTCACGTCATCACTTAATAGCAGGTACTCAACGGGAATAACTAAAATTGGTGATGGAAAATTAATGAGGGACCAAATTTACGTGAAAAATTTAGTAGGGACTGAACACAAAATTCACTAATTTTATAGGGACAAAAAACATATTTAAGTCTTCTTATAATTATACTATTATTATATTATAATGAGTTAGGAAGGCTAACTCAACTCGGTATCTTTAAGGGGCGTTTGGTAAGGGGATTTATTTTCACTCTTGGAAATCATATTTTCTAGAAATTGTATTTTCTGAAAATCATGACTCGTAGGATTAGGAGTATTATGAATGCGTTTAGTGTGTCTAAATTATTCATGAGAATGTTGAATAATAATTTTTGAAATTTTTTCAGATTCCACATTTGGTTCAAATATAACTTTTTCCAAAATATTTATACTTTTTACAAAAATATCCCTTTTAAAAATATTATGTTCTTTCTCATAACTGACAAATTATATTTTTATATAACTAATTAAATTGGTATCTATTTAAAATTTAGAAAATTAAATTATAAAACTTAATTATTTTTGTTTAATCACGGATATTCTCCACGGGAGGCAATTCTATTTGAGCCGGGAATCAAACATGTACTACTTGAACCAATCCTCGTTGATAAATTAAAAGTTAATTTAAAATATAACTTAATATTATTTATTTTTTAGAAAATACTTCATTTGAGAATTTAACACCAATGTAGTAGATCAAGGAAGAAGAAAGAATAAGAATGATGATGGAAGATTGCCCCAAATAGTAGCCTCACCGCAATTCTTTGCTTCCTTTTAAACTATGTTGCTTCCTTTTAAACCGTATATAGTAGACTAACCTCACCTGATCTTCCTCTTGATTGTAGCAGCCATTTTTTTTCTTTGGGTAAGTTCTAAATCTTAATTCCAAAGAAATTTTAGATTGTGGAGCCTTGCCTTGCCAATAACTAATATTTGTTGATACATAACAAATGTCAGGTGATGGGAATGCAAAAGAAAAAGAGGAGAATGGAATCCTAACTTTTATTCTATAAAATGATAGGGTATAATTGTATTTTTAACATTATAAAAAAGTTATGCAATCCATTTTAGATTCCCACCTCCCTGAAATGTTTTGTTTGGGAATTTGATTAAAAACAATTCATGGGAATTTTACGGAAATCTTTTTTTTTTTTTAAAACACAGGATTGTTAGTTTTCCAAATTAAATTCTTTGGGGAACTTAAAAGAATCTCTATATATACCAAACTCCTCAAGGAAATATCCTAACCCAATGAGGTAAAAAAAAGTTTAGCACCTCCTATTTTTTTAGCATATAAAGTATATCTCAAGGTCAAGAGAACATTCACCGGAAAATGTCCAACGACACTTACAAAAGCTTAAGATTTAAGAATATTAAATAGAGAATATTACAGTAGTGCACTATATATCTCAACCTCTAACTTGGATATTCTCCTCCTAGCTTCCAAAAAGCTTTTTTCAACTTTGGAAACTAAAAGCCTTGGTTTGCTTTTTTTTTTTTAACTCAGATACCGATCGCTCCACTTCTAACTTCTCCCCCTCATCAAATTTAATTCCTCTTCATTTTTATCAATTACAAGTCAACCGATCATTTTTCCCTGTTTGTGACCTCTAACTTAGAATGTGAGGGAAGTAAATGAGTAGACTCCTTGAGAAAGTTGGAAATTGTATTCAAATGGAGCATCCAATTGCAAATGACATTGCTACTGACCAAGACTTGATCAATTCCTAACATAAAAGGTGATATATGCATAATGAAAATTCATTTGAAACCTATTTTTTCATCTAAACTAGTACATGACATGTGCTATCACACGGGTAAATTTATCGTTCATCCTTTGTTGCCCGTGCTTCACACGGAAATATTATGAAATTTATTTAGATTTCTAAGAACATAATAAAAAAATAATCAATGGAATAGCATAAACTATACTCCATATTTCTTATATTCTAATAAATCACAGTATATCTAGAGCAATTAATACAACAAAACAAACACAATAATTAAATCATTATAAATATCTCTGGAGGAAAAATTGAAGGCATACTGTGCCATCTATATCTCCAAAACAAAATGCATTACTTAGTTATTTCAATGTGGATTGAACTAATTCCATTTCCTGGTGTTTAGATTTAAGTAAGTCCTGAGCATACCTCTTTGTTGACATTGCAGTTCTAACATCTTGACTATACTCCGTACAAGAGTCCTGATCAAAGTATCATTCAAAGTAATTATTTAGCACCAAATATTGGTCTTAAAACAACAAACAAGTTTTCTTGTTGTTCCATCAAAATTACACTGATTGTTAACCATCAACTATGGAGACATAGTATTGAATCAAATGGAAATAAACTTTTAACATTAGCTCAAATCATGCAACCTGAAGATCATGTGGAAAACTATGATTGATAGGCATGATGATTATCTTGACCTGAATAATGTGAGATATAAGACACAAATTAAGGTTAATGCTTCTCAGGACAAATATAATAATGAATATAAATGACAACCTAGTTTTGTTGACACAAATGTACAATACTTAGGAAAAGAAAACTATCTATAGACAATTTGAACACTCAGGTGAAAGTAGTTTATCTTTCACAACTAGAATTTGCAATAATTTGTTATTAAACCACCATTCAAACATACATAATTACACACATAAGGACACTCAAGAATATTAGAGAATTACAAATACATGAAGATTAATTCATGCTACATAGATTCTTGTAGAAGAAAATGTCTAAAGTTTATGCTATACTAACCTTAGTCTTTAGCCTGCCATGACTCCTTTTACTCAGACCAACACTTATTTTGGTTGTAAACAATCATATCTACTCTTATATTATAAATTTGAGTTTTCACTCCAAAGAGTGACATGCTCACTTTATTTACTTTCTAAATTATAAAGCCATGTCACTATTTGTATTCTCTTACTATTTTCCTTTGAATGTGTCTTTCACACTGTTCTCTTACAAAAAAACTTTTTCTCTCTCAATTAATTGAGAAATTGATATTTCAAAATATGAATGATTTTAATTCTTAACATATTGTTTTTTATTTCGCTTCTTATTTTCAATAAAAATTCAAATTTTTATAATTATCATTTAATAATATTAATCCTCAGTTGATAATTATAATAAATAGTCAAATTTAAAAATTTAAATCAAATAATATTTGGTTAGTGTCTCAATACTTAAACTATATACATGAATATGGTAATTTTAAAATTATATAGAATATTATAGTTGAATAGTATGGTTTGAATAATTAATTTTCATGAATTAACAATTTAAATTCAAAGTAAATATCCTTTAATATATATTTAAATTAAACCCTTAATTCAAACTAATTATATTATAATGATACCTACATGTCAAATTTAAATTCAACACATATTTTATATCTTAATATATTTATTATTATTATATATATTTAAAGATATTAATTATATAAAAATAAATAAATATATTGCATGGGATAAATAGAAAATGACAGATACATGGTAAACGAGGTAAAAGATTTTTTTTAAGTAAAAATAAAAGTAATAAAATACTACTTCAATGCTATTAGTCGGAAATGGATCCCAAAAGGCATGTAAATGTCCACTTAGGATAGTTCAATGAACTTCGCCATAGGGAAGTTATTCACCTCTAATGTTTCTCTTTAGGCGTTAATAATCTTTTTATGGTGTATTTAAGAAGTGAATAGTGCGACACCCTTAGTTACACCACTAAGAATATCACATTGCAAAACGTAACCGTCGAACTTACTATTTTAGAACTTGGAAAATACGGGGATATTTTTTTTTTTTTGAAAGGGCTTAGTCATTATCAACTTATCACTTTCTAATTCCATTTTAAGTATTTATGAAAATGTCCTTTTCGTAAGTCCGAAGTTTGTTTTCCGAAAACATTTAGACAATCATTACTCCGCATACATACACAGCATACACGCAGCCATGAGACCGATTATAAGAAGGGAACATCACAAATATATATATACAATGTCACAGTATCAAGTGCTCCTCGAGCTAACAAGGTAACTATACAAAACATGAATTCTAGTAGTAGACTAAGTGCATAAAACCTTAAACCAAAATACAAAGAAAAGAGATTCCTAAACCAGAGCTGTACTACTAGACTCAAAATGACACTAAACTACTCGTTAGTTCCGACTCAGTAGAGACAATCCTACCACTCCTCCGCCCAGCGTCTGGAAAGGTAATCATCCTAAAATCCTCTGAGGGAACGTCACTAGAAGAATCTTCTTCTGGTTCCTCTCCCTCAGAGTCCTCCTTCGGATCCTCCTCCGGCTCTTCCTACCCGTCCGAGGTATCACTGATCACGATAAGATTTGGCTCGCTCGGGAGAGGACGACCATGCGTATCAGGACACGTATACTGAGGAGCTGGCACCTCGGGAGAAGGGGAGTATCTGGGAGAATCTGGTCCGACCAAGTCAGCTATCTGGGATGACTGCGGTGATGAAGAGGAAGCTGGACGACGACGTGAAAGACGGAATGCAGTATGCCTCACCAAGTTAGGTGGCGTCGGAAACTCGAGAGTCATTGGTACGATGAAGTCCATCTCAGGTACAAGCGGAAGTCCGGGGTGCGTGATAACGACACGGACTTTCCCCATGAACTCACATCTGCGCGGAACATTCGTCACCCTCCAGGCGCCTCTCGGCATCCACCTTAGCCGTACTTGCATAGACGTCATGACAGAAGTCCTCGATACCGACTATCAACGTGACGAGAAGAGCATAGAAAGAAGAGATAGAAAGGAAGGGTGAGAACATCGCATGAACTCACAGCATGTAGGATGCAATAACTAGAGCGTACACGGGACATTCATATAATCACAATCACAATCACAATCACAATCACAATCACAATCATAAGGATATAATTTATGCTGTCATGATGCATATAAACTAATGCATGCGGGCCCAGGGAAACCTCACCAACAGCAGAGCACACAGCAACTGCTCAACCATATATGGACAATGTCTCAGGAGTTTGTCTGTACTAGCAAATAAAACAGTACTTAGGAGCATTGATCAATCTCTGGCCAAGACGATTTTCCATGTCTTCCAGACAACTCGACTGATTCATGAAAACTTGAGAGCGACAGGATAGTCAAGCCTGTACCCCGTTTGCCCGACAGTAGGGGGCGAGCCTACGTCACCTGAGCCATTCCGGGACTTGACTTATCCTCAGGGCTGGCGTCCCTCTTTCAGGACCCGGCTGGTGTTCTTTGAAAAACCCAGTGCACCCATCCCATCCAGTTTCACACCGTACTGCAGTGTTATTGTCATATAGGTCCCAAGGTTTTTTAACCTCAATATCATCATTTATGCCTTATGATGCATGTCACACAACAAGATATCAAGATAACCACTTTCTTATCACAGCAACTGCTCGACCATATATGCGCAATATATCATAAGTATAGTCTGTACTAGCGAGTAGTACGAGGAGCATTGCTCAATCTCCGGCCAAGACGATTTTCCGACTTCCAGACAGACTCACTGATTATGAAAACTTGAGAGCGACAGGATAGTCAAGCCTGTACCCCGTTTGCACGACAGCAGGGGGCGAGCCTACGCCACTTATGCCATTCCGGGACCTGACTCATCCTCAGGGCTGGTCTCCTGGACCGCTGGTGTTCTTTGCAAAACCCAGTGCACCCGTCCCATCCAGTTTCACACTGTACTAGAGTGGTATTGCCATATAGGTCGTAAGGCTTTTGAACCTTAATCCTTATCGATGCATATGATGTATGTCACACCGCAAACGCTTACAACATTACATCCTTACAGACGAGCTAATCGAGCTCTTTCTACGTTGCCACTTTACCGTGGTGCAACCTTGTAGATTCAATGCCTTTCTCTTAAGGATACTAGATCACACTCTCTTGCCCAGCTTCTCAAGTTTTATGCAAAGAGAAAGTGTTGGTTATAATCTTGTAAGATAGTTATGTTAGCTTTATTGATGATCATATTCACTTAAGTCCTACAATTTTACTAAGACTTATGAATGTGTTTTATGAAAGGCATTATTAATCCTATTCTTATTTGTATGGCAAATTAAGGTTAGGTTTAACCTTTTATTATGACTAGTTCCCATTAATTGAATTTCAATTAATCTTGACTTTCTTTAATTAAGTTTTAATCCTTACTTAAGATCCTAATTAATTTATAATTATCCCTTAATCTCTTTCTTAATCTGGGATTAGGATTTTTAATTACGTTTGATCAAGGTTAATTATAATTAATTAGTCTTTAACCATCATTAGGGATTAATTACTTAAATAATGCTCATATTAGGATTAATTATATTTAGGCTTAATTAATCTTTAATTAACTTAAATAAATTAGATTAATCAACTTAAGTAATTAAATTAATTAAATTCGTTAATTAATTCTAAGCTTAATCTTAACAACTTAGATTAATTATTTTTAATTATCTTTTAAATTGAGCTTTTACTTTCTTTAAAAATACTTTTAGACTTAAAATAAAAAGCCTAGAAGTTATTGGGCCCATGAGAGCCCATTTTTACTCTTAATAAATTAAAAACATGACCTTTAAATGGACTTTCATTTTAATTAATTTAGAAATCCGAAAATAATAATTTAATTTAAAAACTTAACTTATTTGCATTTTAGCCCTTTTTGTTACAATTTTATCTTTTAGTCTTTTTGGGCCAATTTAGCCCAAAAACATGTTTTAAACATCCTTTTGATCTTTTTAGGATCAAAAGGACATTCTTGATGAGTTTCATCAAGAACACTCATGAACATCAAGAACAACCTTGAATGTTCATCCACAACTTCAAACTTTTTCCAGCATTTCCAGCCACCATACAATCATTTCAAAACCACAAAGATCACACCAAATCATGCCAAAATCACCAATGCACACATTCAAGTTCAACTTCATTTTTAAGCTAAAAATAGCACTTTCTCAAGCATCAACCAACAAGACAATTTTGTCATTCCATCCAATCACATGCATGTTCATCAAATCATCATTTAAACACATTTCCAACATCAACTAAAATTTTAGAAACATGCAGCCACACAAACACATTAACAAGCAAGTTTTTCTTTTTCAATAAAATTTCAAACAAACAGCCACTGTGCAGATCGAATATCTCCCAGCCTAGACATCATATCAACGATCCGACCGTTCAAAACGAAGATTCAAGTGTTATAAACCAGCCACTAAAATTTCAGCCCGATCCAACGATGAACGAATTCGCAGTCTCCATTTTATGGTCGCTGCTCTATGTAAAAACGGGAAAAATTTCTTTCCAACAAGTTTCACAATTTGCATGCATCATCAACCACAATCCAAACATATTTCAAGCATCAAACAACACATGCAAACATAAATCTCAATCCAGCTCAAAGGATCCAAAACATTTGCTCAAAGAAAAGCTCAAAAGATGATTTTTTTTCAAGGAAAAACAAGAGAAAAGACAAGGATTCAAGGGCAAATCCTTGACTCTAGTTACAAATCCTACTAGAGTTCAAGTTCTCCCCCCCTTACCTCAATCTCTCAAGAGAAAATGTGCAGAATTTCTGCTCCAAAACAGCCCCTCAAAGGTCCTCCTTTTAGTCACCAACAAGGATTTTTCAAGGCTAGAAGGCTTAAAAATGGAAGCTTTGGTTCAAAGATGGAACCTTGGCTTGATTGTGTTTATGGAAAGGATGAAGATCTTGGAGAGGATTTGATGAGAAGCTCTCGGCCAAGAAGGAAGAGAAGAGAGAAAATGAGAGAGTTCTCCTAAGCTTTGCATGTAACAAATGAATAAAGAAAGGAGAAAAAGTGCTTTTATATGTAATAACTCACCTTTTTAGCCATTGGTGGGATGAAAAGTAGGGTCTTGTCACTCTTTAATGCTGCACATGCGCAGCTTCTAGAAGGAAGAGAGAGGTTTGTGCACTTTTTTTCTGGTCCGGATCAAGAGTATTCGGGCCCGGGTCAAGGTACGGGAGGGGCAAAAAGGTCATTTTTCACAGAAAAATCCCAAAAATTCCCAGAAAATTCCTAAAAATAGGAAATTCAATTCTAAATCCAAAAATATAAATTTTGATGATTAAAAATATATTTTAATCATTCAAAATCCAATAAAACACTCAAGATGACAAAAATGGCAAAAACGGTAAAACACGGGTGTTACAAATAGCCATGTCCCAAACTCTAAACATAGCTGGCCCTTTAAGTATTCAAATGTGTAGCCTCTAATCTCTCTCTAGGTCAGTTAGGGGTGTTCACATCTAATCCAATCCAATGCAAACCGCAAAAATTGAACCGAATCAAATTAAAATCCAAAAAACCACAAATAGTAAAAATCGAACTTTTTTTTATTGGATTGGATTGGTTTTCGGATCCTATTTTGAAAACCAATTCAATCCAATCCAAACCGAGTTTATATATATGTATATTATTATTTATAATATAATTATATATTTATACTTGTATACATGTATATTTTTTATGATTTTATTATTTAATATCATGTTAATATTTCTATAAATATATCAATATAAAACTAGTTTTAAATTAGTTTTCATGTCTCACGTCATTCTTTTTATATAATTTTATATTAATTTTAATAAATATAAGTTCGAATAAGAAAATATTCACTATTACTTTATTATTTTATCAATTTTATCAAATATTTATTATCGATTTCCAAAACCGAAAACCGGACCAATCCAATCCAATTTAAATCGGATCGGATATGAAAAAATATCAAAACCGATCGGATGATGAAATGATAAAACCGCAATGATCGGATAGTTTTTTTACCTCAAAACCAATCCAAACCGAACCGCAAACACCCTAGGGTCAGACATTACAACCGGCAAAGCTGAGCACCACTGATTGTTTTTCAAGTAGTGTAACGCCAGAAATTTGTTTACACGACAATGGTGTTTGTAACTCTGATAAACTCGGTGCTTTTTACGGTACATGAGTTAGAATTTTGTGTACCAGTACATTTAAAAAATACCTCCACCTGTACATTTCAAACGGTCATTAGAGTTTTACAATTTTGGTGTTTGACCAAACTTATTTTAGATGCAGCCCCTATGAACCAATCGGGTTGTTTTTGTAGTGACTAGTGAGCAAGCCCGTTTGCAACCGCATCATCATTCTTCATCAACAGCTCCATTTAGACCTCTTCACCATGAACTCGTGATCCAACCATCACAGTGTCTCTACATAAGCTACCACAAAGCCTACATCAAACCATACTTAGCCACCAGCCCACCACAAGTGAAATTTTGTTCAAACAACTACACTACCCCATCTTCACCGAGTGAGCCCACCTGTCACCTCCTCATCACGTCGGTGATGTGGCTTCAACACCGAGCCAAGCACCCTTTCGCTCGTCATCTTCAACCTCCCTACAACCACCATGGCAGCACCATCATTGCACCACCGTGAAACTAAAATCATTAAACTGCACCATTGCACCGTGAGGCCGTGAAGCACATAGAACTCCACCACCCACGAGCCACCCCACACCTCAACCTTATGCCAGCACGAAACCCATCACCAATGCTACCACCTTTGTTCAACCAATCACCTGGTTCATTTGATGGTTCATTAAAAGGACCACTTCAATAAATACCAACAAAGTTCCCATCACCCGGTTCTCGGTTATAAATCCCCATCGTTCTTTTTTTATAATAATAAATCAACGGTTCATGTGATTTGTGTACCGATACATCTTTTTTTTTCCTTGTGTACCGTAAATTTTGCCGATAAACTCTTATATCTTGAATTTAAATCTTTATTTTTAATGTGACATTTTTCTTAATCTTTTTATTGCCAATATTTTCTACATCAAATACCTCATTTTCATCACAGTAATATGCATATTAAGAACTAGTTACAAGTGCGTTATGGACCCAAAAGATACATGCTACACTAGTTGAACAAAACTATGAGTGTGTTTGGCTAGCCATTCCAGCTAGCTGAAAGTTGAAAATGGTAGCTGAAATAAAAAAAGCTACAAAAAAACTGTGTTTGGGAAGGTAGCTTAAGTTAGTTTTTTTTGGTAGGTACATGCTTTTTTAAAAAGCTACTTGAATTAACTTTTCCAAAAAAGCTCCTATTTTCAGCTACCAGCTGAATTTTTTTACAAATTTACCCCTCATTAATATCTCACTCTCTTTTCTCTCTAGTGGGTTACTATCCCTTCCCTCTCTCTCCTTCATTTCACATTCCTCCCACACCCTGCCATTGCTGAGAGAGTTTTTCTCGTCTCTCTGACAGCTCTCATTCTCTCCATTCAACTTCCTCCTCCAATCGTCTCCTACACACAGGTTTTTGTTAATTTGCCTCACTTTGGTCCTGTTTTGTAGTTTCTAGTTTATAGTGTTTGCTCTTATAGCTTTCATATGTGTTTTTCTGGTTTATTAGAAATTTATAATATAATTTTCTGCTATTGTTGGTGGATGATGAGGCTTTGTGAAACCTTTCTATTTTGTTTCTTCTAATGTTTCGCAGTTGAATATTTTTTTGCTATTGTTGAATGCATGTAGGTTGTATTGGTTTCCAATATGTTGGTCCCACATCAACATACTGGTTTTAAGCAATATGCAGGTAGGCAAAAGTGTTGTTCAATAAATCTTGCTTCCTGCTATGTATTTACCCTTTTAGACCTTGAATTTCTTTCAAGGCCCGGTTTAATTTTGCGGCTTTTATTTTGACTACAACGATTGAACTTTTAAAATTGTATGGCCACGGTTTTTCCCACTGAACATGCTCTGGCTTCTCTATTCTTTCATGACGTTTTCTCATTCAATCCTTACGAATGATAAAAGGAACAGTGAACCAACAAAATATTAAGATTTACATGAATCACATATTATTTACATTTTAATAAACACTAACATATTAGAGACATGAATCATAAATTACTAAATAAATTAAAATATATAAATTTATAATTATTTGAAAATATGTAATAAAAAAATATTAAGATTTGATCCAATAATTAGTGATGCCTTATAAATAATTTTAAATAAACTAAAATATATACATTTATAATTATTTAAAAATATGTAATAACAAAATATTAAGATTTGATCCAATAATTAGTGATGCCTTATAAATACTTTTAAATAAACTAAAATATATAAATTTATAATGATTTAAAAATATGTAATAACAAAATATTAAGATTTGATCCAATAATTAGTGATACCTTATAAATACTTTTAAATAAACTAAAATATATAAATTTATAATTATTTAAAAATATGTAATAACAAAATGTTAAGATTTGATCCAATAATTAGTGATGCCCTTATTTGTCATTTTACAACTTTCAGGTAGTTGATCGGCTAGTTTTACCAAACACTTTCAACTAGCTTTTCAGCTTTCAGTTAGCTTTTCAACTTTCAGCTAGCTTTTCAGCTAATTTTTCAACTTTCAGGTAGCTTTTCAATTAGTTTTAACAAACACACTCTATGATTAGCAACAAAGGCCGCATTAACTTCTATTTATCTAGCTATTATACCTATATAATAAAATCCTTGGCTCAGGTACACGTGTGGAATTTCTAGCTAGAAATCTAATTCTCACACTCTCTTCATGCAATTTATTTTCTTTTTTTTTTCTACACAAAAATAAAAGTGCAACAAATTATTATATTATTATTATTTTTACTTTTTTTTGTCAAATTATTATTTTTACTTAAAACCAACATGACTTTCTTAATAACAAAAGGGTTGTGGCTCACCTCATTATACAAATTGATTGAGATTGGGGAAAGAACATTCATGTAAGTCCAAACATGACCGTCCCAATTATACAAGAATACTTGTAGTTAAAAATAACTATAAATAGTTAAGATCACAAAAAAAAAAACTAAAAAATCATTCAAAGATACAAATAATTAGTTTTTGAGCACATTATATTTATTTATTGTATTAACCAATCATTATGAATAACAAAAGGGTTGTGTGGCTCACCTGATAATTATTGTGAGTAACATTCAGGTAAGCCCAAACATGACTGATGATAATTATTGTGAGTAACATTCAGGTAAGCCCACACATGACTGCCCCAATTATACAGGGATACTTGTAGTTAAAAAAACAATAACTATATAGCTAAGATCACAGAAAAAAACTCAAATTTATTCATAGATACAAATAATTACTTTTTGAGCACATTTATCATCTTTGGAATAATGAAGCAATAGTGCCTTAGGAACAACCTTTTCTTTGTCGAAAGAACAACCTTCTTTTTTTTTTCTTTTTAAGTCACCAAAAAGATAATGCTTTGGGAACAAAGTACAGACCAGAAAGAAAACAATAAAAAGTACTAATAAACGTTGGTCATTGCTTTTCCCACCATTTTTTTGCTATTCCCACCCCCATATTTTTTTTGAATTTTTTTTTAAACCCAAAACTGCCCTTTAGCTAACTGACTTACGGACAAGAGTGTCCAGTAACTATTCTCGGATAACTAGTTTACGGACAAGGTTGTCCAGGAACTATTCCCGAACAGCTTTGTCTGTAAGCCTTTTTTAAAAAAATGACTTACGGACAAGGCTGTCTGAGGATAGTTTCCGGACAACCTTGTCCGTAAGCCATTTTTTCTTTCCAAATACCTTACGGACAATGGGGGGAGGGGGAAATGGGTAGGGGAGTGGGGAAGGGAGATGGGGTGGGGGTGGGCTCAAGGGAAGGTTAGAGGTGGAAAATGGGCTACCCGGCACGCATCGGGTAGTGTGCTTGTGCGGGCCGGGCTAAAATACCCGGAAAAAATTTGGTCCTGTGAAATTAGTGCTCGAGCTCGGCCCTATGTGGGTAGCGTGCTTATGCGGGCCGGCTCGGTTAAAAAAAATAATTTATTCAAAAATGTTGAAAATTAAAAATCCATGTTTTGTTTTTCACTGACCCTCCACAGCTGCATAAGAACAAGCAATTAGCTAGGCCACCAAGTGGATGTGAATTCAAAAGCACATCAAAAGTGATCATTATTGAAGTTCTTTTAATTTAGATGCAGTTGAACCTACATACACACATACTCTGGATGTTTCCCAGCCAGAAGCTGAATCACGGTTGGCTACAACATCAGCTCCTCCACCATTTTCTGTAGCGAGATACTTCTGCAACTTTGTGAACTTGAGTTGCACTTGAGTTCCATCCTGAAACGATCACAAATCAAAAAATTGTTTATGAACTAGGCTATGACATTATTTCCCTTTCGGAGTGTAACTTCAAACTTCTCTGTTTGTAAACATTTAAAAATTATTTATGTACATGAATCATAATTTTACTAAAAAGGAAAAGGAAAATGTTGGTATTCCGAGGAATCATGAATAAATAAATTGGACCACTCCTTGAGGCCGTAAGGAATTTTTGAAAAAAAAACGGGCTGCCTGTTAGCCCGCATGGGCAGCCCGGCCCAAACCCGTTTAAGACCGAGCTTTTTTTTTTCAGGCTAAAAAGCCCGGTAAAAATATGGACCTATAATTTGACTGCCCAAACCCTCTCATTTTGCGGGTTCGGGAGACCCGACCCGGTCGGGCTAGCCCATTTTACCGGCTCTAGGGAAGGTGGGGTGGGGCCGTGGGGGAGTGTGGGAGGGGGAAGGGGGAAAATGGGTGGGGGAGTGAGGAAGGGAGATGGGGTGGGGGTGGGCTCAAGGGAAGGTGGGGTGGGGGAGTGGGGCGACGAGATGGGGTAGGGGGAGGGGTAAGTTGGGGAAGGAAAAAAATAGGGGGTGGAAATAGCAAAAATTGCTGGCAGGAAAAGCAATAGCCTAAAACATTGTCCATACCAATTCATCCCTTTTACCTAGAGGGCAAGCCTGTTTCATTTTAATTCGGATTAACGGATCAACTACACTTTTTTATATTTGTGCAATCTCGATCCCTATGCTTGTAATTACATGATCTTGATCCTAAACCTTTTTAAACGTTTCAATCAAGTTCCGTGATAATCTTCTATGTATTTTCTAATAAAATTTGTTACTAATGTTTTTAATGAATGTGATTTTAACGTAAATATATATTATTTTTTATACATAATCCCGTTTGACTACCCCAAACTGACGTGCTCAACGTGCAACAGAACCCACATAATTGTTACCTGAACCGGAATGTATAGCATCTTCTCCTTTATGCTGATTTCTTCATAAAAAACAGGCAGTGTCTGCACTACTTCATGAAGCTAGATAGCTAGTAATAGTATTAAACCGCATTTGACTACTAGTACTATTTTCAACCACTACTCAGACCAAACAGATAAATGCCCACGTTAACTAAATGATCTGACCAAATTAATTGCAGAAAAGCAAAAGATCATAACAGAAATACTATGATACCCATCGATTACTATTTAGTAATAATAAAATAAAAAGCACTGGAATAATGCCAGATAGCAAAAGGAGAAAAAATACAATAAATTAATGACAAATAATTTGGAACACATGGCTTAAGAGGGTCAAACAGAATATTACAGCTTACAACTGACCTGGAAAAAACAACACAACAATGACCGACAGACCTCTAAAAAAGAAAACAAATCTTTCTTCGTATATGAAATGCCTCAACATGTTTAGTAGTGCAAAGCTCTACATTAAAATTACATAGCAGCACAGATTGCCCTAGATAAAATTCCTACTTCTCCAGGAATACACATAAAGGCATGTGCTATCGTGGGCTATCGCCTATTGGCTACTGAAACCAAAAGGAGGAAAATTTACCATGCATATGAAATCAACCACCAAAATATATGTAAGGTCCCCGATGTGAAGAACGCAAGAATACCCTTCTCAAGGTAGCAGCACATCACCACCACTGTATAAGCTTAACTTGCAGCAGGTTGTGCAATGACTTTCTTAATGGCTTCAGCATATGTCCTGTGCTGATAGGTCAGGGTGGATTCAAGCAGGTCCCAAAGCGAAGTCTTAGGATTCCATCCTGGCAGAAGCAACACAATCATTAAACAGGTAAACTAACTTGTAATCTTAAAGGTCAAATAGGATGAATGACTGAGAAAACCTACCAAGCTGCTTGTTTATTATGGTCATGTCAGGAATTCTCTTATCACTATCATCATACCCCTCACCATAAAATTCTTTCGAGCTCACATCAATTGTTGGTGTTTCAGGAGGTTGCTCTCCGCTTACCTTTGAGTAAACCTGTACAATGGAATCACAATATTTTTTTAATCCCCAAAACAATATGCCTAAATGATAACATGAGCTAATTAAAAAACAATTATTTCACCTGAATCATAATTTCAGCAAGCTGCCTAACTGTAACCTCATTGTTTGGGTTACCCACATTAAAGATATGGCTATTGGCCCTGGCAGGGTTTTCCTGTTAATAGTTCACAACATTCAGTGGACTAGCTGACAACAATACTAATTTACGACGAATACAACAATCACATAACTTGTATTTAAAAAATAAAAAATAAATAGTTCGCGTAAAAGATTGGAGATGAGAACCTACAATCATCAATAAGACAGCTTCAATAGCATCTTTAATGTAAACAAAGGTTCTCTGGGACTGGCCACCATCCACAAGCTTGAGGGGCTCTCCTCTGAGAAGATTCTGCAGAAAAGGAATAGAGTGTAAATTTTTATGTTCCAACAATTATTTAAAATTTTGGCTAAAATATCTACAAACTTCAACAAAGCTTAAGCAACAAGAAACTAACATTGCTAAAGCATGCCAGAACCCGAGGAACGCCCTCACTTGGACCATCAATACCAGGAATGAAATCCATTCTAGGTCCAATCCAATTAAAAGGCCTCACAATTGTGAACTCCAAGCCATTTTCAGCACCCTCAGCTGTCAATGATCATATGTCAGTGAGACTAGTCAACATTGAAAAACAAAAAGTCTATACCAAAAACAAAAAAAAAGAAAAGAAAAATACAAATCAGCTCACCATAAATCAGCCTCTCAATCAACTGCTTTGCACAAGCATATGACCATCTCTGTTTGTCAATTGCACCAAAAATGCATGGAGACTCATCTTCTTTAAGAATATAGTATGCAGGATCCTAACACAACATTGGACACAATATAGCTCAGCTCATTACAAGAAAGAAACAAGAAAAACAGATAAGGACAACTGATCAAAACAGTCCACCACCATTACTTATACCTGACTGAAAACTAATTCTTAAAGGAGGAAGAAACATATAGATAACTCATGACAACTCAACAACATGTCAATCTCCTATAACTAACAAGACAAATACAAGTGAAAATGTAAAGTGTCAACATTATCTTATAAGAAGGTAATTACAGTCTAAATGTATGGTTGGAGAATATGTTTCCTCTGTTTCTATTTTCTTGTTTTTACTGATAATTACAATTTACAAAGATACCATTTCATATACCAATCTTTCAAAACAAGAATTAAATAAAAACAAAATGTCATTTTCGTAATCAATAGTGAAAATAGAAAATATTATTTTCTTGGACCAAGCAGAGCTTAAGATATGTGGCTTGTAACAACTTAATCACACAACCTCGTGAACTTAATTGAGGAAAGGCGGGATGAGACTACCACCGACAGATTCCAAAATTATGCAAACAGAAAACCATAACTCATGATGCAAAGATCTGAAACGAACTTCCTCTAAAGAAAACGTTCAAAGAAAACGAAAGGCTACCTTACGAAGAGGACTATCTTTGGGGAGAAAGCTTCCAATCGTTTTCCCATACACTTCACAGGTAGAGAAATGAATGAGCCGCTTGTTATTTTCCGAACAGTACTTCACCTGCAAAATTAAGAAAGAAAAACACATCAAATCACACATTCCCTTCAATCAATTCCTCCACCCCAACAAAACAACATGCACAAAGACTAGAGCTTGAATCTTGATTCACATTAGATTTCAACAGAATCTCACAAAAGAACACGTACCACGGGAAGCGCGTCAATGAAATTGCTGTAAATGGTGTCAAGGGGACGCGTGTTGTAATCCGCTGGTGTGCATATTGCAGCCAGATTTATGGTCTGAAAACGAACACAGACATTTTATCATGCATCCAAGAAACCCAAGAAAAAAGAAAGAAATAAATTTCTGTTTGTGAGGTTATCACATACCAGATCTGCCATCTTGATGAGGCCTTCGAGCCTGGAATCGTGTTTGATATTGAGGCGGTGGAACTGAATGCGACCAGCCCAAGGGAGATTGTCGGGTTCCAAGAGGTGTTTGATCTTGTCGTTGTAAACGTCCAAGGCGAGGACATTGTGAGGGGTTTCGGACATGAGCTTCTCGCAGAGGTGAGAGCCGATGAACCCGCCGGCGCCGATCATGCAGATTGTGATCGGCTTGATAGGGTTACCGTCGAGATCTAATCGCGTCGACGGAGAAGAAGCCATTGTTGTCTTTCTTCTTTGTTTCGTTTCTTCGAGTGTGAAGAAGAAAGAAAGAAAGAACGTGAATGTGATAACGAACGGTGAAGGCTAATTATTGATTTTAATTGTAATGTAATGGAGCATGGAATGGAAGTGCTATACAATATCAATATCCTAATATATATTAATATTAATTAATATTTTATATTTTATTTAATATTATTTTAAAGGTAAAGAGGGAAATGGAAAAGAAGAGAAGAAGAAACGAACATGGTTCCGATTGTGACACCCTCGCCTCGCGTACATTAATTTTAATTGAGTTCTTACACCTGTCCAACGCGCGGTTAGTGTTTTACTTCGAACTCGCTTTGCCTGCGGTGAGCGAGCTGTAAATTTCAGGTATCCAACTCTTTGGTTCGGAGTTATTCACATCCAATCCAACACAAATCATATAAACTAAATTGAGAAATAAAAAATCAAATAAAATCGAAATTTAAAAAAATTGAAATTATTTTATTTGATTGAATTAATTTTTGGATTCCATGTTAAAAATAATTCAATCAAATCCAACCCGAACTTATATTTATAGGTATATTATTATTTATAAAATAATTAATAATTATAAATTTATACTTGTATACATATATATTTATACTTGTATTCATATATATTATTATTCGTATTGGGTATAACATGGTAGCGGTGGATGAAGCTAGAGGACACTCACGAGGTATTTGGGCGCTTACACAAGTGAGTTCTTCTTTCACTTTTTAGGTTTTGGACAATGGTCATTAATGTATATCTCTTTTGCTTTCTTTTTCTTCCAACAGTTGAATCTGTACAGGGATATATGCCAGCCCCAATCCTTCTCTTAGACAGGAGCTTTGGGCTCATCTTAGCCACCTTAGTGGAATCTTCACCTACCCCTGGTTGCTTTTCGGGGACTTCAATGATATTCTTTTATCATCGGAGCAGAGAGGTGGTGTTTTTAGTACAGCACGTGCGGCTGTTTTCAGGCGTATGATGGAATCATGTGAGCTCATGGATCTTGAGAATTTTGGGGTCGCTTCACGTGTCAAAGACCTAGTCCTGGTGGGCGTTTACTTTCTCGCAGGCTAGACCGTGGTTTAGCTGACCATCAGTGGCACATGTCTTTCCCAAAAGCCTTAATTGAACACTTATGTAGGCTTAAGTCTGATCTTTCCCCTTTTTTGTTGTGTTGTGGTCCTCTTCATCATCGCCTAAGACAAAGGCCCTTCCATTTCCAAGCAGCATAGGCGACCCATCAGAATTATGGTGCAATTATCTCCAATGCTTGGGCCAACGCCCAAGGTGATGTGGTTCAAGGGCTTCAGAATGTTCAGGATGATTCCTTGATTTTTAATAAGGAGACGTTTGCAAATATTTTTGCGAATAAGAGAAAGTTGGAAGCTCGTCTAAAAGGAATTCAACGGTGCCTTGAAAATGTAGATCCTGCCTATCTATTTGAATTACAGTGTCTACTTCAAGCAGAATATGAAACCACCCTTTTCCAGGAGGAAGTGATTTGGTTTCAAAAATCTAGAGATGATTGGGTTAGATTTGGTAACCGTAATACTGCTTTTTCATGCTCAAACTATTATCAAACCTAAAAGAGGCAGAATTCGTGGCATCTATTTACCTAACGGTGATTGGTGTACGGATGATGAGATTTTACATCAAGAAGCAATTTCATTCTTCAAAAATCTTTTTTGTGTCAAAGAGGCTCAGAATCCTTGCTTGAATACTCCTCTTATGCCATATCTAGATAAGTGTGTCATGGATCATTGCCCATGAGGGATGTTCTGAATTATCGTGGCATACCAATTCTCCCAAATTATATACGTCGTGGAGCTGCTAACAAAATTATATTTTAATTAAATATATTTTTATCTTAAAAAATATTATGCCTTTTTAAATTAATATTTTTAAATTTATTTTTTATTTCATAAAAATGTTTGATTGATATATAAAATATTTGATAGTTTGATTAGAAAATATATATCATTTTTTCACACATGGATCTGGATCCCTTCCTGTCTTTCTTGCCTCAACAGAAAACATTAGCTACAGAATAATTATGGAATCTCTGAGTTATTAAAATCCATAGCTAATCTGTAGCTATTATGTAGCTAACCTTTGCTATCCCTACACTTCACACATCATTTTCTATCATATATATCAATTCTTAATTCTTACGCTTTTTTTCTTTCTATCTCTCTTTTGCCTGCACTTTCTACACCGTAAAATGGACTGTCAAAGTTGTATTATTCTTTGAGAAGAATAATAATTTTGTAACATTCCTTTGTTCTTTTTTCTTTTCATCTCTCTTCATTTTCTGTAACATTGTTCACCTCCTGCCTCTTCATTTTTTTCTTTCTATTTCTTTACTCCTTACTCTTAGCACATAAAAAATGAGTGGTCTATAAGTTTTAGTACTCTTAAAAAAGAGTAATGATTTTTTCACATTTTTATTTCACACTTCTTTCTACATCTCATTTTTTATCACATCAATTATTACATTTTTCACCTTCTCTCTTCATTTACTTTTTTTTATTTCTCCATTTCTTACACTTGCTATACCCAAAAAATGAAGCGATAAAGTTTTAATATTCTTAAAAATGATGATTTTTCTCACTTATTTATTTTATACTTTCTTTTACGACTTATTTTTTTTTCTTTTTCTTTCTCATCACATTAAAATATTATTTTTTTAATGATTAGTAAAAAGTAAGTGTTGACTCTTCCCTCATTATTATATTTTAAATTGTCATGACAATTCTCACTCACAATTATCAAAACCTTAATAATCCATAGACCCATACAACTCAATAGTCTATAGAAAATATATCATTCTTTCACCATTACGTGAAACGAGGCCTAAAATACATAGTATTAAAATAACCGTTCACTTTAAAATGGTTCCATGAACATTAAAAAAAAGTGCCCCGTGATAAGTACCCAAAAAATTGCTCTATTGTAGTATAGGTATTGATTGATTTCATAAAAAAATTTATTTATTGTCAATAATCCATGTTAATACTAATACGGCATTCGTTTAGTATAAATTTAATAATCCATGTAATATAAATTCAAAGAGTTATTTTATGTATTGTATTTCAAAATTATTTCAATATTAAAATGATATATTTATCCATTTTGAGTGCATAGAATTTAAAGCGGTGACTGAAAAATAAAAAATATTCACCCAATAATAAAAAAAATAGATAGATACACATAATTAGGAAGCAATTTTGTTAACATATCATCTAACATGTCTCTTACTTGATAATTACATAAATGAGCTTTAATACAATTATAAATGTTTGAAATTGAATTCGGCTTATCCATCTCAGATTAAAACATCTATGACTTTTATTACAGAATAAAAAAATCATTAGAAAAAAGAAATATTGAAAAAGAGTATCACAAAATCTTATGGAATGAAAAAATAACAAAATAGAATATTGTTACACTTTTTTAAAAATTAACACAAAATGTTATTTTTAAATTAATATTGACACAAATAGATGTATTGACCTTTATTGCACTAATAATGTACTTTTTTAATTTTTATATATAATTTAAATACCAAAATAATTATTTTTCATAAAATATTGAAATTGCATGAAAAATAAATTAACATAAAATACACTTTTATCTTGAAGATTATGATGCCTTTTTAAATTAGTATTTTTATTTTTTTAATTTCATTGAAATGTTTGATTAATATATAAAACATTTGATAGCTTGATTCTAAAATATTTAAGATTTTTTAACACATTATTTTTCTTTTTATCTCTCTTTCTTTCCTATTAAATCATTAATTAATTCTTACAATTTTTCTCTTTTCAATTTTTTTCTTCCTATCTATCTCTCTTCCTACCATTTTCTGCACCCCACAAATGGACGATTAAAGTTTTAATACACGCTCCTTTATTTATTTTTCTTTTCATTTCTTATCACATTGTTCACCTCTTCTTGCTTCATTTTTTTCTTTTTATTTCTCTGTTCCCTATATTTCAGACACAAAAAATGTGCAGCTAAAATTTTAATACTTTTAAAAAAGAGTAATGATTTTATTACACTCCTTTTCATACCTATTTTTTTATATTTTTTTTATCACATCAATTATTACATCTATCACATTCTCTTTCTCCATTTACTTTTTTTATTTCTCTATTTCTTACACTTGTTACACCCAAAAGAAATGAGGTGTCCAAATTTTAATACTCTTAAAAAAATGATTATTTTTTAACTTATTTATTTTACACTTTCTTTTAACAGTAATTTATTAGAGCTAATCAATGTGAAGTATTGTGATTAATATATTTTAATAGTATAAATATTTAAAATAAATGTTTTAAAAGTTGAAAATAAAGAATAAAAATATATATTATCCATAAAAATATCTTTATAAATATGATGACGTCAGAACTTCATTGTACCAAATGTGTGATATGGGAACCTCATTGTCATCGGCGGAATTTAGGGGATCATGGGTTAGGTCAACCCGACCAACCCATCGGGTTTGACCCGATCCATACCTATTAGAATTGGTCATGAACTAATGAGTTGGTTTTAAGCGGTACATGTTTCATTTCTCTTAAGTAAGATCTTAGATTCGAGTCTTGTGGATAGATAAAATTCTCGTCGGGAGAGCTAACCCTATCATAATATAGATGTTCTCGACTGGATTGTCTCCGGTAAAGGATACTTGTACTTAAAACAAAAAAGAATTCTCGGTCATGAGCTGCACTGTACAATTGCTTACATATTGCCATCCTGGCAAGTGGCAACAGTGCCAGCAGCACAGCAACAACACAACATCAACATGGCATAAATAGCACACAGCATGGAGAGGTAGTGAGCCACCGACAATGATAGCACGTGAATCACGATTCATTAATACTATCTCCTATTTATAATGAACATACACATCGGAGCAAGTCATCGCGAGTAAGAGAAAGTTTTGAAATAAGTCAATTATAATTAACAACATCGGAATTTTAAATTTTGTTTTAGAAATATTTTTAATATTAAATAATTAAAATAAGAGTAAAATTATTCTTAATTAAAATTATCATTAGAGTATCAAATAGCAATGTTTTAAAAATTAAACCGGTAATTAAACCGGTGAAGGCACTGGTTCACGGTTCAATGGTTGAACCGTGGTCGAATTGGTATTAATTAAATATATATTTTTAAATATTATATAATATTTTAATTAATAATGTTGGGTAAGAACAAGAAATTGAAAGCTTAAAAGAAAAAGAATCAAAGAACACAAAAAGATAGAGAAGAAAATATGCAAGAGAAAAACGTTTCTCTATTTCAGACAATCAGCTTCAGACAAGCTGCTTCAGACAAGGTTACACCTGTTAACTTCAGACAGGTTCTCCCGTAATCGTTCTCGCTCACTAACACACTCTTTCTTTTCCTATACAGCAAGATACTATATATAGGCAACTTAGAGAGCAACGACTAACTAACCTAACTGAAATAACAACCTAACAGAATTAACAAACCCATTCCTAAGTCATAACTGTCATAACTAACAATCTCCACCTTGACTTTGGAATGACATTATTCAGACGAAGCCAACAAATTTAAGCATCTCTCAAACTTGCATCTTGGTAGTGTTTTGGTCAACATATCAGCAAGATTATCTTCAGAAGCAATCTTCACAATCCTTACTGCCCCTATTTCAACCACTTCTCTGATAAAGTGAAACTTCACATCAATGTGCTTGGTCCTTTCATGGTACATCTGATGATTGGTCAAGTGAATAGCACTCTGACTATCACAATGAATCTGAACACACTCCTGTTCGATTCCCAACTCATTCAGCATGTCTTTCAACCACAGACCTTCCTTCACTCCTTTAGACAACGCAATATACCCAGCCTCTGTTGTAGACAATGCTACCACTGATTGAAGGTTTTCCTTCCAACTCACTGCAGTTCCAAATAGAGTAAACACATACCCTGATAAGGATTTTCGTGTATCCACACACCCTGCATAGTCTGCATCAACGAACCCTTCAATTGCAGCTCCACCTTCAGAGAGTTACCGTTTCTTCTGATATAGCAATCCTAAATCCAGAGTTCCATTCAGGTATCTGAGTATCCACTTCAGAGACTCCCAATGTGCTTGTCCAGGGTCTCCCATGAACCTGCTGACAACACTCACAGCATGAGCCAAGTCTGGTCTGGTACAAACCATCCCATACATGATGCTTCCAACTCCACTAGAATAAGGAACATCATTCATCTTCCTCCTTTCATCTTCTGAATCAGGAGCTTGACCCCTTGAGAGCTTCATGTGGTGTCCTAAGGGTGTGCCCACAGATTTAGATTCATGCATCCTAAACCTCTTCACAGTCTTCCTCAGATAGGCCTGCTGAGTTAGACGCAGTACACCCTTTCACTCATCTCTTATTATATCAACGCCAAGTATGCGTTTGGCCACTCCAAGATCCTTCATCTCAAATTTTGAATTTAACCTTGTCTTGAGCTGATTGATCATATGCTTGTTACGGCTAGCCACCAGGATATCATCTACATACAAGAGCAGGTACAAAATGTCTTGTTTTTCTCTTAAAATGTAGACACAGCTGTCATAACTACACCTGCTGAAGTCCATTCTCATAAAAAAATCATCAAACTTCTTATACCACTGCCTTGGACTCTGTTTCAGACCATACAATGATTTTTGAAGTAGACGCACTCTCTGATCCTCAGCAAACCCCTTTGGTTGTTCCATGTAAATGGTTTCATCCAGATCTCCGTGCAGAAATGTTGTCTTGACATCCAATTGCTCCAGGTGTAAATCAAACTGGTTTACAATTGACATCAAAATCCTGATAGAACAGTGCTTCACAACTGGTGAGAATATCTCATTATAATCCACACCCTCAACCTGTGTAAACCCCTTAGCCACAAGCCTTGCCTTGAACCTCACTTTCTCAACACCAGGAATCTCGTCTTTCTTCTTAAAGACCCACTTGCATCTGATTACCTTCTGTGCCTCAGGTAAATCCACAAGTCTCCATGTGTTGTTCTTCTCCAGCGAATCAAGTTCCTCCTACATGGCACGTTGCCATTGCTGCCTCTCTGAACTCTCCTGTGCCTCTCTGAAGTTTCTTGGTTCATCTGAACCTTGTATCTCTTCAGCCATACTAAGAGCATAACAGATAAGATCAGCGTGTCCAAACCTTTTGGTAGGTTTTGGAACCCTCCTTTCTCTATCACGAGCTAGCTGATAGTCATCCACAACGCGTTCTGACCTTCTGAAGTTTTCAGACCTTCTGAAGTCTTCAGACCGTCTGAAGTCTCCAGACCTTCTGAAGTTTTCAGACATTCTGAAGTTTTTAGACATTCTGAAGTCTGAACCTGCTGAAGTATCATCTGATGTACCTTCTGAAGTAGCACCTTTTGAAGTCTTCAGACGATCCTCCCTAAGTTTGCCCGTAGATGCCTCCACCTCAATGTGAGCTTTCTCCCTCCCATTTTCAGAGTCTCCACCAAGCATTCCCATTCTCATCTCATCAAATGTTACATCCCTGCTGATAATAAGCTTTGAAGGTTTAGGTTCTAACCTCCATAGCCTATATCCCTTGACTCCATCAGCGTATCCAAGGAAGATACATTTCTCAGCTCGTGCCTCCAGCTTATCCTGCTTGACATGTGCATATGCCAAAGCCCAAAACACCCTCAGATTAGAGTAATCAGCTGGTTTTCCACTCCAAACTTCCATAGGTGTCTTGTACCCCAGAGCAGATGAAGGGCACCTGTTAATCAGATACACAGCAGTGTTTACAGCTTCTCCCCAGAAGATCTTAGGCATCCCTGCTCCCAAAAGCATGCATCTGACTCTCTCCAAAATGGTCCTGTTCATCCTTTCAGCAAGTCCATTTTGTTGAGGAGTCCCTGCCACAGTTTTATGCCTTTTGATTCCCTGATTCCTGCAAAAACTGTTAAACTCATCTGAAACAAATTCCATCCCATTTTCTGTTCTCAGTACCTTCAGCTTGGTCCCCTGCTGATTTTCTATTTGAGTATGTCATTCTCTGAACTTCTGAAATGTCTCAGTCTTGTTCCTCAGAATGTAAGTCCATACCCTCCTAGAGAAGTCATCAATAATGCTCAGAAAGTAAGACCCCCCACCATGCGTCTGAGTCCTAGATGGACCCCACAGATCTGCATGTGCATATTCAAAAGGTCTGCTAGAAGTGTGTTTACCTGTTCCAAACTGAACTCTATGAGACTTACCCAAAACACACTGGTCACAGAAATCCAGCTTCTGAAGCTTATCACCCATCAGCAGTTGTTGCTTCTCCAACTCCACCAAGCCTTTCTCACTAACATGGCCCAAACGTAGGTGCCATAGTTTAGTCTTGTCAACCATTGACTGACTTGCAACTGATGTGTGTGCGATGACAGTTGATCCTTCCAGAATGTACAACCCATTACTTCTTCTCCCCTTAGCAACTATGGATGCTCCATTGGACACCTTCATCATTCCACCCTCCACCTTAGTGGAATACCCCATAACATCAAACATGCTAATGGACATAAGGTTCCTTTTGAGCTCTGGAACATACCTCACATCCTGCAACAACATCTCTCTGGTATCAAACATCCTCAGTCTGATTGCCCCAATGCCCTGCACCTTGCAAGCTTTGTTGTTCCCAAGAAGTACAGACCCATACTCCTTCAGTTCTAAGGTCTCAAAGTAATCTTTCACATGACACATGTGAAAGGTACACCCTGAATCCATGACCCAACTCTTCAGAGAGTCTTTAGACGAAGCTACCAAAACACCTGCAAATTCATATCCTTCAGAAGCCTCTACAACACCTGCAGTTTCCTGTCTCCTATGCTCCTGGGCATCTTTCTCTCAGGACAATGCTTCTTGATATGACCCAACTTCTGACACTTGAAACATTTGATCTGCTTCTTGCCTTCAGACTTTGCCTTCTTCCCTTTGTTCTCTGACTTCTTTCCCTTGCCCTTCACTGTAACTAGACCAGAGGGAACCTCCTCTACACCTTTCGAATCTTGAAGTTTCTGCAACTCTTTGGTTCGAACTGAGGTCACAACCTCCTCCAGAGTAATCATCTGATCTTTCCCGTACAGTAAAGCATCTCTGAAATGCTCAAAGGTCTTAGGTAAAGAATTAAGAAGAATAACGGCCTTGTCCTCATCTTCAAGCTTCACACCAATGTTTTCAAGATCATCAACAATCTTGCTGAAAACTGCCAACTGTTCTTCAATCGTTCTTGACTCCACCATCTTGAACGAGTAAAGTTGTTGCTTTAGACAGAGTCTATGAGCCAAAGACTTTGTCATGTATAAAGATTCCAGCTTTGTCCACATACCTGCAGCTGTTTTCTCCTTCGCCACCTCTCTGAGTGCCTTATCACCAAGACACAGAACGATTGCACTCCTTGCCTTCTCTACCATATTCTTTTTCTCTGCCTGCGTTAAAGATGATGATATGTTCACCTCCCCCTTCAACGCTTCCTCGCAACCTTGCTGTATCAAGATAGCCTCCATCTTGATTTTCCACGGCCTAAAGTCATTTACTCCAGAGAACTTCTCAATATCAAACTTCGTTGCCATTCTTGATTATCTTTCCTTTCACTTTCTCCCCACAGACGGCGCCACTTGTTGGGTAAGAACAAGAAATTGAAAGCTTAAAAGAAAAAGAATCAAAGAACACGAAAAGAGAGAGAAGAAAATATGCAAGAGAAAAACGTTTCTCTATTTCAGACAACCAGCTTCAGACAAGCTGCTTCAGACAAGGTTACACCTGTTAACTTCAGACAGATTCTCCCGTAATCGTTCTCGCTCACTAACACACTCTTTCTTTTCCTATACAGCAAGATACTATATATAGGCAACTTAGAGAGCAACGACTAACTAACCTAACTGAAATAACAACCTAACAGAATTAACAAACTCATTCCTAAGTCATAACTGTCATAACTAACAAATAAATAACACAAAATTATAAGAAATTAAGATATATAAAGTTATAAACTTGTTTAAACAACCTTATTATAAGGTTTATAAATAAAAAAATAAAAATAATTGATAAAATAATAAATATCTATGTGTAATTCTCAAACATATGTTTTTATTTATCTTAAAAGTATTTTATATTAAATAAAAAAAATAGAATTTTTTAAGAAAGGCCGGTTCAACCGGTTTTGGCCGATTTACTGGTTTTTTGACTGGATTTTTGCAGCACCGGTTCACTGGTTTATTTGGACCGGACACAGGATCGGTTTACCGGTCGGACCGGCCGGTCCGATTTTCAAAACTATGTCAAATAGTGATTGGTCGTAATAGGTATGGATTGTGACTCAAGATGAACTTTACTTGTAAAAAGGTCATGATTTGAATTATGGAGTTGTCACTTTTTTAGAAGACTTTACTTAAACATTATCCCCAATTTGAGGGTTAAACCCATAGTTATGGTTGTGGGGATTCCGAATCAAAGACATTAAAAATTATTGTTATACTCTCTCCATTACTTTTTATCTGTCGTCTTAGGGTCTCAACTTTTTTTTAAATAAATGTCGTTTTCAGATACCAAGACAATAATAAATGTTATTTTTCCAATTTTATCCCTTTTTTAATCTAATTATTTTTATTTCAGATATTTATTATAAAGCTATATCATAAATGATCTACAAGTTCAAAGTATTGATAAATATATTCTTTATGTTTTCAACCAAAAAATTTATGGTATAGTGGTAAAACAAATTTGAAAAAGGAATTCATTTTATTGTAAAAAAAGGAAATATTAAATGCATTAATGAGAGAAAGAGAAATGACATATTTGAAAGAAATGGGGCTAAAAAGACATAGTAATTGTATTTTTTAATTATTGTACAAAAACCTTAAACGACAGATAAAAAGAAACGAAGAGCGTACTAGTAAGTAGTGAACACATCATGACTACCATTAACCTCTTGGACCTTGTGGACATTAATGCTTATGGGAGCCTTATCACTTGGAGAACATGAAGAACAAGAGTACATACACTAAATTCAAAACAAATACTTCCTCTATGGTATTTTATTTGACGTTTAAGGGTGTGGCATGAGAATTAAAGAGTGTCATTAATATTTTAAATTTTATAAAAAAATATTAACTAATTTCTTATTATACCTCTTATCTGTCATATTAAAAACACATTATTTGAGAAATACACGTTAACTAATTAATAAGGGTTAAATTGAAAATGGGGCATTTAATGATGTATTGGTATTATAAAATAACAATTAAAATGGGACGGAAGGAATATCTGTTAATTTATCATTTAAACTAATGGGAAAAGAGTATATAAGTATACCCTTAACTTTTACCCTTTTGTAAACAGACACCATAAACTTTTATTTTGTCATAATTAATCCTTAAACTTTCACATTGTTGCAATATGTCATTTTATTAACATGAAGTTAAAAAATTAACAAATATAATCTCAACCATTCAAAATTATTTTTAAAATATTAAAATTTTATAAAATAAAGTTTCAAAAATTAATAAAATAGGGAAAAAAAACTCTAAATTTAAAGAACATATAGTCACATTTTACTTTTAAAATTTCAAATATATTTGAAATTTGTCATAATTCAAGAATAAAAAAGAGTTTAATTAGTATGCATTGACAGTGTAAAAGAGTTTTACACTTACGTTTAATCATGATTCTTCATTTATATGACTTTTAAATTATTAATTAGTAAAGTCAACATACTTATCATAAATCAAGGGTTGTGAATCGTCTGTGTACGTAGAACTTTTTACACTGTCAGTGTACAATCATTTTTCTCAATAAAAAATGTAAAATTTACTCTTTTATGTCTTTTTAATATTTGAAACACAAAATCTCGAAAGATTGAGCTTGGTTATGGTATTTATTTAACTTGATATTAATGAATAGATCTATTGTAATAATGATAAGAGTTTATGGGTTAATTGAGACAAATTAAAAGGTCATGATGCCCATTTATAAAAGACAAAAGTTCAAAGGTGGTTTTATATTCTTTTCTCTAAATTATTTGACAACATTAATGACATGTCATAAATAATGTGTGTTTAGTTTATCTGATAAAAAAAAATTGAAATCGATATATATATATATATAAATAAATAGATAAATATATGCGTGGACAAAAAAGTAAGGAAAAGGAAAGAATCATTGAGGAGGAAAAATCTTCGACCGTTAATGAATTTGGCGTCGAGAAAAATAATAACTATTACTTAAAGGGTGGAGATCAACTATTAAGATTATAATAAAATAAATGTATACATTTAACTAAGAAATCGAGTTTTTAAAATTTTAATTATTAAATTTTTTATTAATGATTATAATTTTATACTTTATTATCTAGGGATCATATGTAATAAAATAAGTTCACTTTAAATGAGTTAATTTTTTATGTATAAAAAATAATAATTAACAACTTAAAACTCTAAAGTGTCTTGGGAATAAAAAAAAATTCACACAAAAAAATGTAATATGAACATTGAAATGATTATGCTAATTTGGAGATCAATTAAAATATGCACAAATGTCTATTCTAATAATTGGTATTTATATATTTTTTAAGTATATCATATGTTAAAATTGAGTAATTTAATACAGTATTAATTAATATTAAAATTTTATAATTTCTTTATATTTCATGTGAAGTTTCAATTTAATGATTAAATTAATAAAATTTAGTGTTTATAAAAAGTTGCTGAATTCTTGATTCACTTTTTGTTGTTGATCAGGAAGTACATGGCTCCTACTCAACAACAACGTTTTTTAGGTAACTTTAGGTAATTTAGTGCATGTTTGTGTATTAGTCACATTTTCTATAAGGAATAACTTGTTGCTTTCATCTCAATATCTAAAATGGAAATCCAAACACACACTTAGATGAGATCTTAGGGCATCTCTAATGGGAAATGCTTATAGAGTTCTTAATTTTAAGGTCATTTTTAATATATCCAACAACTCTTAAAAGTTTTTTAAACTATTATTTTATAATTTTTCATACTTTTTTATACTATCATATTATTTTTATTATTTCAAGCAATTCAAACATTTTTATCTCCAATCCAACAACTCTACAAAATATCTTAAATGGACCCCACAATCTACTCCATACCCATATATTTTATCATTTACTGAAATAAAATAACATGCAGCAACCCACTTTTTGGGTTGTTGCAGGGAGCAACCGGTTGAAATATCAAATTGCTCTACAACGATTAAGAACCACACTAAAGTTTCTTTGTGTCAGTATAACAACTCTCTCTTCGGGCGTTGGAGATGCCCTAAGAACTTTGATAAGCAACTCTGCATTCGTTAGAGGAGAATGACATGGCAGACAGGTGCTTAATTTTAAGAACCGGGATGCTTACGAAAGCAACTGTCCCTGGAGAGTTCTTAGCGATAAAAAAAGAATAAAAAGAATAAAAATAATAGATTTTACACCGTTAAAACCCAAATCAGTTGGGGAAAAAAATAAATCTTGAAGTATAAATTCCAATCACAAGAAGGGGGGTTGAATTGTGATTGCTTTAAAATTTCCTGCAAGTTTTCTTTTAATACTTAATCTGCTCAAGTAGAACTTGGCTTAGTATTAAAAGTTGATGTACAAGAAGATGGGTTATTGTATATGTATTATGCAGAAGATATAGTCCCTGAATTGGAAATTTGATAAGTATCACTTACTTAGGTATTAATTACTTTTCAAAATAGTTTTATGCTTATGTAGTGAATCATAAATGAAAGAAAGTAGGGAAGAGAAGATTGCACAATCAGATTTTATACTGGTTCACCTCTTCCAACCTGAGGCTACGTCCAGTCCCTACACCAAGTAGGATTTACTCACTCAAATATCAAGTTACAGATTTCTTGGGTACACCCTACCACTAGTATTCTTTTGCAGCCTCTTCAGGCTCTTCTACAGGACTGTGTACTTACTGCAGCTTCTTCTGCAGAAGATACAATCACAGAAACACTGCAGAGCACCCTCTGCAGTTTCCTTACCACCAAAGACTTTGTTCACCTCTCAGATCACTTTCTCACAACTCAGTCTCAAGGGGTATTTAACCACAATAAACCTCCTTGAGAAGATACAACAATTAGGAGAAGAATATAGAAAATACAAGGCTCACTGAATGAATTTAAGTGCAACAGAAGCTAAGAATGAGCCAATTCTCTCTCTCTCTCAGTCACTTTTAAAACCAGAGACTTAAGAATCTGAAGAGAGAGAAAATATTTCAGAAGATATGAAGTGTAATTCTGAGTGTTTGGGCTTCTTCTGGAGAGAGGTGTGTCTCAAATTGAAGAGAATTCCTCTTTTTATAGAAAATCTGAGGAAATAGCCGTTGGAGACTTGCTGGATCCTTCAGCTAAGTTCATTGAACTGTCTCCATCAAGTTACAGTTGTCCCTTGCTGTGTACAGCTGTTTGCAGTTGACTGGTCATATCTTCTGGAGCATATCTTCTGTAGAATGTGAGGTTTGTGGATTCTGCAGCAGTTCCTTCTGCAAGCATACTAGGGACTTTGGAATAGTTGATTCATATCATCTTAAGTGATTTCCCCTTTAGCTGTATCTTTGGAAATGGGTGGAACTTTAATTTTGATGGGCTTTGTTCCTTCTGCAAGATTTCTGACAATATTTTCCTTCTGTATAGCTGTCCTAGTTCTTTTGCAGATGAATTAAATGCTTTTTTCTTCTTTAAGAAAATGAATCTTCCTTCTAATATGAATTGAATAATATCTTTTGTAGATCTGTTGTATGCTAGTTGCTTCTTCTCAACAACTTTTTTGCTTTCCCTTTTTGGCAAAACATTCTTTCTAAGATGTTAAAATCATTTCTCAGCTTGCAGGGTTGATTTCCTTCTTCTGGAGTTCCCTGTTAATTCTTTCATGTTCCTTCTCTAACAAGCACTCAAGTGAAATGATTAGTTCTTCTTTAAATCAGAATTATGACAAGTGAATTTTGGTGAGTTGTCATCATTAAAACCACTTGGGAGGATTCTTGGACCTTACAATCTCCCCCCTTTTGATGATGACAACTTCTCAAAATTTAGCTTGTATGATTCTGATTTTTGCTTAAGAAGCTCCCCTAGATTTACGCTTGATTTTAATTTTAGGTTCTTTAACAGAAAGTTTAAATCAAACATATAGATGCTGCATCAATTAGAAATTTAGACATATAGATGCTGCAATCAATTTCATTAATCAAAATGTTAAGATAGCATTAGCAGCTAGCAAATTACATCAAAATATCAGCAAGAAATTACATAAAGTAACTAAACCCTTTGCCTATGCTAAATTTACTACTTCTCCCCCTTTGTCATCAATCAAAAATTAATAGAGCCATTCAAGAACAAGGAGAAGCAGAATCATCATCTTCTATTTGGAAGGAGAATAATGATCAGAAGATGATGAAGTAGCAGGATGGAGGATGTTTTGAGGAGGCTGAAAGGGTGCAAAAGGCATCTGAGGGGCTTGTGGTGCTATGACAGGAAGCACAAAGTTGCTGAACTAGAATTGGTGCTGTGTGAATCTTTCTATCATCTCATTCACAGAATTCTGCAAGACATTGACATTAGAAAACAGTTTCTTGATGTCAGCTTTGATTTTCCTCACTTGTTTCTCAATTGAGTGAGAGGAGGAGGGTTCAAATGATTCAGCAGGTTCCTTGGCAACTTCATTAACCTTCTCAGAAGTAGAAGCAGAAGGTATTTGTTCCTTTTCAGTGCTCAGCTGCTGGAGAAAAGTCTCCATAGAGGAAAGAGTTGCAGAAATATTGGGAATATTGTCTCTAATGGGTGTAAAAGGAGGGAGAGTGGAGTCAATAATGGGGGAGGCAAGGAATTGGTTAACCAAGTTTGTACCAAGAGTTCCTACAGAAGGAACAGATTGATCCTTACCCTTTGGTTCTTCCTCACCTTTTAGTTCTTCCTCGCCCTTTGGTTCTTCTGTTCTAACAGGAGACTGAGATTTATTGGCTTCTTCTGCAATATCTTCATCCATAGGTACATTACTTGGAGAAGATTGAGCTTGGGGTAAGGAAATGTCATGGGATGGATTTTCTGAATAACTTGTGGCAAGCATAGCCAGTGTTTGCAGCCATACCTTCTGCAGAGTCAATCTCAGTTTTTTCTAATGAAGCATCTTCTGCAGAGGTATCCTTAGCTTCACTCATAGAAATATCACTTTCTTCTTCAATATTATCTTTGGAGAAGTCTTTCATTTCTTCATCAGGGTCATTTCCAGAAGAAGCATCCTTGTCTTCTTCAGAAGGAGCTTGCAGCTGAGATGCTGCTTCTTCTCCACCACCTACAAGAGATTCTAGCTCAACTTCTTCATAAGAGAAAGGACTAGGAGGGGGGTAAATCTTGATCCTTTTCAGAGGACTCAGTTTTTTGTACTTTGCTGGCTTCACCCTCTTCCTTCTGGATCCCTTTCCTTTCTCTGGAGAAGGTTTGAAGGACTTCCTTCTTCTTCAGCTTGGTTCTTGAACCACTAGGGGCTTCACTTGGCATATCATCATCACTGTCACTTGAGAAGAACTTAGAAGGCTCTAACTTCTCAATTTTCATTTTCCTCACATTGCCCCTATCAAACTGAGTGCAAGTGTCCAAGCTTTCTTCTTCATCAAGAGACACTTGATGATGTCTAAAGATTTTTGTCAGAATCATTCCATAGGGAGGACTAACATAGCTTCTCTGTGGGTTAGCAGATGATATCATGCTTCTTAAGATAATGTAGGAGAGAGATAAGGGTTTACCAACAAGAAGATGGTGCAGCACCAGAAGATCTTGATCTGTTACCCTTTCCAAGGTTCCAGCTCTCGGAAGAAGTGAGTAGCAGCAGATTTTGTGGAATAATCTGCATATTGGGATGAGTTTACTTGACTGCAGAGGAGAGTCAGGTTGACTGAGGACTTTCCTAGTTACATCTTGTTTGGTAATGCTTGCAGAAGCATACCTATTGTCATCATAGAGCTTATTTTCACAGTAAGGAATTCTTATGGATTCTTCTATGGTTTCAGGAGTTAAGACCATGGTTGATCCTTTAAGTTCAATGTCTATAGAATTTCCATCACTTCTGTAATTGCTTGCAGAAGCATAGAAGGCCTTGATAAGCCTAGGGTAAATAGGTTCTCTGATGAGAAGGAAGCTTCCCCATCCTTTCTTCTGGAGAAAGTGACCAACACCCCAACCTCCTTTTCTAATTTCCCTGAGCATAAATACTCTTCCTGGGACAATGCTCTTCCACTCCCATTTCTCATAATACTTCTTGAGCATTTCTTCTTCAGGAAAGAGGTCTTTGTTGACATCTTCTAAATCTTTAGAAGGATCACTTTCTTCCTCGCTATCTTCTTAAGAGTTACTAAGCTCTCTGTCTCTGCTGCTGGAAGCTTGAGAACCCTTGCTTTGCTTGGATGAAGTTGAGGGGGGAGGTGAATCAATACCTATGGGATCATTAGGATCATTTCCTATGTTCTGAAAACCTATTTTCAATCTTTCATACCTTCTCACTCTTACTACAGGAATGGTGGAGTCTTGGATATTTGAGGTAGAGGGAGTTGAGGAGGAAGGTGGTATTTCAGAGGTGGCTGGTGCAGGCATAGGTGGAGGCTCTATTGATAGGGGTTGAACCTCAAGAGGTGCAGTGAAGGGAATGATTTCTCTGCCAGAAGCTTCTGTGGCTTCATGGCTACTGTAGGAGCATTCTGAAGCTCCAGGAGAGGAAGTGTTCTTCTTGTTAGCAATGGACTTAATCCTCATTTTGAATTCTCAAGGAAAAATGTGAAAAATAAAGTATAAGTGTCTCAGGTTTGAGAAAGGGTTTCAGATGTTTTGAGAGAGATGAGAGAAAGGTAGGATGACTTTTCTATTGAGTGGAGAAGCACCGTTCCTATATAGCTCTACTAGCTGTTTGAGGGAATAGAGTTTTGAGAGAGAGAGAGAGAGAATGAGAGTGAATAGGAGGGAAGCACGCGAGTTTTGAGGAAGTCAGGTTCACTTCCAACGGTCAGATTGTAATTGCAGTTTTTGTGCAATTACTAATCTCTTTTATGGTAAGAGACAAAATCTTACTTTTCTCATTCTTTTTGTATCAATCAGCTAGCTCAATGATACACCTTCCAAGGTTTGACTTTCTCAAAAACATAATTTTTTAATCAAATGTTTTAATTTGGATTATGTGCCATGAAAAAGACATTTCCTAGTACCTTGGATGAATACAAATGTGCTGACAGATCAAGGCATGATTACTTTTTTGACACTTTGAAAATTATGTAGAAGATGCATTCTTCTTAACAAAATTAAGGTAAGCTCTCGAGTAGAGTTCAATGAACTCTTTTGATATATCAGAATGGAGAAGTTCTTAGACAATTTCTGTTGCAAATGGCATGACTCTGTACGTATGATTCCAAAGGAAACATTCTTCTGTTCCAGAAGAAATGTTTAAACAAGTTGTCATATTTTTAGAGAATGTATCCCTCTTCAATGGAAAACATAAGAAGGATTTTCTTCTGTTTGCAGAAGATAGAAAGTTGTAGGTGCAGGTCTAAAGAAATTTTCTTTTATAGCATAATTAATCACTCAATTTGCACATATCCATCAGATTTCTAATAAATGTAAATCTATCTTCTACAAGAGGCTTTGTAAAAATGTCAGCAACTTGAAACTTTGTTTCAATAAATTTCAACTTAATTTCATTTTTATGTACATGATCCCTTATGAAATGATGTTTTATATCAATGTGTTTGGATCTGGAGTGTTGTATTGGATTCTTGGACAGATTTATGGCACTAGTATTGTCACAGAAGATAAGAATTTTAGATTACCTTAAGCAATAGTCTTCCATTTGATGTTTTATCCATAGCATTTTTGAACAGCAACTTGCAACTGAAACATATTCAGCTTCTGCAGTAGATAAGGCTATGGTTGGTTGCTTCTTATATGACCAAGATATCAATGATTCTCCAAGAAATTGACATCCTCCACTTGTGCTTTTTCTATCTAATTTATCCCCAGCATAGTCAGCATCACAGTATCCTATAAGATCAAAACCTGAACCTTTCTTGTACCAAAGACCAAGATCAGTTGTTCCAACAAGATATCTAAAAATCCTTTTTACAGCTGCAACATGAGATTCATTTGGAGAAGATTGAAATCTAGCACAAGGTCCTACAGAAAATAAGATATCTGGTCTACTAGCAGTTAAATAAAGTAATGAGCCTATCATACCCCTATATTCCTTTTCAGAAACATATTTGCCATTTTTATCTAAGTCCAAAGTTGTAGAAGGATACATGGGGGTTCCCATGGACTTTGATCCTTCCATTTTGTATCTTCTAAGAAGATCTTTGGTATATTTTTCTTGATAAATAAAGATTCCATCATCTTCTTGTTTTATTTGTAAGACTCATTCCAAATTCTCCTTTCATTAGATTTGAAAATTCTTGTCACATTTTAACATTGGTAGACCCAAAAATGATGTCATCAACATAGATTTGCACAATTAGAAGATCTTTCTTAAGGGTTCTCCTAAATAATGTAGTATCAATTTTTCCTCTAGTAAAATTATTTTTAAGAAAAAAATTACTTAATCTTTCATACCAAGCTCTTGGAGCTTGTTTTAGTCCATATAAGGCTTTTGTCAATTTGAAAACATGATCAGGATGCTTATGATTTTCAAAACCTGGAGGTTGATGTACATATACTTCTTCATTAATAAAAACATTTAAAAAAGCACTTTTTACATCTATTTGATATAATTTGAAGTTTTTGAATGCAGCAAATGCAAGAAGGATTCTAATTGCTTCTAATCTAGCTACTGGAGCAAAGGTTTCATCAAAGTCTATACCTTCTTGTTGGTTGTAGCCTTGGGCCACTAACCTTGCCTTGTTTCTGATCACATTACCTTCTTCATCCATTTTATTTCTGAAAACCCATTTTGTTCCTATTATTGAATGATCTTCTGGAGGAGGAACTAGGGTCCAGACTTTGTTTTTCTCAAACCGATCTAGTTCTTCTTGCATGGCTTTTATCCATGAGTCATCTTCTAAAGCCTCATTGACAGTTTTTGGTTCTATCTGAGATAGAAGAGTTGAGCTGTTTTCAGTTTTTCTCAATTGGGATCTGGTTCTTACTCCTTCTGTAGTATTCCCAATGCTTTGTTCATGAGGATGAGCAGTGATCATTTTCCAGATCTTTGGAAGATCTTCTTTATGAGTGCATATATCTTTTGCAAGATTTTCTTCAGGCTTTTCCTGTTGTATTATATCTTCGGATGAGTTTTTACTGTCAGAAGATGTCTTCTGCAGTTTATCAGATTCATCATCTGATTCATTGTTGTACTTTCCTTGAGAAGAAAGGTTAGTATCATTGAAAATAACATGCATGCTTTCTTCTATAGTTTGGTTTTTTATATTATACACTCTATAAGCTTTTGATGTGGTGGAGTAACCAAGAAAAATTCCCTTTTAAGATTTTGCATCAAATTTTTCAAGATTTTCTTTGTTGTTAAGAATATAACAATCACACCCAAAAACATGGAAGTATGAAATATTGGGTTTTCTTCCTTTCCATATTTCATATGGAGTTTTGTTAAGTATGCTTCTAATGGAAACTTTGTTAAGTATATAGCATGATGTAGCAACAACTTCTGCCCAAAAGTATTTTTGAATCCCACTATCACTTAACATAGTTCTAGCCATCTCTTGGAGAGTTCTATTTTTTCTTTCAACAACTCCATTTTGTTGTGGAGTTCTAGGACATGAAAAATTATGAGAAATTCCACTTTCATCAAAAAATCTTTTAAAGGAGAAATTTCAAACTCTCCACCATGGTCACTTCTTACAGAAGCAATCAATTGACCACTTTCATTTTGTATCTTCTTGGAGAAGATTTTGAAGGCATCAAATGATTCATCTTTGGTAGTTAAGAACAAAACCCATGTGAATCTAGAGTAATCATCTACTATGACAAGACCATACTTTTTTCCTCCTAAGCTAGGTGTCTTAGTAGGGCCAAATAAGTCAATGTGTAGTAGTTCCAAAATTCTCTTGGTGGTGATTATATTTTTTGGATAGAAGCTAGAATGAGTTTGTTTTCCTTTAGCACATGTATCACAAATTTTATCTTTCTCAAACTTGATTTTTGGCAATCCTCTTACTAAATCTAGTTTACAGAGTTTTAAAATGCTTTTCATATTCAAGTGTCCTACTTTTCTATGCCAAATCCATTTGTCATTTTCAAAGGAAGCAAATCATGTATGATCAGGAAGTTCTTCTAGACTTATGCTATATAAATTTTTGTTTCTTATACCTGAGAATAAAACTTGCTTAGTAGATGATTCCCTAACTTCACACAATGTTGGTTGAAACATAACTTCATAGCCATTGTCACAGAGTTGACTTATGCTAAGAAGATTATGTTTTAACCCTTTCACATAATAGACATTATTAATTTGGGTAGAATTCCTTATACCTATTTTTCCAATACCTTTGATGTGTGCCTTGTTGTTGTCTCCAAAAGTTACTGTTCCTCCTTCTATTTTGTGTAACTGGAAGAATTTGTTTTGTTTCCAGTCATATGTCTTGAGCAGCCACTGTCTAAGAACCATTTCCCTTTCTTCTTGACATTTCTTGCTTGTTCCTATATTAGAAGATAGTAATAATTTAGGTACCCAAATTCGGTTGGGTCCTGTGTGGTTAGATACCTTTCTTCTAAAGCTTCCTTTTCTTTTGTAACAGTTGTGGAAGGTGTGTCCAGTTCTGTTACACCAAGAACATTTAGGAAGTTTCCTTTTGGCAGGAACAAAAATAGTTTTGAGTATTTTTGGAGATTGATCTTGATTGTATCCTAATCCTATTTTATCAGAAATTTCTCTACCATTACCAATTAGTTTGTTTAAGTTACTTGTACTACTTACAAATTTGCTTAAGTCATTTTGTAGTTCGTCAATCCTTTTCTGCAGAAGATTGTTCTTCTTCTGTAGTGATACAGATTCTGTATCTTCTGCAGTACCAGATTTAATTTCTCTTATCTGTTATGATAACTTAAAGTGAGATTGTTGAAGACATTGATTGGTTTTAATTAATCTTTCATTATCTTCTCTAAGTTTTTCATTTTCTTCTTTGGTTTTAACAAGTTATTCTTTAAGAAGTGCACATTTTTTAGCTAGAGTGTGTGAATCAGATAGTAGGTTTTCAAAAGCATCTTCTAATTCTCTATATGCAGTAGGGTTGTAAGTGATTACCTCATCATCTTCATCATCTTTTCCATCCATGAGACATAGATTTGTTGTTTCATCTTCTGCATCTTCTTCTGATGAGATTTCTAAGTCATCCCAGGTTGCCATCATACCTTTCTTCTTCTGGAATCCTTTTGATTCTTTTAACTGAGGACATTCTGCTTTGATATGACCTGGTTTGTTGCATTCATAGCAGATGATTGGTCCTTTGAATCCTTCACCTTTTTGTCCATCCTTTTTGAAATTGAAGAATTTCTTTCCTCTGCCTTTTCTTCTGATCAGCCTCTGGATTCTTTTAGATATGAAGGCAAACTCATCATCATTTTCAGAAGATGATCCTTCTTCAGTAGCTTTTTCTTCTGCTGATGAAGAGTGAATTTTCTTTGATGTGCTGGCTTTGAGAGCAATTGTTTTATCTCTTCTTGGTGACTCATCCATAAGTTCTTGCTCATGAACTTTTAGGAAACCAAGAAGTTCATCTAGCTTTAGTACAGAAAGATCTTTTGCTTCTTGAATTGCTGTTACTTTTGGTCTCCATATTTTTGGAAGACTTCTAAGAATTTTTCTAACTTGTTCTTGATTGGAGTAGCTTTTACCAAGAGACTTGAGATCATTGATGATGATAGTGAATCTGCTGAACATTTCATCAATGGTTTCATGTTCAATCATATTGAACATTTCATATTGATGAATCAAAATGTTGATTTTTTATTCTTTTACTTGATCAGTTCCTTCATGGGCAATTTTGAGTGTGTCCCATATTTCTTTTGCAGTAGTGCGGCCAGCTACTTTGTCATATTCTCCTCTACTTAAGGCACAGAGAAGAAAGAATTTTGCTTTGGAATTCAGAAGATATCTTTGCTTATCTTCTGGAGTCCATTCTTCTGTAGGCTTAGGCTTTGGAAGTTCTTCTTGAACTTCAGATTCTCCTTCTCTAGGAGGAGCTAGAATTCTTGTTCTTCTGGTCATAGGGATGAAGTTTCCATTTTCTATGACATCCCAAAGGTGAATGTCTTGGGATTCTAGAAATAGCTTCATTCTATCTTTCCAATAGTAGTAATCTTTCCCATTAAATGCAGGAGGTCTATTTGTGGATGAACCTTCAGGAATAAACATTGTAGCTCCATGATTGGCCATCTTTCCCTTGATCTTTTCCTCTCTCACTCTTAAGTGAGTTCAACTTTAGAGGCAAGCTCCGGTACCAATTGAAGTATAAATTCCAATCACAAGAAGGGGGGTTGAATTGTGATTGCTTTAAAATTTCCTGCAAGTTTTCTTTTAATACTTAATCTGCTCAAGTAGAACTTGGGTTAGTATTAAAAGTTGATGTGCAAGAAGATGGATTATTGTATATGTATTATGCAGAAGATATAGTCCCTGAATTGGAACTTTGATAAGTATCACTTACTTAGGTATTAATTACTTTTCAAAATAGTTTTATGCTTATGTAGTGAATCATAAATGAAAGAGAGTAGGGAAGAGGAGATTGCACAATCATATTTTATACTGGTTCACCTATTCCAACCTGAGGCTACGTCCAGTCCCTACACCAAGTAGGATTTACTCACTTAAATATCAAGTTACAGATTTCTTGGGTACACCGTACCACTAGTATTCTTCTGCAGCCTCTTCAGGCTCTTCTACAAAACCGTGTACTTACTACAACTTCTTCTGCATAAGATACAGTCACAGAAACATTGCAGAGCACCCTCTACAGTTTCCTAACCACCAAAGACTTTGTTCACCTCTCAGATCACTTTCTCACAACTCAGTCTCAAGGGGTATTTAACCACAATAAACCTCCTTAAGAAGATACAACAATTAGGAGAAGAATATAGAAAATACAAGGCTCAATGAATGAATTTAAGTGCAGCAGAAGCTAAGAATGAGCCAACTCTCTCTCTCAGTCACTTTTAAAACCAGAGACTCAAGAATCTGAAGAGAGAGAAAATATTCCAAAAGATATAAGGTGTACTTCTGAGTGTTTAGGCTTCTTTTGGAGAGAGGTGTGTCTCAATTTGAAGAGAATTCCTCTTTTTATAGAAAATCTGAGAAAATAGCCTTTGGAGACTTGCTGGATCCTTCAGCTAAGTTCCTTGAACTGTCTCCATCAAGTTACAGTTGTCCCTTGCTGTGTACAGCTGTTTGCAGTTGACTGGTCATATCTTCTGGAGCCCATCTTCTGCAGAATGTGAGGTTTGTGGATTCTGCAGCAGTTCCTTTTGTAAGCATGTTGGGGACTTTGGAATAGTTGATTCATATCATCTTAAGTTATTTCCCCTTTAGCTGTATCTTTGGAAATTGGTGGAACTTTAATTTTGATGGGCTTTGTTCCTTCTGCAGGATTTCTGACAGTACTTTCCTTCTGTATAGCTGTCCTGGTTCTTCTGCAGATGAATTAAATGCTTTCTTCTTATTTAAGAAAATGAATCTTCCTTCTAATATGAATAATATCTTCTGTAGATCTGCTGTATGCTAGTTACTTCTTCTCAACAACTTTTTTGCTTTCTCTTTTTGGCAAAACATTCTTTCTAAGATGTTAAAATCATTTCTCAGCTTGCAGGGTTGATTTCCTTCTTCTCGAGTCCCCTGTTAATTCTTTCTTGTTCCTTCTCTAACAAGTACTCAAGTGAAATAATTAGTTCTTCTTTAAATCAGAATGATGACAAGTGAATTTTGGTGAGTTGTCATCATTAAAACCACTTGGGAGGATTCTTGGACCTTATAAATCTTACTCATAAAATTATAACTAGATTAATGAAAAAATTAGAACCGTTCCAAATAAATGTAGAAAGATGGAATTTTCTTGTTAAATTGCAAACAAAAAATTGTTTAAAATTAATGAAATTATAAAATTTAAATATTTAAACCTTTAACTATTGTATGTATTTCTTGTTTTAAAATTAGAAAATGTAGTTGTATTTTAAGTTGAATTAAAATATTAAAATAATAAAGGTGTAGTAGTCTGTGGGGTCCATTTTGGAGTTCTTATGGAGTGCTTAGAGTTGTTTAAATTATAAGAGTTGCTTAAAAAGTAAAAAAAATGATGTAAACAAATAAGACCAACATAAAAATTAATAGACTAAATACTCATTTTCGTCTTTGAAAGATAAAAAGTTATTCAATTTAGTTGAAAGATTTTTTAAAATATCAATTTAGTCCCTAAAAAAGACTAAATTGAATATTTTTTTCGTTTTTCAGGGATGAAAATATATTTTCCATCTTTCAGAAACTAATGTGATCGACCTCAAATCTTTCAGAGACTAAATTAGGGATGACAATGGGTACTCTCTGACCAGGGTACCACAGTGCCCATCCCCGTACCTGTGTTTTTTTTAAAAAAAAGCCCGTACCTGCAAGGGCAGTAACTTTAGTGCCCGTCCCCATACCCGCTGGGCACTTATATGTCTGTACCCGCGCCCGTTACCCGCACTTTTATTAAGCAAAAAATTAACAACTTACTAAAAAATATTAATTTAAGAAAACTATATCTCAATTGAAAAAGTTACTTGAAGATCGTCCAAACATAATTTTAAACATCGGTGATACAACAATTTAATTACATTGAAACACAATATGTTAATGTTCTAAAACATAACAAATGATATAAAGACAATATACTTTCACGTCATACTATTTTATAAACTTGGATATCATGTGTTAAAATTCTTCAAGATCTGTAAAAAATGATTATTAACACTAATTAGTCATATATTATAAAGTAAAAAAACACAAATAGATAGTTATAAAAATATATTATTCATTTGTAATATATTATATATATCAATTTAAAAAATATGCCTAAATATGTTAGATATTTTAATAAAATTAATATGTCCCTATATATACATATGGTTTTTTTTATTAAATAATTATATATATGAGTGCGGGTATGAGCATCAAAGTTCCCGTACCCGCGTTCGTCCCCATGAAAAATGCAGGCTTTTGCCCGTACCCGTTTTGCGGGTTTTTACCCTGCCCATTGCGGATAATTTTTGCGGGTACCCATAGAGCTTGGGCTCAATTGCCGTCCCTCACTAAATTGAAGGTTTACTCAAATTAATATAATAAATTTTAAGTAATTTGGGAAGAATTCCCATTAAACATGATCTTATGTTGCCTTTCCATAGCAACGTTTACAACTGACAAACCCGACGAGCTAGATATTTTTTTTGGGGTCAAGGACGAGCTAGATCATCTAACGGCATTCCACTTTTTTAGGGAATTGCCTTTTAACCCCTCCCTTTTGCTATTCGCAACCCCATAATATTTGTAACTTAAAAAATTCCCGTCCTACCCATCCCTATCCCACCTCCTCTTCGTCCTCCACCACCACCAGCACCACCTCCCGCTCCCAACCTCCTCCATAACTCAATTAATATTTTTTTTCTTTAAAAAAGCACTTCCAGAAATTAATTTCTAGAAATTTCTGAAAACCAACGATAAAAATAGCTTCCGGACGTTTGTTTCTGGAAATTTCTGGAAAAAAATTGGCTTCCGGATGTGTATTTCCGGAAATATATATATATTTTTACAAATTTTCACTTTTAGAGACGGAACATAATCCGTCTTTAAATTCCGTCTCTAAATCAGAGATAAAATTTTTCCTCGTCCATGGGTAAGGAAAAATTTCGTCTTTGATTTAGAGATGAAACTTAAATACGAATTCTGTTCCGTCTCTAAAATAGAAAATTTGTATAAAAGATATATATTTCCGGAAATATACATACGGAAGCCACTTTTTTCCAGTAATTTTCGGAAATATACGTCTGGAAGCTATTTTTTTTCAGGAAATTTCCGAAAATTATTTTCCGAAAGTGTTTATTCCCGGAAATTATTTTCCGGAAGTGCTTTTTAAATAGAATAAAAATTAAGATTTATGGGGGGTGTTAGGAGGTGGAGGTGGGTTATGGAGGTGGAGGTGGAGGTGGAGGTGGGGTAGGGAGAGACATCCAATGTTGACAAACATTATTGCGGGATGCGAATAGTAAAAAGGGGTGTTAAAAGAAACTCCCACTTTTCTAAATACATATTGGGCTGGACGGAAATATGGACACCAAATTGTCATGGGGGTTGCCATTCACACTATCCTTTTTATTACTCACGCCACATTTTTTATATGTAAATGTGATAAAAATTTGTTTAAAAGATTATAGAGTAATGATTTAGTATTGTAAATTGTAGAATAGTAAACAAAATATTAAATCAAATTTTAAATTGATTGCATTTAAAACTAACTTTCAATCATTCTAGATTTTAACATGATTTGTCAAATGTATTTAAAATTTATTTATTTAGTTTCAATTTGAATATAACATAAATTTCAAACATCAATCTTGTTTGAATTTCAATCCATTCATATTTATTATCAATTAATTAATGTAAAATTAAATAATTTTTGAAACTAATATTTGATTTTTTTATTAAATATATAATGAAATGTATAATTAACTATTAAATTAATTTTTTTATTTAATAGGATTTTCCCGGATCCATCTCCTGGTAACCAATTATCTCGCCAAATCTAGATTTGAGAACTATTTCCAATTGTCCACTTGGCACCATCTTAATTATGTTTTTGCTCCCCCATATACTTCTCCATGCATAGCTTGGTCGATAGCCCATTTTTGGCATTGAACAATTCTGACCGAGGAAAATAACAGGCTTTTATACTTTATATAGCAAAGTATTCTGCTTTGTGGCTAGTCTTCATAACTGCTTAGCCAGCAGAGATTGATTGAACTTTTCGAAATCTGTAAAACCCAATCCACCACAAATTTTTGGTTTATATAAATATTTCCATCACATCCACTGAATTTTACATTCTGAGCCTTTTTGGCCCCGCCAAAAATTGGCCATAATGGATTCCATTTGTGTGCACATATATGATGGGATTTTGAAATAACTCGTCACATAGGGGAATAGCTTGTGTAACTGACTTCAGTGAAATTTATTTGTCTGCTCTTGACAATACATTCTCTTTCCATCCCTTTAACTTTTTTTTTTCAAACTCGCTCTTGAACAATAGAGAAAATTCTTTTCTTGGACTTTCCCACAACTGTAGGCAAACCAATATACTTGTCATGAGAACTCACATTCTTTACTCCAATCCTTTCCTGGATCACTTGTTGACTCTTAACTGACATATTTTGACTAAAAAATGCTCTAATTTATCATAACTAACTCTTTATCCTAAAGCAGATTCATATTTGTTTAAAATAGAGAGAAAAATATCTGCTTCTTCCATAGTATCTTGTGATGTGAGATCTAAGGCTCCCCTCTTGCTACCTTAACCTCATGTATTTTCTTTTGGTCTAAATGTTTAGATATTAGACTAGAGAAAATTTTTGCACAAAGAATAAATAAATATGGTAATAGTGGGCCTCCCTGTCTAAGACCTCTTTTAGGCAGAAAATAATTTCCTTTTTTACCATTCAACAATATAAAGTATGAAACTGTTGTAACACATCTCATTATCAAATCCACCAAGGTGGTAGGAAAATTCATTGTTAGCAAAACATTTTGAAGGAAACTCCACTCAACCATGTCATAAGCCTTAGACATATATAATTTTAAAGCCATAATACCCTTTTTCCCCTTCCTTTTTTTCTTCATATGATGGAACACCTCAAAGCCAACCAAAGCATTATCTGTTATAAGTCTCCCAGGTATAATAGCACTTTGATTTTCACTTATGATTGAATCAATAAAGGGTTTAAGTCTATTATTAGCAATACACTTTGTAGGACGTAAATCCTTTGGACTTTGAGGTTTTTAATTTCTAGGATTAAACAGATGAAGGTATTATTTATACTTGTTGGATCTAAACCATTATTCAGAATTTTGAGGACAAGGTTGCATACATCACGATCCACTAGATCCCAATAATGTTGGTAGAAAAGTGTTGGAAAGCCATTAGGTCATGGTGATTTCAATAGGTGCATTTGGGGAAGAGCTAACTTCACCTTCTCATGGGAGAAATTTTTGGATAGATGATAAAAAATATTAGGAGTGACTTTATTTTTAAGAACCTCACAAACTTCAGATTGGTCAATAGGTTGTGAAGTGTCAAAAGTATTTTCAAAATAATTCTGAATAATCACTGATACTCTTTTCTCCCCCACCACCCAATCTCCTGCTTCATTTTTTTTATTTTGGTGATCTTGTTATACTTCTGTCTCATGGATGCCTTGGAATGAAAGAACATAGTGTTCTTATCCCCTTCCTTCAGCCAAACTGCTCTAGATCGATATAACCAATACACTTAATAGTCTTCAGTATCTGATCATACTCACATAAAAGCTCTCTTTACACTATGCCAAAAAAGGCCATTAAAGGCGCTCTCGTATACCATAAAAGGGCCTTTCCGTGGGCACTAATAAAAACTGCTCTTGTATGGTCGTTGAGATCAGGAGGGCGTGTCTGGAAACCCCCTGACGGAAGTCATTTAGGGCGCTTAAAAAAACACGGAAGCGCCATCAGCGTTTTGGAAAACAGCGTCTCTCCTTGGGAGGGCGCTCTCTGGAAGCGCCTTATTTTTTGTTAACAAGGGCGCTCCATCTGAACGCTCTCTTCTGTTGCTTAAAGAGGGCACTCCTAGGAAGCGCCCTGTTTTTCTTAGGGAGGGCGTATTATACTTTTTTTTCGGGATACATTCTGATCCTAATATTTTTTAGCATTCTATTTTTAATTGTTTTCATATCAATGAGGTACCTCTAAAACCATGCATATTCCTTATCATTCAAACAATTATTAGATGTATGTAGAACCCTTTGATTCCATTTACACATTCACAACACAAACACAAGTAAGGTTATCATCAATACTCCATATTAAGAATTCAAGACCTGTGATACTTTGAATAGTTTCCTATATATTTTTTTTTAAGTTTTCTGAAAGTATGAAATACCTATTCAACTACATGTAAGCAACCACAAATCATGACATGGAACAATACTCAACTCAATTGGTAAATATATAACATGCATGACCTATACAAATTTTGGTAGAGTTTCCTCTGTTTATTCAAGTTTTCCCCAATTTATCAAACACCTACAAAACTCCATACCAGCAGCCAGAACTTATCATTCAAACAGATATAAAAAGTTTTGAATAGAATATGCTTAACAACATCCATTACCATGATTTTTACGTTCATAACACTACTAGCTACTCATCTATATTTACCTATAAAAATTTCAGCAGAGTTTCCTCTGTTTGTTCAACATTTCCCAATTTAACAAACACCTGTAAAACTCCATACCAGTAGCCAGAATTTATCATTAAAGAGTTATAACCAGTTCAGAATAGAACATCAAAATATACAAAATTTACAAAACTTATCATTAATACACAAATTTGTACAACATTTTCAAATTACAAGTACACGTGTTTACTTACCATCAACAAGTACAAAACAATCATATACAATTGGTTACTACATGCTTTGCCCATTCTTCTCCAACCTCATCAAGTTGTTCCATAGTGTAAGTCTAGCATCGGTGTTAAGGAAAGTGCTATAAAAGCCAAAAATTGATTTCAATAAAAGAAGTACTAAATGAGGAGAAAAATACTTAATTATTATAACAATTCCAAATTACCTCTTTTGGTATTATGAGTGCATTTTGATTGATTGTCTCTTTCATAAAATGCATAACAAAAACTCCGTAGTCATTGTTGTTTGTTTGCCTTGGACACTACAAAAATAATTTATAATCAAAATCACTTACGTGATAAGTTATGAAGGGACACAAGAGTTCGCACAACATTACCTGTATGCGGCACCAAGTGGGATCAGGGATATTCCTATTCCTTGCTTGCGGAAAACCGCCTAGTTTTCGATATTCAGCAAAAGATCTAAACCAATATAACAAATAATGTGTATGAGAACTCTAAAAAAGTAAGTTTGATAGTATAAAGTTAATTGACATGGAATACTTACTTATTAATCATAGTCTTCATCGGGTCATAATGTTTAGGATCATTGCGTAAGGAGTCCAAAAAGTAAACCTTGCCAAAATCCCTTAAATTCATGGCCATAAGAACCAATGTCTCCCACAACCATATTGCAAGATGTGTCCAACATATATTTTTTTAAAAACAATAATATTGAGAAATAGACATATACTTCACATACCTGTCATGATTGTAAGGAACTAGAAACAACTTATCTTGCCCGCGTTTGTTATACATCACACTACCCACAATTTCTTCTTGCTTTGTTCTTGCATTAAAAGTTGTTGTGAGTTATGGAGATATGAAAACAAATCTATCCATGCGGGAACTAGGAACTAATAGCTTATACAAATAACTATACAATAAAAAATTAGATAATGTTAACTAAATTTACAATGCTTATCATAAAATGAGAATGACATACTATGAAATATTTTGAATTCAAATTTCCTGCAGTAGATGTCTATGACAATGCCATCTAACCAATAACGATACAACACAGAATGAAGACAATTTGCATCGATCCATGCATGTACTTCATCTGGAATAACAATACCCGCTTCTATCTTGCAACTAATGGTAGCACCAATTTCTTGCGTCTTTACTGAGTAGTACATATCTAGTAGTTGCAAGTTCGTGGTGGAAGGATTGGCGGGCCAAGTTCGTGGTGGAAGGATTGGCGGGCCTTGAGGTGACAACCCATGCAAGAGTTTCTCTAATGGGAGACTTATGTATTGGTGATACATTTGAAAAACGAGTCTCCATAGGCGGTGCCGCTGCGGAAGTCTGGGGAGTCTAAAAATTCAACAAATTGAAGAATTAGTATTTGTAATTGAACTTATATAAATGAACTTTTTACACAAACAAAACTATAAACGTACGTACTAATGCATCCAATCCAATATAAGTACATGGCCAAGCCACGAAACACCCTAATGCATCTCCAACAGTACTTAATTCCCCAAAACGATCTGGGCATGGAAGCGCAACATGTGGTTCAATAGCAATTTGAACCATGACCTTCAATTGGTTGGAGGGAAGTGGGAAATTGTGTAGGATCTGGTCTGGGTAATTGTGTGCTTGCCCCTTACCAACTACTCGTAAGATAGGGTCTCCCAAATACATTATACATTGAAATAAAACCTAAACCATTGAGATAAGTAAATATGTTTATGGATAAATAGTGTGTAAAAAACAAAAGTCTTAAAATGTATATTATGAATAAAGAAACAAACAATTACCTCGGGCAAGACAGGTCTGAGAGAACTATTAGAATCTCTCATACTATAATCTCTAGTAACTTGTTCAATCTTTCTTGTAGTATCATCAAGCCTTTCTTTAATCTCTTTCCAACCAGTTTTCATTTCCCTCATTTCCTCTAAAATATTGTCATATTGCTCTTGAGATACTACATTTTCTTTGCGTTTAGGAGCTTTGAAATATTCTCCAGGATATACACCGAAACCCATAGCCCGAACACGATCCCTATACACATCTTTTTTAAGAACCGTGTCAAGGACATGTCTCTCATCAGAGTTACCAAGCTCAGCTTGAGATAACATTTCCTCCTAGTAACACAAGTGCAAAATGGGAGTAAATGTAATACTCAATGATACAGATATATACTAAATTTAACACACAATAACATTAAATATATACTTACACATTGTGTGAAGCCTCTTCAACTCTTTCATTGTTGGCATTCTTCTTTTTGTTAATCCGAGCGGTTTTCCACAACATATGCCTCAAAACTTCAGTGCTTCCATCACCCGCTTCTTGTAACTATAAGATATAACTTACATACTATTAGTACTAACAAAAAGTACTATATGGGTATTTTATGTTAACAACAATAATCACCAGTTGTTGTTCAAGCCGAGCATAACCCAAACGTGAGGCTCTATATGGGTATTCGGGATTTGAAGCCCTAGCCTTATTTTTCTCACTGATTTCTTGCAACAACACATGGTAAACATATTCAAGGAGTTATTCGTTAACAAATGACCCAAAAGAACATGACAATCATGAGACTTGGCACCTTTCAATCTTTTTTATTTCACTGATACTAGATTTCTAATGTTAAAGGAAAAGCCCTCAGGAACTTTGACTCCCTGTAGGAACTTACAAAAAATAACTTTTTCTTTTTTGCTAAGAGTATAAGCTGTCGAGGGAAGATATGTACGTGAACCCATTTTTTCTGGGACCAATTCTTTTCTTATACCCATTGCCAACAAGTCCAATCTCGCATTTATCTCATCCTTGCTCTTGCCTTTGACATTCAGTAACGTGCCGATAACACTCTCGCACACATTTTTTCTGTATGCATCACACCAAGGAAATGTCTAACAAGGAATGACTTCCAATATGGAAACTAAAAAAATAGACTTCTTTTTCCACTCGCCAGTAACAAGTTGTCCGGCAAAAGGTTTGCCGAAGTTGTTGGTCAAGTTACCCACCTTTTCCCACAACTCATCACCCGTCAATGGAGAAGGAGGCCTCCCCTCTTCGTTGTTGCCATTGAATGCTTTCTTCCATCCCTTATAACGATGGGATAAAGGCAAAACTTATGATGACCCTAGAATACATTCTTCTTACAATGTGTCAAGCGCATCCAAGAAGTATTTTCATCATAAACAGGACATGCACACTGACCCTTGATACTATAGACAAACAAATTACCATAGGCCGAGAAATCATTAATCGTTCCAGACAACAACGCCCTCAACTGAAAAGATTCTTCTTTGTAGCCATCATATACCTCTACTCCAGTATCCCACAATAGCTTCAAGTCTTCAGTCAATGGTGCCAAGTACACATCTATATCATTACCCGATTGTCTGGGCCCCGATATCAACATAGACAACATCATGCATTTGCGCTTCATACAACGCCATAGAGGTAGATTATATATCATCAATACCACCGGCCATGTGCTATGGGTACTAGATTGGACACCATGCGGATTCACTCCATCTGTTGATAATGCAAGACTTAGATTTCTTACTTCCTCCCTAAATAAGGGGTACTCATCATCTATCTTCCTCCACTGCGGAGAATCAGCGGGATGCCTCAACATGCCATCCTTGACTCGTTCATTTGCATGCCATCTTAAGTGCTTTGCATCAATGACACTACGATACATCCTTTGAAACCTTGAAATTATGGGAAAATACCAAACCACCTTTGCTGGTGTAGCCTCTTTCTTATAACGAGACACATTGAATTTAGGACACACACTTAATGATGCATGCTCATTTTTTAGCAAATTCAATCATTGGGACAAGCATGTATCTTCTCATAGGTCATCCCAATAGAACGTAACATCTTCTTTTCCTCATAAGTTCGGTTAGGTAGCACATTGTCCTCCGGCAACATTTCCTTCAACAATGTGAGTAACTCTGTGAAACTCTTGTCAGAACATCCATTTGTTGCTTTTAAATTATACAACTTCAACACAGCGGACAACCTCGTGTACTTGGAGCAATCGTTGTACAGTGGTTTTTCAGCATCACTAGCTAGGGTATCAAACATTTGGGCACAATCTTTAAGGTCCTCTTCAACCACATTTCGAATCTCATAAATTCTGTCACAATCCTCCCATTCGATCTCAAATTCATCATCACTAGGTTGTACATTGACATTATTCTCTCCTATACCACTATGTTCACTTCTAGTCTCACCATGAAATTAATGTCCAACATGTGTAACTCCGATCAATTCCAAAACAGAAAAGATGGTTCCTCAACTCTGCTTCACTTACTCGCTTAGCACAAAAACATTTCATACAAGGACACACAATTCTACTAGGATTTATTGCATGGTGAACGACAAACTTTATGAACATTTCCATTCCTTCCTCATACTCATTTGTCAAACGGTTTGCAAACATCCAAGAACGATCCATATTCTACCAATATAACACCAAATTATTTATAATTAGCTCGAAAAGAAACACATAATTTAGATGTAATGACAAATTAACTACATGCTTAATGTAACATCCCAAAATTAGGGTCTAAAAACTATAGTGGGAGCTTTAGGCTGTGGTCCCGGCCAAGTAGCAGAGAGTTGGAAGTGGTATGAGATGTTGGAGATTTGAATTTGAATTTGGATATGAATTTGGTAAATGAACAAAGAGGTACGAGTTTGAGAGATTTTGGGAGGAGGGGCTAAGTGTTACGTCAAACCAGTGTAGGCGGAGCTTAGAAGGAATCACACCCTAAGACAAAGAGGATTATAACGATTTAAGAATAAAGGATGGATATTAGAGGAAGAAGGACTAAGTTGGAAAGGCATGTTATTAGAAGGAGTTAGGGACAAGGGTACAATCCTATGTTTTAGTCATTAGGTGTGTTAAGATAGCAAAAAAAATGAATTGGCAAATATTAGAGTGGGAAGAGATTTGGATGAGAAAAGCTAAGTTAAAAGAAGGTTTTAGGAAGAGGAAAGAGGTTTGAGTGGAAGAGAATTTAATTAGAAGCATAGAGGGGTAAAAATCACAATTTTGGAAATTTGTAGGCTCGCTCAGATTGCGCTGAAGCGCAGCATGAGCGAGTATCAGTAAAATAGAGGAATTCCAATCTGTTTTCCTCGCTCAAGCTGCGCTCCAAGCGCAGCCTGAAGCGCATCCTGAGCGAAGAAAACAAAAAGGAATTGAGGAAATCCAGCTCAAGCTGCGCTCCAAGCGCAACCTGAGCGCAGATCCGTGTCTGCGTTCCTTCTGCCTGCGCTTAAGCTGCGCTCAAGCGCAGCCAGAGTGCAGGCACGTTTCTGGTTCGTTAAAAACATAAAGTTAAGGTTTTGTATTCATTTTTCCTTCTTCCCCTTCAGTTTTAGAGTATTTTGGGGATTTTGGGATTTTGTGGGAATGACTGTTATTGGGTGATTTTATTGATGATTCTTGATGTTCCTGTAAGATCCATGAATCCCTTAGAGATGTTTTCATAATGACAAATTATCAAAGTATATTTATTATAATTCTGAGTATATGGATTAATGTTTCAAAGTGAGTTGTCTTAAGAAGAAACAGGTGAAATGAATGAAGAAGAACCACTGTTGTAATACATCAGAAGAAACAAAGAAGCTGCAAATTCTATTTCAAGCAATTCTAGAAGGAAAAAGACAGTCTCTTAATAAATATCATCTTACTATAAAGAAAGAAAATATTTAAATAAGGATGAAAGCAAGAAAGTTGTTGAGAAGAATCAGAAGAAGATATTTCTGACAAAGTTCTAGAAGAAACAAGGTGACAATAAGCTCTCAAGAAGATACCTGACAGGAACTCATCAGAAGATACACTCACGGTTCAAATTCAAGTCACAGAACATCCTTTCAAAAGACATTTTTGTGATAAGAAGAAATATCTTTGGTAAAAGAAAAAAGCTAAGAATGTTGTTACAGTAACAGTTCCAGAAGAACAAGTCCTAACAACACTCATAAGAAGAAGCAGAGACTGTTCTAAGAAGAATATCTTAAAACATTACTGGGCATGCTCCTCACCACACATAATTACATGAAGAACCAGTAATTATCTCATAAAGTAAAAAACAAATTGAAAAGGAAACATTTCACTGAATATGTTTCCAGCTAGAGAAGATACAAGCTTCAGAAGATAGAGTCATCAGAAGATATGACCAGTCAAACTGAGGAAAGAGAAAAAGTTGCACATGACAGTGACAGTTGCTGCACTTCCAGCTGGCCATTTGACTTGCTTTTCAATGCTTGTCCAACGACTATATCCCTCAATCCTTGGCTATAAAAAGGAGCCTTCTCCTCCAAATTCAAGACACAACTGAACAAGCAGAAGAAGCATCAGAATTCTCTGAAATTACATTTCTTCCTTATGCAGAATTTCCACTTTCTTTAAATCTCCTTATTCTGAGTTTATCAAGTTAGGAAAGTGAGAATAGTGTGTGTTGGCTCAAGAATTTCAGCTGTATACTATTTATTGTAAATCTTGAGCCTTGGTTTTTTATATTTCTATCAAACAAATTTGTAACTCTCAGAAGAAGGTAATATCTTTTGAGAGATAGATAGGTTAAGTCTGCAAGAGTAAGGTGTGCCCTACTATTTGCAGAAGAATTACATGGTGAGCCTGTAGACACTACAACAAAACCGGGATTTAGCAGTGGTTTAACTCAACCCTAAAATATTTAGCGGCGGTTCACCAACTGCCACTGAATCTGGCGCCACTAGTCAAACCTGCGTTGGTATTAACCAACCGCCGGAATAACCGACGTTATATAAAACTTCACACTGCGGCGGTTGTAAACCGCCACTAACTTATCTAATTAATATATTTATGGGTTAAATATGTTTTTGGTCCCTAAACTTTCACCCGAATTTGGTTTAGGTCCCTAATCTTTTTTTTCGTTGGTTTTGGTCCCTAACGTTTTCAAATCATTGAAATTAGTCCCTGCCGTCACCCCAATATTTAACAGAGTTGACGAAAGGGACTAATTTCAATGATTTGAAAACGTTAGGGACCAAAAACAACGAAAAACAAAGATTAGAGACCAAATCGAGATTCGAGTTTGGTCCCTAAACTTTCACCCGAATTTGGTTTTGGTCCCTAACATATTCAAATCATTGAAATTAGTCCCTGTCGTCACCCCTATATTTAACCGAGTTGACGACAGGGACTAATTTCAATGATTTGAAAATGTTAGGGACCAAAACCAACGAAAAAAGATTAGGGACCAAAACCAAATTCAGGTGAAAGTTTAGGGACCAAAAACATATTTAACCCTAATATTTATATAACTTTAAAATACTGGCGGTTTGGAACTGCCGCTAAATTTATATTTTCATCTAAAAAAATTATCACCATTCTAATATAATTCTTGCTATTATATTGTATTAAAAAATGAATTGGTCACAAATTAGTAAGATTACCAATATTAGTTCATCTAATATCCTACCTTAAATTGATATAATTGTGAAAATGAGCTCTATATTATTTCAAAAAAAAAAACTTAAGCAAGGGAACAATATTAATGAATTTCATGCATTTTTCAACATATCCAAGGGAACATTATTATTGTAAAAATTTCTGAATTCTAATACTATAACAATTTTGCAATAGGAAAAAGGCCAACCTAAAGACATCAGAATATTTCCCAAGATTAATGCAGACTACACTCTGAAGCATAAAGTTCATGACTATTCTTAATGACATTGCATCTAAGCTCCAGCAAGAATATCCTTAGTGTTGAATAACTGAAATCTGAAATAAAAAAATTCAAGAGTATGTAAACAGTATATTCAAACTGATAGGATTAGGGAAGGGGTACAGAGTAAAGACAAGCCTCTTATATTATTCCTTGTATTATTGTTTGTAATTAAACTCACATTCATGTGCATTCAAAAACACATTTTATCGAGGAAAAAAAAAGAGATTAAGAATATTCAACAATATTATAAAAAGTTTTGACATTTTAAAAAATATTTAAATGTATTTAAAATTGCCTATATCATGATGATTTGGAGACTGAAGTCTGAAGCAAAATTTGTGAATGGCAAAACGGGTCATGAATGTTGCCTAAACTCCTGGATCTACAAAGAATTAAATATAATTCATAAAAAATTCCACTATTAGCGAATCCATTGTTAGATTTAGACTTGCTATTAACCAATTATAAAGTAGAACAAAATTTTACTAACTAAAATAAAATTAACAGAAATAAAGATAAACTAAAATCTTAAATGTAGATAGATTAGTAAGAAATATTAGCTCAAAAATCACAAAAGTTAAGAGTACCTATTAATGCCATTTTTATATTTTTTTCTTCTTTCTCTCTTTATGACACTTTACAACCGCTCTCCGTTATTTCAATTTAACCCCATTCATTCTCTACAGCTCATCCATTATGCATCTACCCAGAATCCTTTCTCCCTTCATAGCCAAAAGAATTAAAATTGGGTTCGTTGTCCACGTTGCACTTTCATTTGGTGAAACGTTGCAACTATATATATATAGTCAGGATCCGTTGACACCAGTCATCAAATTTCAAGACTTACTCTAATTAATAATTTTTTATGGAATACGAAATTGACCAATTCAACCGTTGAATCATATTATATCACTTTCATGTTCATGTATATCAGATTTAAAAAAAGTTTGCAATTTTGAATGGAAAGAAGGTGAAATATTCAAAACACATAGACCGTTTTTGAACCCTAGTGTGTGAGCTCTCTTTGCTGTGCTAGATTCGCCCAAAGGCCACCCGCTTAATCCCTTAGGTGTTTATCTCTACCCGTCGATTGTGAAGTCGTTGAAGAATCAAGTGTGATTGACGCATAAGAATGTGGAAACCAAGTATGAGCGACCCTGAGATTCACCTTGTGTGAGGAAATTTAGGGCTAATGACTTAGGAGAAACAAAGAAAGGTAGAGTCTGAGTGATCGCGGGAAAGGAAAAAATGAGAAAGCGCCAAGGGTTAGCAAAATTTTCAGACTTGCTGGTGGTTTTAATTTAACAAAACCGCCCCTGTTCATAGTCAAAAGTAGAAAAGATCTCCAGAAAAAAGATTATGGCGTTTGTAACCGTCGTCTCTCTCAAATAATCGACTCGATTTTTTCTATCTTAACGTTGTTTGAAAAACTGATGCGAATCATCTTGCTTAAGGGCGGTTTTACTAACCGCCACTAAGTAACCGCCTCTAAATCATGCGATTCTTGTAGTGAGAGGCTGTAGAAGAATACTTGGTGAGCCTGCAGAGCCTGCAGAAGAATACTGGTTGAGCCTGTAGAGGCTACAGAAGAATACTTGGTGAGCCTGCAGAGGCCGCAGAAGAATACTTGGTGAGCCTGCAGAGGCTGCAGAAGAATACTAGTGGTGAGGAGCACACAAGAAGTCATTGTATTAAGGTTGATATAGTGGAAAATTCTACTGAGAGTAGGGACTGGATGTAGCCTCAAGGTTAAGAGGTGAACCGGTATAAATATTGTTTACAGATCTTCTCATCCCTTAAACTACTTACATCTGGTTGTGCATTTGCATCATAACTAATTGAACATTTGCATAAAATTCTTTTAAATCTATCTAATAGCTAAGTAAGTTGTCCTTTAACAAGGTTCAAGACAAGAACCATATTTTCTGTATAATACACATATAACTCATATTGTGAGGATTAACCTTTCAACTTCTAATATCAGCCAAGTATTTAACTTGAGCAGAATCAAATATTAGAAGATAATTGCAATTTTTCTAAAGAGATCACAATTCAACCCTCTTCTTGTGATTACAATATTTACTTCATTTCCATGATGATTATGTAAGTTATTGATTATACATGGCCTATTGTTAGATGGGAATATTATTTGTTTTGGTTGCTCCTGGCATTTTCCAAATTTCAGTTTAGATTACGCACCTGTATTTTGCAGCTAAAAAATAAATTTGGCCTTGGCAACCAAACTCTAACTAATAAGCTTGACTTTGGTCCAGAATAAGACTAAAATGAATTTGGCTTCGACCCAAAATCAGAATATTGGCTTCGTCCCAGAATAAGAGTTTTGGCTTCGGTCCAGAATAAGGGCGGGATACGTCCCCAGGGAAGACGTTCCTTGTAGTCTGAGCTCAGGTCTAACCCCAGAATCAGTGGAAAGACCCCGTTCTGCCGGGAAATGCAGGTCATGCATAACATCATTATCTTGGATTGCATTTATATGTTCTTTCTAGTGAGCTAAGATATGATTTTATTATGTAAGGTGACTAGAATGATTGATGTATTACATGTCGACTTGTGTTGTGTGCTGCATCTCATATGCTTGCTTTCCCCACACTACTTGCAGCATGCTTTGCTCACTGAGACTGTAGTCTCACCCCACGTTGTGGGAATACATTTTAGTCATGCAGGATGTTCCAACTTTATGCTCAGATGGAAAGTGGAGCTTCTGGAGTGGACTCATCCACTCCCAGTGGTCAGGGAGATTCCTTGGAGAAAATTAGATGTAATTAAAAGATTGATGTTGTATTAAAGTGGAAATTTTAGATTAGTCATGGAGGCTCAGATGAAGTTGAAAGCTATATTGTGATATTGTCAATTGTATTGGTGTAATTTCTCTGGATTTTAGGTTAAGGTGGAAAATTGGGAAATTCACAGTTTTTAGGGGAAACTCTGCCGGATTTCCGGCAGGAATATTATAAACAATAACTACCCAAAATGTAGGTTAGTTCCATAAACTTTGAATGAGGATTCGTATTGAAAGTAAAGAGGTATGAATTTTGTGGTAGCTTAAGCAAGCGTTGGATTACCTAAGCAATTGTGTTATTTGCATGACGATATCGATAATGACGCGAAATAATTTCAGAAATTCGGGAATAGTGTTTCCATCAGACATTATTTTTGAATTAAGAAATTAGGACATTACACTTAACACCTAAATCATTCTAAAAATTTGAGCATCATTTCCCTTATTTCTTTAACTATCACAAATTTTTGAAACACATTTTTAACCCTAATACAACAAGCTACATCAATATGAATAATAACAGTTCTAACACAATCATTTTAATAAAAAATAGGATGCAAAAAAAAGGGTGCAACTAGCAGAAACAGTGGTGCAGCAAGCAAAAGCAGTGGGGCAGCTAGCAGAAACAGTGGTGTAGCTAGCAGAAACAATGGTGCAATTAGCAGAAACACACATACATCAAAACATGGTGGCACAGAGCAGAATCAATGGTGCAAGTAGCAACTTCTTTTAGGAAAAAAAGAGGTGCAAACAGTGAAAAAAGAGGTGTCAACAACAACTTCAATTCAGAAAAAAAAAAACTGCTGCGACCAACATGCACCTGTGCCGTTTGTGAAGGAAACACCGGAGGGAGCGAGCTGCTCGCAGAGGAGACGCCGAAGGGACTGCTGGCGGAGGAGACACGCCGGATGTTTTAGATCTTCGCGGAGGAGCTCGCGGCGGCGCTTGCAGCTTGTAGATCTTCCGCGACGGAGGGATGGACGACACTGTGCAGATCGTTGAAGCGCTGCAACGGTGGAGAAGGACGACGCAACAGCGGAGAGAGGACGGCGCAGCAGAGAGGACAGCGCAGCGGCGACAGAGGGAGGGAGGAGAGAGCGCTCTATTTAGAGATAGGGTTTTAGGGTTTAGAGAGAGAAGAGAGATGCTACAGTTGGGCGGGAGAAAAAAAGAGGTATTTTTTATATAAGTAACAATATGAGGGTGCTTCCTGGAGCGCCCTTAAATACCAATAATAATAAAAAAAGAAAATTGGTCCCATTAGGGCGCTCACTTGGAGCGCCCTAATATACCTAATGGGGAGGGCGCTTCTTGGAGCGCCCTAACCAAGCAATATATAAAAAAACTGGGCTCATTGGGGCGCCCACTTGGAGCGCCCTAAAATACCTAATGGAAGGGTGCTTCCTGGAGAGTCCTACACAACCTAACTTAAAAAAAATGAAAACTGGGCTTATTAAGGCGCCCTATGAAACACTCTGATCAGAGAAAATAATTACAATTACAGGGCGTGCATGGTGCATATTGAGTGCCCTAACTTTTAATGGTAAAGGTGCTTCCGCCCAAATTTGAAGCGCCCTAAACTTAAAGAGATCAATTTAAGCACTAATCAACACGAGAGCGCCCTAAAGTAGGTGCTCTTATATACTAAATTTGGCGTAGTGTCGCTTCTGGATATTTTCTGTGTTTGGGGCCCACTTTTCTGCCCACTGAATCTTTTTCTATGATTTCCTCAAAATCTGTGTACTTATGCATATATAGTTGGCTTAAACTTGTGTTCTGACTGATAATATAACACGTTCCTTCGTGAAGAATTTATTGAAATTGCTTCACATTATTACGTTTCATGGAAGCATGAATCTTATCTTCCTAACGCTCAGTTTGGTTAAGTGGAAATTTGGGAGGAGAGAAGAGAAATAGGGGGAGTGGAAATGGGAATTGAGTTTGGTAGAGTAGAAATTAGAATAGAGAGAAATTTGCAGAGGGTGGGTCCCATGGGTTTATATTTCTCCGCTGTTTTACGGAGAAATAACGCGGAGAGAGATGAAATTGAAGTGAGAGAATGACTCGGAAATTTTTAGGACCACATTGCCATTCTTTTCCCATTTCTACTTGCCTCCTTCTCCTCCCACCATCTCCCTGGTGTAGGGCTCCATACCAGAATATGGCGGGTGAATACAATCAGTTGGGGGAAAAATGTCCAAAAAAAATTACACAGAAGGCACCCAGAAAAATGGAAAAAATTACAGAAAATTAACAGATCAATAAAAAAATACAGATTCACCAAAAAAAAAATACAGATATACCAAAAAATTATATAAAAATTACAGACCCATAAAAAATTACAAAAAATTAGCAGATCCAGAAAAAATTACAGATCCACAAAGAAAATCAAGAAAAAAAAAGGCAAACCATGATCTGCAGCCACTGTGATCTAAACCCTCCACCGATCTGAACCAGCCACTGTGATCTGCAACCGCTGCTGCCGTGATCTGCACCCAAGCGAAGAAGGAACGCCGCTACTTGTAGAAACGAATCTGCCTTTTTCCATGCATGTGCTTGATGGGAGGGAAAATGGTGAGGAAGGGGAAGAATGGGAGAGGACGGTGGGGAAAGGACGACGTCAGGGAAAGGGGGACGGCGACAGGGAAGGGGAAGGACGATGGGGAAGGGACAACGACATGGAAGGGGGGGACGGCAGCAGAGAAGGACGACGACGGGGAAGGGGGGAGGACGATGGGGAAGATGAGGCGACGGGGAAGGGGGGAGGACAGTGGGGAAGGTGAGGCGGCGGGAGTTGAGAGAGTTGAGAGAATGAGGGAATGGGGGAAATGAGAGGGTTGGGGGGGTTTACCCCTGATGAAGGAAAGGAGATAGTCCTTATTGCATCAGGACCGTTAACTCGTCCCTAGTAGATCTTGACCGTTGAAATGTGAGAGGAGATCAGAACCGTTAAAATTTCAGAGAGAGATCTGAACCGTTTATTCTACATAAATTACTTATATATTATATACAAAGTTAAATATTTTAAATATTTTATAAATTTTACTTATTAATATTTAAAAAGGGTAATTTGGTCTTTATATATTATAATCCAATTTCTCTCTTCTCCATTTCTCTCCTACCAAACAAAAATATCATTTCTCTCTACCCTATTTCATCTCTATTTCTTTCCTACCAAACAACCCAATTTCTTCTCTATTTCTCACCTATTTCTCTTCACCTCATTTCTCTCTTCCCTATTTCTCTCTACCCTATTTCTCTCTATCCTACCAAACAAAGTGTAAAAAAATATAAAATAAAAAATAATTAGATACAATATTCAACAAAAGAAATAAATGTTGAGTCTCAGAATAATCTAAGTATTCAAATTAAATTAAAGACTCATTACCCTTGGTTTTAATGATTATAAAATTTGTTAATCACATTATCTGAATGAGAAACAGATTCTGCTCAAAGATATTTATTCTGTGTTGCAAGAAAATACTATCATGAACTGCTTGTGCCAAACGATCTGAAGATAACTTACACTGAACATGCTGAAACAAGCTTAAAGCAACCTTATGAAGGAAGCATACTTTAAACCTGCTGAAACTACCAATGTAGGTGTAGATCTTGTTTAAAGGAAACCTTTTTTTTGTGATGTTGTAACAATTCTGAAACTTCACTATAAGAAAAAAAAGCTATTAATAAGAATTAAGACATCGTGGAAACAATTTTAAATGCTATTATTGAATGTTATACCTTGAAAGTCTAACTTACAGAGAAGGGGGTGTGGACGTTACATCAGTATGTTCACTATGCGAGGATAATTCACTTAGATGGGACTTAAAACAAGCTTTGGATTGAGAATTAGAAGAACTAGAAGTCAATTCTGATTGCTTGCGAGTTATTCAAGCTTTGCAACAACCTGCATCATGCCGGTTGTTAATATCATAATTATTTCGATTAGATATCGAAATAATTTTATCTTCCCTATGAGACATTTCAAGTGCAAGAATTGAAGATTGAAGATGAGTGGGTCTCAAAGTGGTTATGAGAAGTTACCAAGGGGAAGTTACTGGAAGTTACCAATAGTTTAGATTGTTTTTATTAAATTAGCATGTTTAAATGTATAATTGACACGTGTACCACTAGGTGGCAAAGTTGTACGATTAGTAGTTGGGAATATTGTCTATAAATATGTGTTTGTACAATATAAAAGTGGTTGGATCCCATTTGCTGAAAATCTCTACAAGCCTAACACGTCCATCCATCGGCGACTATTGGCAAATGAGATCAAAAGTGTGTGATCCCTCCATTTTAATTCATGCAAGGTCTTCTCTTTACTCTTTTAACTCCATCTTTTACTTTTCTGCATCTCTTCTTCTTCATCTCATTCTCCTTTAAAATTCCAAGTAAAACTACCTCTAAAAAGAACTGTTGAGTGGATTTTTATTTTGTCCACAAATTGTTCTTAAGATAATTTTTGTTTACCAAAAATTAGGATAAACACCCGTTGATCAGGAATATTTTGAGGATTGCTTATTTTTACAATCTCATTTGTGTTGTTTAATTTCTTTTGATTATCGTTCAACAAATCCAGTAGCTCATTTATTAGCTGCTTCAGCACGTATTCATTTAAATCATGTTTGGTGGACTGAATTCCCTTCATACATTCTTTTAGCTGTGGCTTTATATGTTTCCAAACTTTAATATATGAGTCTTGATTTCAAATATATATATATATATGTGTGTGTGTGAACATTCTAATGAGATGTGAGGTTAAAACTTCTAATTAGAAGTAAAGTATTCAACAAATCTTGACAAAAAAAAAAACAAAAGTACTGAGCGCGAAATACTTGATATGTAATGTAATGCATGCAGTAAAGAGTTTTTAACAATCATGTACTTTCCTTTTTCAAAAGGTGACCTTTAAAGGGATATGCACGATGTAAAGTGAGAGGATAGAATAGGATGTGATAAAATTATAATAGTTTTATTATTTAAATATTATTAAAAATAAAATAAATATATTTAATTTGTTATTCTTCTCTCATTTTTTCCATTTTTTTGGTTAAATTACGTGCATTTTTTATGGAAGGCAATCCTATATGAGCTAGCCAAACATCTACATTATGATAGAGAGAATTGTTTTTTCTCCACAAAACTCTCGAACTCGAGACTTTATTTAAGGTGGAGTTTGTTTCAAGTTATAGAAACATGTTCCAGGAAAGTGAACTTGGGAATGTTACTTTCCCACGTTTGGTATAAGTTTTAAAAATCATATTCCCGGATATTATTGATTCCCAGGAAAGTTATTTATTCATGTTCTAGTTACATTTATTCCCATGGTGAGGGGGTGGGAATAGGGTCTGTTGGTTTACATTTTCATTCCGGTTTCAATTTCCTGTTTTCATTCTATTTCCTGTTTTTTGAAATTTTACAAAGGAAAAACTGGAAATGCCAGTTTCCAGCATTTCCAGTTTTCCCTTTGTAAAATTCTAGAAAACAAGAAACAAAAAATGGAAATAGGAAACGAAAATGCAAAGGAAACAGACCCTTACATTCCCATGGGAATGGAAGTTATTTTTAAAATAACTTCTCACTCTCACCTAATTCTACTATATTTTTTCGAGAAAAATGATTGTGCACTGACAGTGTTAAAAGTTTTACACTGACGGTTAATCACAACCCTTGATTTATGGTAAGTTTGTTGACTTTACTAATTAATATTTTAAAAATCATATAAATGAAGAATCATGATTAAACGTTAGTGTAAAACTCTTTTACACTGTCAGTGCATATTATTAAACTCTATTTTTTCTATTTTTATTTTTTTAATTTTAAAATAAATAAATTTTAAAAACATTCCTGGGAATATTAAATATCTACCAAACATGTTTAGAAATTTTACCCGAGAATAACATTCCTGGTAACATGATTCCCGGGAACGTTATTCCCAGGAATATGAAATAAAACCTTAAAACAAACTCCCCCCGAGGGTGTTAGAGAGTGTGTTGCTAGCACTCCTCTTTTTTAATCCTCCAATTTAGGTGAAATAGGGTGAAAAGTCTTATTTACGCGTTTCATTATTAAAATATGCAAATAATATAATGATAAATTTATTTTATTATATATGCTCTTTTACATTTCAATCGCGATATTCCCACACCTGCAGAGTGAAACACTTTCGATACACTTTGTACACGTATGAATAGGAGATGACTCAGCAGGACATCGTGTAAAGGTTTAAAAACAATAAAAAATCAAAGCGAGAACTATATAGAAGAAAACGACAAATCATTTGCGCAATTGAAAAACTTTCGAGACAAGAACCACTTCTCTCTTTTGTGAAATGTGAACGCTCTCAAGGTGACGATGACGAGGGGTCCCAGGGAACGACGAACGAGCCTTTTTCCTGTTTGACGGAAGCACTACACGGCGACCACCGGAGGCTTCTTCTCCGAGGAAGGTTGTAGGCCACGACATCGTCATCCCACAAAGATGCGTTTTTGAACCCTTAATTTTCCCCAAATTTCGTTCAGTTTGTCACCACCGCAAGGGTAAAACCCATGTTTTGATAGGATTTCGTCTATGTTTTAGAGTGATTTGTGGAAGTGCTTTTCATTGTGTGGTTATGGTTTTGTGGGTTGGTAAACCTTAGAAGCTATTGTTTTGTTTATATATATACATACATTTTCTGTAAGTGTTATTTTGTTTGGTAGGCTAAGGTACTTTCTCTCTCGATCATTCCTTCACGGTAACTGTTTTGCTATCATGTTGTTAGTTTGGATAAAGCTTGAACAGAGTAAGTTGTAGCATTCAGTTGTTTGATATGCATCTGCCTGTGTTAAATAAAAGATGTCTATGAGATGCATAAGAAAATAAGGTGAATGGATAATAAAGGAAGGAAAATATGGTCTACTATCATCTAAGTGGTTAATATCATGTTTTTCTATGGGTATTTACATACCATAGGTGGTTAATGTCATCAGAACCCTATAGTCATCAATTGTGAATAATCACAATTCATTGCTTGAATGCATGCTTGCATAGAGGGAAGCACAAGTCAGAAAATGGTTCAAGGAACTAATTAAAGAGCTTGCATAGACTTGTTTAAGAAACAAAAGTACTTGCATTTAGAGGACTTGATAAGCTATTTCAGGATACCTTTGGGGGTTTTCCATAAGCAGAACTCTTACAATCATATGTTTACCATATATCAATAATATTTGGACATCTAATTGGTTTTGAGGATCCTCATACTTTTACTTATTTAATTTGATTTTGAAATGGTTCCCACTTTCTAAGTGTTTTTACTTGTGTTTAGAGGATTATTTTGTTTATGTAAGTAGATTCTACTGTGTCTTAACAAGATTTGTGCCTAATAGTTAATTATATTTTTATCCCTTAAAATGTGAATTTGGACAAAACAGACCTGGCATATGTATAAATTTGATGTGTATATGGAATTCCTTTAGATCTTTTTTCCTATTTTTTTGTCCCCTTTCAGTGTTCTTATTGACTTTCTGGGCAGTGAATCTGAATAATAATGTTTTTTGCACCTGATCATTGTACGGAAGTTCCTTTGGTCATTGTACTATATACTTTTTTCCTATTTGTCTTATGCAAATGTGATCTCTATGATTTGAATTTGAAAAAGTAAAATGAACAAATGTTATAGTGGATCTTTGGATCAGTGACATTGAGAAAAGGTTATTATCTTTTTTCGGTAATAAGCTTTCTACTGCTACAAGTTCTGACACTGTAAACATGTGGTTAATTGTGTGTCTTGAACGGTTAATTATATAGTGAGATAGGTGAATTTCATGTAGGGGTGGAAACATGCCAGGCCAGGCCAGGCTTTGACAGGCCTGAGCCTGTCATGACTCCTAATTCTTAAGCCTGAGCCTGGCCTGTTACCTGTTACAGGTTTTTTTGTAAGCCCTTGGCCTGGCCTGCGAAAAAGCCTGCTTGGCCTGTAAGCCCGTTTAGAAGCCTGTTTTATAACAAGGCCTACAAACAGGCCAACAGGCCTATAAGCCTATGCAGGCCAGCAGGCCTTTTAAGCAGTTTTTTATATAATTAATTTAATATATTCTAATTTGTTACTATATTATAATTTTTTAAATTATATTTATAGTTATTTATATAATTAATTTAATATATTATATATTATTATATTAAACAGGTCGGCCTGTTAAGCCTAATAGGCTTTTTCATAGGCCCGAAGCCTGACCTATTTAACTAATAGGCCTTTTAACAAGCCTTGGCCTGACCTTTTAATAAACGAGCCAGGCCAGGCCAGGCCATAAACAGGCCAAGCCGTAGGCCCCTGACAGGCCGGCTGGCCTATTCCCACCCCTAATTGCATGAAAACAGAACAACCATGATATGAAACTTATGGTAATAATTCTTGGAATGCAGGATTGCATTGAGAGAAGTTCAACTCAGAACAATGGTGCCACTTTGTGTATGGAGTCATCCTTGGAGATTATGAATCAATGGACAACCACAGACACACCCATTTTAATCCTTTGACAACCTGTGTTTTTCTTACTACTTGTGTTGAAGTTTCACACTGCATCATAATACAAGTTCATCTTCTACATATAAATTATTGGGATACTTCCAATTGTAGTCCAAACGTGTTATTGCTCAATTCCTTCCTTGGGGGTTTGGTGTGTAAATTATTTTTTGATTGACATTGTAATTAAGACAAGCAGTGTACATGGACTACAAAGTTTAGAGGGAACCCATCTATAGTAATGTTCCCTGGTTTATCACTTTTGAATACGTAATGTGTGATAATTGAATTTTGCATTACACCTCCATTACAAGTTTAATTATTGGTACATATGTTTTAAAAGTGTTTATGGTTTATACTGAGCATAAGTCTAATAATGAATAATTAAAGAGTAATTTTGGTTAATTTCATTACAATAGAATAATGATCACATGGAATTTATGGTTTTCCTTACTAGAATGCAATGTTGTCAACATGAGGTTAATGACATATCCATTGACGGTTAATGAAATAGTATATATGGTTAATTGTATCAAAATAGAAAAATGATCACAGAGAAAGAACTTATGCTTTATATTTAAGAATTCCATGAACCTTAGGTTGCATGTCAATCTAAAAATGGTTAATTAAATAGTCATTTTGGTTATTTTTATCACAATAGAATAATCTGTTTGTTTCATTTCAGATGCTTTTAACCACGTTTAGTATTTCATTAACCTCCCGTACACACGCCATTAACCACTATTTGACATGATTTCTTTTCACGTCATGATTCTTGTATTATGATTACATTAACCAAAGTTATACATGAATTAACAGTTAATAGACTCCTGCATGTGTACAACAGTACTAGTTTGAATCATGATGAATAATTTCAAATCACATTATTATTATCTCTGATTCCCAGACAGAGATATATAGGCAAGTGTGTAATCACTGTTTTCAGAATTTGAAAAAAGGAGAGAGATAGAGAATTAATGATTGTGTGTAAAATTGTTTAAGTAGTGAGATTAATTAGTGCAAAACATATATAATGTTGCTTGAGTTGTTTATATTTTGCCCATTTAGCTTATTGAACCTACTTCCATAATTTCTAAGAGCTTTAAAGATGCTAAACATGGTGTTGGCACCTGCATACTGTGTTGAGTAGGTTCAAATTTACCACTCCCTGAATCTTTGTCTTTTGTAAACTGTTCAAGAAGATAGACTCCAAATAGTTTCATGCAAGGCGTATAGTTTGTCCTGCTATGGAGCATACGAGTAAGGTATATTAATTATTACTGTTTGATTCTGTGTTTCGGTTTGTCAAATGGAAATTAGGTTTCTAAGTACCCTAATCATATGTGTTGACATGTTCGGCTGCATAATGCATGTGAATTGAAGTTCCTAACGGAGGTCAACAAAGAACTTACAACTGTGCAACGAGACAAACATTAAGGGAACACCATTTGGATGGACCCTAGGGTTTACTCCTTTAGATGTATGTGTGGCACTAGGGTTGCCCATTGTTGGTGACAAGGTTTCATTTGATGACACAACAAATTCACACACACTGTCTCTTTTTGCAGGGAATCGGATCACGATTCCCGACATTGTTGGTAAATTAAGGTACTCAATGCTGATGGGGATGTTGATGACTTTTGTCGTTATATCTTTTATTATATTTGCGGAGTTTTAATCACAACGATGTCAATCTTATGGATTTAACCACATTCATGAAAATTTTCACCACAGTTCCCGAACTCATTAACCACATGTTCACAGAATTTGATTGCCCACTTTTCTGTTGGTTTTCACCATTTTCTGAAATCTATTAACCAGTCCCAAATAATCCATTAACCAGTGTTTGACAGGATATAAATGAACATTGCCCAAAGGTGTACTTCAATCACTAAGGTTTTTAAATCACTCACAATAAGTAGTTCATTTGTTAACACTACTTCCCTGTGAGGAATCATCTCATCTTCAAACTTTTAACCACAACGATGATACTGTTATCGATTTAACCACATTAATTACATCGTAGGCAATATTTAATTGCAAGAAATCAACAAATTTAATGTGTTTGCTTTCGTCACATAATGGTTAATGCAATAATAAATATGGTTAATTGCATCAGAATTGACTGCTCATTACAGGGAGTTCTATCAAGACTCCTTCAGATGCAATCCCATTAACTAATATTCCAAAATCTGACTAATGCAACATTTTGTATGTCCTTTCCAATTTCAGAAATTTTCTTCTCCATGCTTCACCTGTTTTTGACCAAAAAATGATAAATACCAAAGCCAAATACATCCACATAACCTATACACAGTTGGTTAAGATATAACAATCCTGGTCCCATTTTTGCCCCATTTCTTTTGTACAACCAGACCCGTATGCCAAAAAGAAAAACAAATTACCAAGGGTTCAAATTATAACAAGTGTATATCACTCCAAAAGATCTATGCATTCTATGTATTGTCTTAAACCTTCCTAAAGGTCCTGCTTCTTTCTTTTCCTAGAGTATGTCATCCACGAGCTTCTAACTCTTGCACTAACCACACGCTTCCTTGGTTGCCCTTTTAATCTCGTGTAGATGTTTGATCCTTCATGCTTCTTTGTGTCCTCCAAATCAGGTTCCATTTGTATATCATCTGCAAAACCTACATTAAAACATCAGTCAACAAACACAAACAAAGAATTTTTCAATAACACTTAATTTTAATGGCATGAGTTGCAAAGGGTTACATTTAGAACCAAAGGCAACACTTGGTCCCTCCATATCTATAAAATCACCCTCCAACTCTCCTTCGTCACTTCTTCTACCTTCATCCTGTGACATGTTATCAGCATCCGCGCTTGTATTGCTTGCTTCAGGGTCAACAATTCCTCTTCATAAACATTTCAAGGACAACCATAACTTTTTAGATTTTTTTTGCAAATTAAATCCCCTAAAATACCACCCTAATGATATTATATTTGTGACTTGCATATTAGGTCTTCTACATGTTTTTCTCCTACAGTTCTTATAATTGCCAAAACCGCTCTTCATAGTTCCTCCCCTGTAATTGTACTGTCACTCACCAGTTCCTGTTACAAACTGGTTAATAATGTTACTTGCTTTGGTTAATCAAGTTGGTTACTTGGTTAATAAGTCAGGTCTCACTGCTTGTCAAACCAAGCCTACGATTCACTTCTTCATAAACCACTACTCACCTCAATAACCCATGTGAACACCAAATACCATTCATCTAATCTCAATCATTCGTCAACAAAGATTTTTCACTTAAAAATTATATGTGAACACCAAATACCATTCATCTAATCTCAATCATTAGTGAACGAACATTTTCACTTAATAATTATACTCTTTCATGGCTATTGGCAACACCATACTCAAATCTAAAACACATCAATATTAATCATGCCACCCACCAATAACACCCATAACAACTGATTTTCCAATTACTATTATAACAAAAGCAAGTTCGTGCCAAGAAAATCGTCTAACCCTTCAATTGCAAATAATCTAATAAACCCTAAGCAATATTCATTGTACAGGGCAAACCCAACATCACCATTCCTGTTATTCACGCATGTCTTTAACATTCAAGGAAACCAAATAGCATACGAACATTAAAGTCCAGAAGCATACCTCCACTGGATCCTCGTCGCCAACTGGACGCACGTTTCCGCTTCTTCTCTTTACTGATGATTAAGCGCGGTGGCCTTGACTATATTCTTCCCAACAACGCTTTCCTCTTCCTCCTTAACGCGGTGGCCTCCACTCCGTCTATGCTTGACTCCGTCATCGTTCAAAAGCTTGCATTTCATCATCCCCTGTTTTGTTTTCACTTTTCTTCGATTTGAGTATGGATTTCAATTTTAGGGATATCGTAATTGTTTCTTCCTTGTGTTATCTCTCTTGTGTGAACCTCTTTCAGTAGCATTGGGGCAATGGGTTTCAATTTTTGGGGATATCGGGATTGTTCAATTTTGGGGGTAATGGGTTTCAATTTTGGGAGAAGTACTCCGCGCTCTTTCTTTCTATTAGTTGTCGTCCACTTCCTTCTTTCCACGTCATATTACAAGCCTACGTGGATGCAAGTGTGCGGGAAGTGTAGGCAAATAGGTGTGGGAAAAACATTTCCGTTTACATTTCATATTACTTCATCACATTTCATTTTGCTCTACTTTCCATATTATCCAAAGTAGGAGTAGCTTCTTAGTTCGTATTAAAATATGCAATGGAGTAAAACGTGGTGGAAAAGAATAAAATTACTTAATTAGATCTTTAGTTATAAAAAAAATTATTTCATCACATTCCTCTTATATTAGATGTGGTGAATGGTTCAACTGCTACATATTTTATTTTCCTTAAATAAAGTTCGGGTTCGAGTTTTATAGATAAAAAAAATCTTTCTCTACCATAATGTAGATGTTTGGCTCATGTAGGATTACCCACATGGAAAATGCATGTAGTTTAACTAAAAAAAAGAGTGCTAGCTAACAATACACTCTCTAACACACTCTTTCAACACCCTCTATGTGATTGGTTAAAAATCTCATACATGGGTCTCACCAAAATATGTGGATCCCACGGTAAAGTGTGAGACCCATGTGACTTTTAACCTGTTTTAAGCAATGAAATTTCTTATTATATTCCATTTTTCCATCCTACTTTAAGCGATCAAAATAATGAAACTCTTAATTCTTTTTTTTATTAAAATGAAACCCTTAATTCTATCTCACTCTCCTCTATTCCAACCCTTAACCAATCCAAATATCGTGGTAGATAAATATAAAGTGTTTTTTTTGTATTAGAAATTAATTGGAATCTATGGTCGAATAAAACTTTTAGCAACCATTTGTTGAGAACTAATACTGACTCTCTTAAAAAGATTCACAAGCACGATTGCAAAGCATCAGTTCTTCCACTAATAATAAGTTCTGTTCTGGACTGGTGTCCGGCATCCGGCATCGCTTGGGCACGTGGACGTCATGCAGAGCCATACCACATGACAGTTACCTGAAGCGACGGAATAAGATACGGGCGCCATAACGACATGGATATTTCAAGGCGGAAGATGCCAACACGGAGGAATATCTTGCGTACTCAGATGTTCACGACAGTAACAGTTCACCACTATTTCCTCCATATAAATACTCACGATTTTGAATAATCAGGTATCATTTCTCAACATATTCTGAGACTTGCTACACACGAAACTGACTTGAGCGTCGGAGTGTCTGCAGGTACACCCCCCTCCTCTGTTCAGGCGGAAACCATCGTGGACGACCAATCTTGCGACCGAATCCTCCATCGGAGAACTACCCCCAGTTCATTGGCGCCGTCTGTGGGAAACGAACGACTTTCGTTTCCAGTGACTCACGCAAGAATGGTTGACACAAGGGCAAACTCCGCCACAGGTACGGGCCGCGCCGCATCCAAGAGTCCCCAATTGGCAATCTTGCCGTCGCGCCACCAACGGCACCCGTTGGCGTTCTTGCCCACTACGGCACTTCCTGCCCTGTTATGCTTCAGCGCCCGCCGGCGCCTGACCCAGGCTCCTCAGCCGCTACTTCAGCCGCCGTTGCCGCGACGCAACCGCAAAGCACCGCCTCAAAACAATCGTCCACCTACTCCGCCTCCTACTGGCTCTACGCCACCAGGACAAGCCGTCGCGGCAAGAACGGCTTCTTTTAATCAGTAGACAGGACAGTATGCTGCAAGAATACGCCAGACGCCTCTCTAGGCTCGAGGAAGAACATATACCCTTGTCTGCACAAATCATCACCCAAGAAACACCGAATCAGGAAGATCAAGAGCGTCAACAACCACTGAATCAACAGCCACCTCCTTCCCATCATACAGCGGAACCAAGAATGTCTCCAAGGAGAGACCAACCCCCCTCATGGCCAGCCTGTGCCCTCCAGGGAGCGCCAGCCCTCGCCTGAAGCATCTTTCCAGCACTCAGTATCGTCGGCCCGCTCACAGCGTAGACGGCCTCCTGTATTCTCTCGGCATGACCGCCCTGAGGAATCCAGCTAGACTTCAACGCTGACGATGAGGTTATTCAAGCCGTTGTTCCATTTTCCGAGAGAATCATGCTATTTCCAGTAAATCGCAGGTTGAAAAGCTGCCAGTGACGGAGCAGTATGACGGAACAGGAGACCCTTTGGAGCACCGGATGTAATATGAATCCGCCATGTCCATCAGGGGGGGGCAACCGGCCCATCATGTGTCGGGTTTTCCCCTTTCTTTGAAAAAGACTGCTCTAACGTTGGTTCCAGTCTCTTCCTCCCAGATCCGTCAACACATGGGCGGAACTTCGGAGCAAGTTCGTTACTAGTTTCACCACTAGCAAAGTTCAGCCAAAAACAGAAGGCCAGCTTGAAACAGATACGTCAGAACCCCACGAATCACTTAGAGATTATATCAGCAGGTTTAGCAAGGAAGCGCTACTAGGTGCAAGGAATTCAGCCCGGAGTACAATTGATGCTGGCCAAAGATGGCTTGATTCCACATTATCACCTTTTTGGATTGATTTATCCAAGAAGAAGCCGCTTACTATGGAGGAATTTTTAACAAGAGCGGAGCAGTATATCAGCTTGGAAGATGAGGAGCTGGCATTAAAATTGAAGGGCGTCTCAGAGCAAGTCGTTAAGCCGGACAAGCCTGCCGGTGAAAAGGGTAACAGACAGAACAGACCTCAAGGGCGATATAGTCTCTACAACACGCCGCTGACCACTTCGCCAGGCAGGATATTGAATGAAGTAATGCAACGTTCGAAATGTTTGAAGCCGAGATAACCCCGCCCCAAACCATTGAAGACGAGGCCTGAGACTGATAAAAGCAAATATTGCCGTTTTCCACAGATGCCAGGGGCACGACACGGATAAATGCATTCAGTTGAAGGATGCTATTGAGGACCTTATTCGTTTGGGGAAGCGTAATCGATTTGTGAAGAAAGATAGAGCTGACAGAGGTTTTAGGAGAGATTCTAATCCACGAAACGGAAGAAGCCGCTCAAGAAGTAGAAGCCCCCACCGGCATCGTTCTAGGAGTCAGAGAGAAACATCTCACAGATCTCGACCACAGTCTCGCCACCATCAGGAAGACGAACCTCGGGCATCCCAGCGCAGGGAAACCCTGGCTAGGGAGCACACGCCTGACGCAGACCGCCCCATCATTTATGTTATAGCTGGAGGATTCGCAAGGGGTGGAGAAAATCAACAATTCTAGGAAAAGACATTTGAAAGAATTATGAGCACAGCAATCTGATCCCCCCGGCCCGTCGGCATCGTCAGAGGTACCCTCCTATGGCTTTTCACTAGTGATGATTTCGGACCGTGATCCCAGGACATGATGATCCACGTCCTTATCATGGCTTTCCTTGCCATCACGAAGTGAGGAGAATATTCGTGGACCAGGGCAGCTCAGCTGATATACTTTTTGAAAAAACTTTCAGAAATCTGCACATTCCGGAGACAGATTTGCTGCCTTATACAGGGGGAGACCTTATTGGATCACGGGAGACAAGACCAGGCCTTTAGGCTACGTAGAGCTACTATTTGACTCTGGGAGTGCCTCCGGCTTCGAAAACGGTGAAAGCTCGTTTTCCTGGTAGTAACTGCCCCTCCACATATAACGCCATTCTGGGGTAGGCCGGCCTTGAACGCCGTAGGAGCTATCATTTCCACCAGCCATCTCATTATGAAGTTCTGGGGAGATGCAGGAGATGTCGTATCTTTGAGAGGGAACCAAGTTGACGGCGAGATCCTGTTACAAAGGAATCCCTCCGCATAGTGAAAGAGGAGAAGCCAGTATCAGCGGAAGCCAGGAAGCCGGAAAGGATATTATGCTTACAGATCTTGATGTCCGGATGACTTCGCCGCTGAACGTTTATTGGCCATGCAGGAGACTCCCAGCCTCTTCAAGTTGGAAAATACCCAGATCAAACCGTACAGGTAGGAACGGGGATGGAGCCAAAGTTAGAGGAGCCTTATGCAACCTGCTCCAGCAGAATGGAGATTTGTTCGCATGGACTTCAGCTGACATGCCCGGCATAGACCTTGAATTCATGAGCCATCGCTTATCAGTAGACCCCAAACAGAAGTTGGTATCCCAGAAGAGGAGGAAGATGGGTTCAGAACGTTTGGGGGCCATTGCTCAACAGGGTGATGGAACTATCTGAAGCGGATTCGTACGAGAGGTTAAGTATACCACCTGGCTCTCCAACCCGGTGTTAGTAAAGAAGGGCGTCAGGAAAATGGGAATGTGCATTGATTACAAACGGATCGCAACAAGGCCTGCCCAAAGGACTGCTACCCACTTCCCAACATCGATCGATTAGTAGACCAATCTGCTGTTACCGTCTGCTATCCTTCATGGATGCCTACTCCGGCTACATCAAATTCCAATGTATCCTCCAGATCAAGAAAAAACTGCGTTCATGACAGACCAAGCTAAATACTGTTACCGAATGATGCCATTCGGCCTAAAAAATGCCGGAGCAACATACCAGAGGATGATGAATAAGGTTTTTGAGGGTCTAAGTGGTAAGGTTGTGGAGGTTTACATTGACGATATGATTGTCAAGAGCATAGAGGAAGAACTTCACGCTCAAGACCTTTCAGTAGTGTTTGATCGTTTACGCCGGTATAACATGCGCCTGAACCCAAAGAAATGCACCTTTGGAGTCCGGGCTGGAAAATTTCTGGGGTTCATGCTTACTGAAAGAGGGGTTGAGGCCAACCCGGAAAAATGCAATGCAGTCTTGGAAATGAAGAGTCCCGCGTGCGTCAAAGAGGTTCAGCAGCTCACAGGCCGCCTTGCCGCCTTGACTCGTTTTATATCCAAATCCGCGGCAACGGCGTTACCTTTCTTCCGGCTTCTAAAGAAGGGGTCCCAGTTTCAGTGGACCCCGAGTGTGAGGAAGCTTTCCAACGGGTCAAAGAGATTTTGGCAACTCCTCCTATCCTAACAAAGCTAAGGCCGGAGAGCCACTTTTTCTTTATCTATATATCAATCACAGAGGAAGCGGTTAGCGCCACCCTTGTCCGTGAGCAAGACGGCACTCAATGGCCAGTCTTCTTCGTGAGCAAGGCGCTGCAGGGCCCAGAGCTGAGATACCCAAAGGTAGAGAAGGTGGAATTCGCGCCTTCTAACGGCAGCAAGGCGTCTGAGACAGTACTTCCAAAGCCCTCAAATAATAGTACGCACAGATCAGCCTATCCGTCAAATATTACACAGGCCGGACTTGGCAGGAAGAATGGTTTCGTGGGCAGTGGAACTATCAGAGTTTGGGATCATTTATGAGCCTCGGCAAGCCCTCAAGGCACAGGCTCTCGCGGATTTCATTGCCGAACTGACGCCGGCAACCCCTTCAGAGCCGATCCATTGGGAGATATTTGTAGGGGTCAACCAACCCTAAAGGATCTGGCCGGCATCCTGCGAGAATAATCAGGAATCATCCTGGAGCATTCCCTTAGCTTTTCTTTCCTACATCCAACATCAGGCGGAGTATGAGGCATGCATCGCCGGCCTTCGTATGGGGCTATGGCGGCGGAAGCGGTGATTTTGTAGAAAAGAAACAAAATGGCGCACAGGATATCAGAATAAAAGTGATTCTCAGCTGGTGGTATCCAGATCAAAGGGCTTACCAGGCGAAAGAGCCACTCCTAATGAAGTACTTAGCTCGAGTCAAAGAATTAATGTCATCCTTCCGGCAAGTGGACATCCCATGTACCAAGGGAAAGGAATGGACGCGCTGACATTTTATCCAAGCTGGCCAGCACCGGTCTTCGGAAGCCATCGATCCGTCATTCAGGAAAGTATAAACTCTCCTACTGTAGTGTCTCCGTCGACAACGAGATTCACTGGTATACCGCCATACAAAGATACCTGGAATCCGGAATCCTACCCGCTGAAGCCGGAGAAGCAAGGAAGTACAGCGCCAGGCAGCGCGTTACTGTATGCATCAGGGGAAATGAAATATACAGAAGAGGAATCTCACACCATATAAAGTGTATCCCTCCATCTGATATCTCATATATTCTGGCTGAGGTGCACGAGGGATGTTGTGGCCAACACCTTGGAGCAAGGGCATTAGCGAAGAAGATTCTCCGGGCTGGTTACTATTGGCCAACTCTGGAAGCCGACGCCGCCACACATGTCCAAAAGTGTGATTCTTGCCAGCGGCATGCCGACATCACCGGGCCCCCCCGAACTATCCTCTATCACGGCGCCATGGCCTTTTGCATGGTGGGGATAGATATCCTGGGACCTTTCCCTCTAGCTCCAGGACAGGTCAAATATTGGCCGTAGCAGTTGATTATTTTACTAAGTGGATTGAGGCAGAGCCATTAGCTAGGATCACTGCCAAAAACCTGGAAAGGTTCGTTTTTCGGAGGATAATATGCCAGTTCGGGATCCCGCATACCATCATTACGGACAATGAACCCAGTTCACTGATAAAGGGTTCAGGGACCTGCTTCAGGGGCTTCACATCAAGCAACACTTTACGTCAGTTAGAGCACCCACAAACAAATGGGCAGGCTTGAAGCAGCTAACAAGGTAATTCTGCGTGGTTTGAAGAGAAGACTGGAAGACGCAAGGGGTTGTGGGCTGAAACAATTATGGCATGTGTTGTGGGCATATCGCACCACCCCTCATTCACAACTGGGGAATCCCCATTTAGGCTCACGTATGGCACGATGCCGTCATCCCGGTGGAAATCGGGAACCCGTTCTTAGAACCCTTGATTTTAAGCCTGGAATCAACGAACACCGCTTACGAGAAGACTGGACTTAATTGAGGAAATTCGTGATAAAGCGGCTATCCGCGAAGCCGCCATTAAAGCTCAATCAGCGGCTCAGTACAACTTCAAGGTGGTCCCTAGAGCCTTCGAGGTAGGGGATCTGGTCCTCCGCCGCGCCGACATAGGCGGAAAAAAACCGCCCAAGGAAAGCTGGCGTGCAACTGGGAAGGACATACGGGGTAACGACGAAGACTAACACTGGAGCATACGCCCTTGAGACTTTACAAGGGATTCCCATCCCAAGAACGTGGAACGCCGCCAAACTCAGAAAATATTTCAGTTAGATAATGACTCCCACCAGAATGGGAAATCTGAATGTTGTAAAAACCCAACAAATGGGATACTTGAAGTCTACAAGGCCTAGCGCACGTGGCTGAATGCCAATTTGAAATGTAAAATCTACAAGGCTTAACGCCGTGGCCTAGAGCCAAATAAAGAAGCATATTCATACGTTTCATGATAAACGGCTTCGCGCCGATGATCACTTTCGGATTCAACATCGAGCAAAGGCATCAAAGATGATATCCCTCTATGACGGCTTGCCACCTTCATAGCAGGGATACATCCGAAAGCGCCCCTAACTGAAACTTGATTCAGTGCAAAGGGAAAGAAAGGATCCCGACACCGGCAATGTCCGGGGTCCTGATGTGCGTATATAAAATAACCAAGAAAACAAAGAGCAGAAATCGAAGTCACAAAAATAGGTTATAACAAGCGTTTGATCGCTTACAAAAAGGCGTCACACCGCCAAAAAGAAAATGAAATAATTACAAATTAAGCCGGCATTCCGGCCCTTCATCTTGAACACTGGAAGCCAGTCACATCACCATCAGATTGTTGTCTTCCAAACAAGGATCTGGGCATCCACCATCTCGGATTCAGATCAGATGGGCCCTGCATTTTAGGTTTCGGGGAGCGGGTAGCGATGTCGGCCTCCAAAATCAGGGGGTGCATGGGAGGAGGAGCGATCTCTACTTCGCTGGGATTCCTCCACAAAAAATTTCCCGGTACCCCGGTACCATTTGCCATCCCGAACCACGCAGAGTGTGCTCATGCCTCTGGTCCGCAGGTTAACTCCGGGGTTTAAGAATTTGATCTGATCTATGGCATGTGAAAGAATACTTCAGCGATTCGCCAGAGATCCTCCACCCGCTGGATCTCCTTCTCAAACTCCACCGTCTTAACTTCCTCCTCCCTAGCCCCATCGAGATCTCCGCCATCTTTTGTTTTTCCAAGGACGGCTTGGATGGTTTCAGACCTCTTGGTGTCTAGATCTGACTTCAGCTTCTTGATTTCTTCCTCCAGCTCCTTGTTCTTGTCAGTAAGTCGGATATTGTCATCAGAAAGCCCCTTCACCTTTGAGGGCATCCTGCATCACGACTTCGTCGTCCTTCAGCTTCTTCGAGACGGCTTCGAAGTCCTTCTTGATCTGAGGGAGGGAGGCCACCTCATCTATGGTACTGTGGAAAAACTCCGCCATCATGGCACCCCGCAAACACCAGGTGCCCACCTGACCCAGGAAATCTTTCATCTCAGCAGCAGAAGAACCCGTGAAAACGCGCTGACCCTGTTGGCCCAGCAGTTTCATGGCAGCGTCCTCCTCGGGGTCCGGCGTTGCCCAAGATATTCTTTGGGAAGAAGAGAACCGGAAGGCGTTTGAAGCGCGGAATGACTTGCACTGGAACCAACACCCTTCCAGAATTAAGGGGACCCTTCAGCGCCTCGGTCCGAACTTTCTTCAGAGGACGTTCACCTGGGACCTGGGTTACTACTCTGGAGGATGTCAGAGCGGATGAACCGGCCCCAGTGGCCACCGCTCTTTCTGCATCAGCGGCTGCCCTCTTAGCGGCCTCACGCTTGGCCCTCTTCTCCGCTAATGCCAGCATGTTGTTTCCCGCCATGTCACCTGCAAAAGAAGGACAAGAGATATGAGAAAAATGCTCCAACGAAGCAAACAAGGTAATCTGGGGAATACCTAAGCGATCTTTTAAGCTCCGGCCACCGCCGTTGAGGATTCGATGGCACCCCAAGATCCCGTGTTCCTCTCTAAAGGCTTGCAATGCCTTCACCACGGCAACCTCAGGGTCAGATAGCTCTTCAATACTAAAAACATAATCCCTGGACATCCTGTTAAAATGATCTTGGGTCCAGTACAGCGGGAATTTAGGCTTGCCGTCTTCCTTAAGCAACCATCGCTTCCCGCTCTCCCTTGGGCGAAGAAAGACGAAGCACTCCTTGAAGTTCTTGTATGAAGCCTGATAAACTTCAAAAAGTTTGCCGCCAGGACCAGCCCTGAAGGCCAGCCACGCCTTCTGCCCGTTCGCATCCACCACTGGGTACGGTTTAAACATGTGGAAAAATATATCGAAGTTGTACATCAACCCCAAGGCGCATACCTCCATGAAGCTGCGGATGAAACCCCAGGCATTCGGGTGCAGTTGGGAGGGGGCAATGCCCAAATAACGAAGAAGGCTAACTTCGAAATTTGAGAACGGAAGTCGGACCCCTAAATCCGTAAACAAACACTTGTACATGGGTAGAAATGGCTCTTCTAAGGTCCCTTAACTACAAACCCTATCATCTTCCCCGGGGAGCTCCACAGACCAGTCATCTTCTTGGCCGGGAATCGCGTAGGTCACATGCCGGAAGGCCAGTTCTAACTCCGGCTCTGAGCTTGTACCAACATGGAGTACCCAACGCCTCCACATCTACCCATCTGAGGCTCTCACTGTTAGGCGGTTCCAGGAAGTCTGCCTCCGGGGAAGTGTGAATCTTCCTTTTACCCATCTCAGGGAAGAATAACTCCTGGGACCTGTAAGAAAGACCCTGTAAGTCCTCGTCAGAATCTGAATCCGAAGACGGCGGAATGCCCGAACCCAGCCGGACGGCGCCGACATATTCCCTTACTTCATCCATCCCGACACTCCTCCCCAGGCGAGCAGATAGCTCGGCATAGAGGGCCCAAAACTCACTAGGAGTCAGGGAGTTCAAGGGCAAGGCTCCCCGGGGTAGCTTCCCAGAAACTGAGTTGTTTAAACTCTCAGATATGGAGCTAAAACCACTACGGGTCCGGCGAACTAGCGGCGCAACCCTACTTCCTTCCGCATTTTCATCTACTACCCCGAAAACCACCCTCGGGATCCATTTTTCGATGGTACACTGTCCCAAACCCAGCCAAAAAATGCAAAACCACCGGGAAAAATAAAGGGCGAGAGGTCAGGGAATACCTTGGAGGAACTCCGAGCAAAAGGCAGAAAGGAACTGAGCAAGACCCGACGGTTCGAATGGCATACACCACCGCGGCCACCTGAGCAGGGAAAGGGCGCTGTGAGCTTCGCCGCACCGGAAAAGAGAGTTGCGGGAGGAAGAAGAAGACAGCAGCGAAGCGGAATCCTCAATTTTTGAAAAAAGGGCCAATCATTCTCCTCCCTCGGATCATTTATGCAACAGGAGAGATCGTGACACCTGGCGGAACGCCAAGCGACGTGCCCTTAAAAACGGGACACGTCGCGTCTCGAGATTTGAACCGTTGCAGCTGGGGGCAGATTAAACGGCACCGCCATCCGGTATGTAACTGTCACCCGGGGTAAGAAATACACTCAAGCCGTACATTCAAATATGAAAGTTACGACTTCGGGGGCAACTGTTCTGGACTGGTGTCCGGCATCCGGCATCGCTTGGGCACGTGGACGTCATGCAGAGCCAATAACCACATGACAGTTACCTGAAGCGACGTAATAAGATACGGGCGCCATACCGGAATGGATATTTCAAGGCGGAAGATGCCAACACGGAGGAATATCTTGCGTACTCAGATGTTCACGACAGTAACAGTTCACCACTATTTCCTCCATATAAATACTCACGATGTTTGAATAATCAGGTATCATTTCTCAACATATTCTGATACTTGCTACACGAACTGACTTGAGCGTCGGAGTGTCTGCAGGTACACCCCCCTCCTCTGTTCCAGGCGGAAACCATCGTGGACGACCAATCTTGCGACCGGAATCCTCCATCGGAGAGAACTACCCCAGTTCAAGTTCTTTATATATGACTTTGAAGACGGATAAATGGATAATGCTTCTCATCAGTTCGGCATGGTTGAGTGGGAATCTATTACTATTAAGTCTCTTAGAACAAATTTAACTGTCAGAAACTCGAAAATGCTATTTTTAGTTTACACAACAATTGAACTTGTACAGCAGCTAAACGAATTTTGGGTTAAATATGTTTTTAGTCTATCAAATATGAAGCTTAAAGTAGTTGGTTTGTGTCCTTTATTATGAAATCACGTAAGTTTAGTCAATATTTTTAAGACCGTTAACTTTAATGCTGATGTGACAAATAAACTTATGTGTGAGCTTATTCAGACACTTTTAATGAAATAATATCTCAACTCATCCATTCATATTTTTTTTAGGATTTTATTAAATGTAATAAAATCATTAATTTAAAACAGAAATTACAATTACCATTTACTGTGTTGAAATTGTAAAAGAAATGCTTAAATACATTTTTGGTCCCTATACTTTTGTAGATGAGTGATTTTGGTCCCCCTAGTTTTAATTGCTCAATTTTGGTCCCTATACTTTTGTAAATAGGTAATTTTGGTCCCCTAGTTTTAATGGCTCAATTTTGGTCTCTTATCTTTAAAAATTGAACAAATATAATCCTACCGTTAGTCACCCATTAATATTTAGCAGAGTTTACTGACATGGATTTAATTTTGTGACATGTAAACTATCACATGATAAATATTATTATTTAATTTTATCTCTTAATTTTTTTAAACGAAAAATCGGAGCTTGCAGATTTCAGTTCGCTTTGATTTCATTTTAAATTTCATTTCATGCCCGAATGAGATTTCAATTTGCTTGGTTGATGTCTTGAAGCAGACCTGCAATTGTTTTAATTTTGGGACTTGTATTTACTTTATTGTTTTTGAGAAAATTGTAGTGTAGTAGTGAGATTTTGTTTTTGATTTTGTTTTCTCATTGTATTAAATTAATGCAAAATCTGATTTTATTTTTTGATTTTTCGTTTAAAAAAATTAAGAGATAAAATTAAATAATAATATTTGTCATGTGATAGTTTACACGTCACAAAATTAAATCCATGTCAGCAAACTCTGCTAAATATTTAATGGGAGGCTAACGGTAGGATTAGATTTGTCCAATTTTAAAGAAGAGGGACCAAAATTGAGCAATTAAAATTAGAGGGACCAAAATCACCCATTTATAAAAGTATAGGGACCAAAATTGAGCAATTAAAATTAGGGGGAACCAAAATCACCCATTTACAAAAGTATAGGGACCAAAAATATATTTAAGCCTAAAAGAAAAAAACACTAGTATGGGTCTATCAATTGCCAAATCATTTTTATTAAATGCGACTTGTAAAAGCTGACACATAAATCTGTTTGCCACGCCAACATCAAAGTGGGGGGGACTAAACTTACGTGATTTAGAATATAAGAACCAAAACCAACGATTTTAAACTTTATGGACTAAAACCAATTCGGGTCATACTTCAGGGATTAAAAACATATTTAACCTAATAATTCTTTTAAAAAGAAATCGTTTCTTCTCTAACTAAAATGCCTTATCAAGATACTCTTATATGATGTTGGTTGGAGGGGAAGGGAGGGGGTCTATAGGGGTTTCACGGGTCGATTTGGTTTGGTTCGGTTCTATAGTAACACGAATCAAACCAAATAAAAATGTTCGGTTTGGATTTTTCAATTTTTTATAAGTGACCCGAACCAAACCGAACCGATCAAGAACGATTGGTTCGGTTGAGTCGGATCATAATTTTATCCTTACAATCCAGTCAAAATTATTTTTTGGTAATAATAGAAAAATTTATTTAAAAAAAAGATAATTTATGATAAAACCTCTGTTATCTCTCCACTATGATAAAAATTTATGTTGATTTTTAATCTCGCTCTTTTTTCCATTTTTTTTATTTAGGTTCGGTTCGGTTCGGGTCCAACCCGATTGACTAAAAAATCCAATCCAATCAAGATTGGTTCGATTTGTTCATCAGATTGAATCAAACCATGAACAACCCCTAGGAGCCTATATCCTCCTGATAGCATTTTACCTCTCCTCAAAGAGTGGAGGGATTTGAAGGAGAGGAATAAAGTTTAAAATGCACCAATTAAAATTATTTAAATATCTCTCCACACATATTAATAAAATTGATGTTATAAAAAATATAAAATGTAAAAATAAATTTATTTTATTTATTTTCTTCCTTTTTCTTCAACCAACCCTTCTATCATTTATTAAATCCCTCACTTCATTTGAATTAATCAGATCGTTTCTCTAAGCCCTGTTTGGTGGATTGTGGAAAAGGGAAGTGGAGTTGGGTGGATGTGAATGGGTAGAAATTCACCACCTGCACCTGTTGGTGAGCCTGTGGAAAAGAGCCAAAGTTGCAAAAGATAGTGGGCCCCGTACAAATAACATTTTCTCGACTGTTTGCTAGAGAAAAGGATAGAAATAGCTGCTGGCCCCAAAATAATCGATTACTGCCCAAAAAAAAAAGATCGATTATTGACTACCAGAAATCGATGTCTAGCAAAAAAAAAAATGATTTCTTTAGCTGCAACCCATACAAGACCAATCAGTGCAGCTGCCAGACAATCGATTATTATGCAGTGAAAATCGTTTTTACGGTAGCTCTGCCGCCAGCCAAAATATGTCCAAAATAATAAAGAATGCTATTTCACTTCTATTCCATCTCATCACACAAAACAACCTACTTCCTTGCACATCTATCTCGTGTTTCTCACCTATTTCACTCACACCAAACAACCTTTATTTCTCTTCTATTTCCCCTCTATTTCTCTTTTTCCCACTTCTCTTCTACTCATTTCTTTTCTTCTCCATTTCTCTACTACCACCAAACATAAACATAAATGCCATATCAGATTTGGTTTCACGGATTTATGGTAAACTCGACCATATGTTTTGATTTGTCTTATTTAAATGATTTCACGTTTTTAGGCGTACTATCTTTCGTGAAAATTTATTTCATTTATAATTTTTTTTTATGTATGTTAATTTATCATTCTAATTATTAAATTGAAAGTTTCTATAAGTAAAATTAAATAATATAAAAATCCATATTAATTAAAAATTAATTGTATTTTGTAGAATAATTTTATTTAATGTATAATATATTTTTTTAAAATATAAAAAATATTAACTATAAAAATATACCCCTATAAATATTTAATTTATGCTAAAATTTAATTTACATAATCAAAAAATATTAAACAATTGGATTGTTGAAATTTGACATTTACATAGCAAATTAGTAATGAAACATTTACTCACATTCGTTTTTCTTAGTGAGAAGGTAAAATATATAAATAACTTTGTACGAACTTGTTCTCATAAGCTCGACCTCATCCTAAATTTTAACTATCACCAAGAAAAAAAAGTCTGTCTTTCTCTCTAGAGACGGTAAACAGCTCTTTCAGCACAGTTTCCTCTCAGGTCTTTCTCTTCTCTTCTATACCAAAGACAAAAGCACAGTCCTTTGCTGCCTTTATATTTCACAGTCCTTTCTTGGTAGTGCCAAGAGTTCCTTTTCGGTCAGAGTGGTGGAAAGGTCCAAAAGAGGGGCATCCACGTGAAATCACACAATAGAAACGTCTGGAACTCAACAGTGACACGTGATTCAGAGTTGCATGTATGTTTCAAGACAAGTGTCTTACTGTAAAACCTAAACGGATTTAAGTGTACACCCTTGGATTCATCATCATTCATTCCCCCATTAACCATACAAGACAAACGTGGTCCAAATTCTAATCTAAAACCCCTTCTGCAGCACAGTATGGTCTTCACGAAGAATGAAGAGGAAAAGAAATGGCCAAAGAGGTATTACAAGGAGTGGAGGTGCGTTGATTACTGTTTTTGGATGATTGGGTATGTGTGGACCACTTGGTGGCTTCTCTCTTTCTTGTACAGTTTCTTGCCTCCTACATTACCTGGATTTGATGCACCTGAGGTGTCACCTGGGTGAAGCTGAACCGTGAGGGAGTCACTGGCACTTCACCCTGTTGTTTTGGTGCCTGGCATTGTAACTGGTGGGTTGGAACTCTGGGAAGGGGAGGCCTTGTGCTGAAGGGCCTTTTCAGAAAGCGGCTTGGTGGGGTGGAAGTTTTGCTCATATCCTCCAAAGGTGTGAATATGATTGAAGTGAGTTCTTAATTTGCACATGAATAGTTTTTGTATTTGACATAGTTCATTTCATACTTATATTAAGTCATGACTCATAGTAGGATAGTTATGCTTGATGAGTATATTAATCTTGAAATTGGGCATGACCAAGCTGGAATTTTAGTTGAGGTTAAGGCCTGACTTGGATACACTTATCTAGAATTACTTGCTAGAAGAAAACAAATAGAATAAATCAAAGAGGTAAAATGAATTCAACTTCTTTCATAAGTTGAAATGAGAAGTTAAATGAGATAGCTTATCCAGAAGTTGCTAATTTTCAACTTCGGGAAGAAATTGAATTCATTTCACTTTATTGATTCATTGTATTTTCTTTTCCTAGAAGTTCTTCTAGAGAAGATTTACCCAAACTGGCCCTAAGTGTGAATCCAATCAATAAATATATAAGCTTGTTTTTTTTTTTTTGGTTTTGTGGTGGTATTCAGGGCCTTTGTGGCTGGTTAGAGGCATCTTCTCTCTGCATAATGAGACTGGGCTGGACCACCAGAATTCGAGTCAGGGCAGTGCCAGGGGCTTGTTGCTGCCGACAACTTTGCTTCATGATTATCTAGTTTGGGGCATTTTATAATAGAGAAATTTGGCAAGAATTGGTTATGAAGGGAAGAACTTGTACATGGCTGCCTATGACTGGGAGACTGTCTTTCCAGAAGAACAGAGGTATAATGATTATTTTAAAATTTGTTCAATAATCAATACATTATATTTATTAATTCAACTTCACACTGTTCATTGTTCAGTTTTTGTAGCCTAATACGATCCCTTATATATAATCAAAATGTTTTGTTCATTTGTAATTAGCTAATTTATAGGGGAAAAAAAGAATGGTGTGATTGTAGTAACTTGATGTGGTATCGACTATTGGAACTGTGTGACAGGCTTTTATTTTCCTCTGTTTTGCTCTCTTGTGGTTAAAAATAATGTGATTTAGATTTTAATTTCATGGGGGAGCACACAGGAGGGTTTTTTTTCCCTCATCTTCTTGGTTTCCAGACATGAATCTTCTTGTCACCCCCTTTTTTTGGTCATGTCTTTCCTTTTCGATTCTATAGCCAAAAGAGTTACCAAGTAGAAAAACTTGGTTGGGATCTTTGCATAAATGAGTTTCACCTGATTTAGTTTTAATTGGACAAAGCAGAGTCGTGACCAAGCACTTAGTAGATTGAAGAGTAACATCGAGCTAATGTTTGTAACCAATGGCTATAAGAAAGTGGTAGTGGTGCCTCAATCTATGGGGGCTATTTATTTCCTCCATTTCCTAAAATGGGTTGAGACACCTCCCCCCATGGGAGGAGGTGGTGGTCCAGGTTGGTGTGACAAGCACATCAAAGCAATCATGAATATTAGCCCGGCATTTCTTGGCATTCCAAAGGCAGTTAGCAATATATTTTCCGCTGAAGGCAGTGATATTGCGTTTGTCAGGTTAGTACTTGCAACAAAATCCTTCATTTCAATTTGACTTGATATGAAATTTGAAGGAATGATTTGAAGTTGAAGAAACCATTTATCATCAGCAGATTAAATGCTTTCTCTAATAATCAAGGGGATTTTAAATATGAATTTCAGCAAAAATATTAAAGACATCATTAATATGAAAAACAAGTTTTTACTTTGATTGTAAATAAAATGAAAGCAGATACAGCTTAATAAATAATGTTTAACTGATCATCACATTTTAAAGAAGACAAAAGGGTGGACCGAGCAAAATCTGACTCAAATTTAATATATAGGAGTTCAATGGTACCATGTTTATGTATATGCAAGTCTTCAACTTCTCTCAATATAAACTTTTTGCATTAACTTATGGATTGACATTATCCAATTCAATAGTAATTTCATCTATATATATGAATCTAATCAAAGGGAAAAGAGGACCTGGCTAGACTACTTAAATCTGAAAATTTTGGGTATCTCCTAAAGAATGGAAAACTAGGGCTGTAACTGTTATTCTGTCAATATGTCAAAATCTGCTTAAGCCAATAATCATTGTTTCATGAATTTTGTGATCTGTACCATACTCATAATCAACTTAGTAGATGATGGAGTGACTTATAATTTTTGTAGAGCTGTGGCTTCTGGCATTTTAAATTTTGATTACCTTGGTCTTCAAACGGTTGAAAATGTCTTGCAAGTATGTAGAACTTGGGATTCAATCATCTCATTGATGCCAAAAGGTGGTAAAACCATCTGGGGTGACTTGGATTGGTGTACTAAAGAATGGAGTAACTGTGATCAGGTAAAGAAGGGATATGTGAAGCACTTTGCAAGTGACAATACTTATAACTGCAGTGATATGCAAAAAGGTCTCCACGTAAAAGAACCTATAAAGAATGGAAGAAATAATCTCTTTTGGCAAGGCAGTCCTCACAGTTACTTGCTTCACTTCTCACTGCACTTGATTCAGAGGTACCATAGCTACCCACTTTCCTTTGGCCTTAATATGATATCACTTCACATGTTTAAGAAAACAAAAAAGAACTTGCTCTATTTTCAACTGCTTAGTGATGCTGATATCAAAGAACAGAAGTAATTGCAGTCTTAAACTCAAAGCTTTTCCGTCTTCTACCATCAGAGGAGGCTGGCTTTTATTTTCTCAGTGCAAAGTTCATTTGTTCTTGAGCATCCATGACTTCATATATATTTTTATAAACATCGTACTCCATCATTGATTGAATCATTATTTAAACCCTCTACTGTTCCCGTCATGGTAATTATTTCAGTTTCTACATGGATCCACCACTTTTCTGTTTGATCAGTGTGATTATATACATTTTAAAACAAGAATGATTCATATGTTTTGTCAGCAGGAAATTTCATGGAAAAGTATTCTGCTACTTCTAACTTATCATGTGAGGATGTTTGGACTGAATGTGATGAGATGAGCAGAGAAAGCATCTGGAAAGTTGCTAAAGAAAAGGCTTGTACAGCAAGAACTGTTTTTGATCTACTAAATTTTGTGGCTCCAAAAGCGATGAAGCGTGCTGAGGCTCACTTCTCTCACGGGATTGCAGAGAACTTAGAAGACCCTAATATGCCCATTACAAATACTGGTCTAATCCACTTGAGACAAAGTAAGTATGTAGATTCATGAAATACTTTGACTAGCTTTTCCTTAAAATATTCTCTATGGCTATGACATTTCTTAAAATTTTGACTCTTCTTTTCAGTTATTTAGAAGTTCTTTATGTGGAATATCTAAATCGAGAATTAATTTCACACATTCATCACAACTTATAGGATTCTTAATACCCCAACTGAGCATCAACATTAGATCAATTGGAGTAATTTTCTATTCTTTTCTAAACACATTACCTAGGGAAGCTCTGACACATTGATACTAATTTTATTATTCCCATTTGATTTATTAGTTTTATAACCAAGTATGAATTTCTGATACAGACTACCCAATGCTCCACATATGGAAATATACTGTCTATATGGTGTTGGAATTCCTACTGAAAGATCATATGTACACAAGTTATCCCTTCTGACAAGTTCAAGCGTACTCCTTTCCAACTTGATAGTTCAGCAGATGGAGAAGGGGGAAGTTGGGTACAAAATGGTGTTATTTTGTGGAAGGTGATGAGAGTGTGCCTGTTGTAAGTTCAGGGTTCATGTGTGCCAAAGGATGGCGAGGAAGAACGCGGTTCAATCCATCTGGCATGGCTACATATGTAAGAGAGTATCAGCACAAACAACCAGGTAGCCTTCTTAAGGGGAGAGGTCTAGAGAGTGGAGCACCTGTCAACATTATGGGAAATGTTTCCTTGATTGAAGATGTTTTAAGAGTTGCTGCTGGAGTCACAGGTGCAGACATTGGAGGTGATAGGATATTTTCAGATATCATGAGGATGTCTGAGAGGATAAATCTCAGACTGTGATTATATTTAATGATTGGATTTTCTTACATGATAGAGCATTAGAAGAAACCTGCAAGGTTAGTGCAGCAATAGAGGATGAGCACTAACAGAACAGGTATGTTAGTGGAATTTGATAACTTCAGTAACCATCTGCCATCAAGAAGCTGTCGAGGTTCTGAGATCCTTGCCCACCAAACTGCTACTATGATGGTAGGATGCAAGGACAGGCTACAAGAAATATTCATGCCTGATATGAATAATATGTGAAGGCTAAATTACACTATACCGGAACACCCTTTAAAGTTTAAAACCTTGGTGTCAATACACACTACTTCCAATTAAGGTATTCACTCCATAAACTTGCAAGATTATGTAAATTACATCCTGTTACTATTTCATTTCAGTAGTTACCAGGATTATGTATATATTATGAAATGTACATAATGTTTAAAATAAACGTGAATTTCAAAAACAAAGTTGAAAAAAGAATCCTCTTATGTCTATCTTTTTTCTTTGCACTCTTGTCTCTTATCTCATCTCTTTTACATGAAGTCCTCCTTTTCTTAGCAACTGGACAAAATAGGAGGTAGGTAGAATTAGATACTATTTTTCATTGTTGGCTGAAATTTAAGGATGAACATTTTTTGTCAATAATTAACAATTAGTCTTTATACATCAGTCATGGTTTAAGGATATAAGCTATAAGTTTTTTTTTTAAAAAATAAAAAATTGGACCATGGGGAAGTGCCGAAGTGGCAGACAATGACCTGAATCTACAACCCTTTTGACCCCATACAATTATTCAAGCATGCGAGTAAGAACAAAAGATGAATTATGATAAATATAGCGTGCATATGAATTTATGTACTATTTTAAAAGGATCACAACCCTCTGTAATTATTATAAAAGAACTTCAAAGAATGTCAACCATATGATAAATTGACTTATAACAAAAATAATATTATAATTTAAATTTATCAAACACTAACGGTTGAGCGAAATTACATGATGGTGTAATTCTTTTCTCAACTGCAGGATCTATTTCCAAATAAAACGATACAGAACCTCAGAAAACTCATACCAGAATGATACAGACACCTCACAAAACTCATACCAGCACGCATGTAATGAAAAAAGTATGAGAGAATTAACAAAACAAGAGAATTGACAAAACAAAACAAAATTAACAAAACAAAACGGTTGTCTATGACAAGACAAAGCAAAACAGAGTTTTCAGGGTCAGCTCAACTGTCAAGGTGACGAACTCTCACTTTAGACTCAAAATATTCAACTTACTAATATTAATTTAAAAAATAAATAAAAGAAAGCAAAGGAGCTTTTGGTGGAAATCACATTGCATGTTAATGAGTTGTTTTTGTGCCGTAAAACTTCTCTGTTATAAATATAATTACTGATTTTGAAAACAAATAATGATAAACTGTCAAACTGAATTGAGTATGTGTGAATTCTGTTATAAATATAATTACTGATTTTGAAAACAAATAAATGATAAACTGTCAAACTGAATTGAGTATGTGTGAATTTTATCTCTAATACAGAAAATGTGAAAACACGTTATCATCTTTAAGAGAAAAAAATTGCCTCAATCATATTACATTAGAAAGCATGGATATAATGATTAGATTACCACTAGAAGAATTCAAAATAAAAAAAGCTCTTCCAGAACATTACACCAGATTTATATTGGAAGTACAGATATAATGGCCACTAGCCCACCACTACAAATTTTTTTTAAAAAAAAGCTCTTTCAATTTACAAAATATTTATGTTAATTTTATCATCAACAACTTAACATTGCCAATGTATTTTTGGTGACTGCTTAGGATTTAGGAGCATGAATGGTCAAGTGATATAAGAACTTGTTAAAGGTTAGTGCTATGAATGGAAAAAATTTGGTAGATCAAAGTGCTGCTCCAACTTCATATATGAGGCATGCAGTACAAATTTATCTTAGGTCACCAACCCCATTATTCCATTAATGTAATGCAAGTTTTTACGTCCTCTTTCACATCTCTCTTACTGTGCTTGAAAAGTTGAAACCCATAAGTTTGATAAAGCTAAAAACATTATGTGTCAATAGTTCAGACTTGCAATTACCAAACTCTGCATCCTTTATTACTATTATAATTGTCAAGTATTTTGTTCGGTTGAGATTACAAAGAAATTTATTTGCTTTTCAATGTTAGAAAATGAGAAGAAAAATGATAGATTATCTATTTGGAATTTAACGTGACCTTATCATGTGATGCTATGAAAGTCTAACAATTATCCATCCCCACCAAATACTTACTGTAGCCTTCCAAACCAGCTCAACAGATAAACTGTAGACACCACTATAAAAGCACTTTAAAGTCAGCAGGTTCCCAATACCATAACTCATCTTTAAAGTCTACTTTCTTCTCTCTTGTGTGTGTTAGCATGATAGAAAATTCATTGTTGATGAAAAATTAAAAACATGGGTTATTCAAGTTCTCTCTTGACTTCCTTTCTTTTGTTTGTTGTGGTGTGCTCAAATTTAACAAATGGACAACCTCTAGTCCCTGCATTGTTTATATTTGGAGACTCTGTTCTTGATGTTGGTAACAACAACCATCTATTTACCGTTATTAAAGCAAACTTCCTACCTTACGGAAGAGACTTTGAGAATCACAATCCACAGGAAGGTTTTGCAATGGAAAGCTGGCCATAGACTATATTGGTAATTTTCTTCCCCTTGAAATACCATTTAACTATATCATTTCCCTATTACACACATTATCTTATTATTTTTTCATTTAGCATTTCATCTTTGTTTCATTAATTCATTACAGCTGAAATCCTTGGATTTGACTCTTACCCACCAGCTTACCTCAACTTAAAGACCAAAGAAAAGAACCTCTTGAATGGTGCCAACTTTTGCTTCAGCTTCTTCTGGTTACTCTGATTCTACAAGCAAACTATATGTAAATACATTTAAATGCCTTAAACTCTAGAACCCTTTTTTTTTTCATTACTTAAAAGTCATATCACATATGATCATGTTGGTAAGTCTTTTTTTGTTCTGGGTGCAGGGTTCAATTTCATTAAAACAGCAGCTGGAGTACTACAAAGACTGCCAGAATCAATTGGTGAAAATAGCAGGGCAATCAAATGCATCATCAATTATATCTGGTGCTATATATATTGTTGGTGCTGGTTCCAGTGATTTTATTCAGAACTACTACCATAAATCCTCTGCTTAACAAGGTTTATACAACTGATCAATTCTCAGACATTCTAGTGCGATGCTATTCCAATTTCATTCAGGCATGTCTTTCTCAACCTTGATATGCTGACTCAGTAAACCATTGGGGAACTTAGAAATGGACGTCATCTATTAAAAGTTGCCAATTTTAAAAAAAAAAATTGTCTTCGGTCAAACTTTGCCAATTTCATTCAGGCATGTCTTTCTCAAACTTTGCCAATTTTGATATGCATTTCTAATTATGCCTGTGACAGAATTTATATGCACTAGGAGCAAGGAGGATTGGTGTGACAACATTACCTCCAATAGGTTGCTTGCCAGCAGCCATCACTGTATTTGACTCTCATAGCAATGAATGTGTAGCAAGACTAAACAATGATGCTATTAACTTCATAAAAAGCTCAACACCACATCTCAGAAAGCTGCATCAAATGCTTCCTGGCCTTAATTTGGTCATATTTGATATTTACCAACCTCTCTATGACCTCGTCACCAAACCTTCTGAGAATGGTACAAATCTAATTATGCTCAGCCTAGTTATCTAAATGTATGGCTTATTATCATCCAGGATTATTATTTTGTTTCTTATGTGTGGAATGCACTACACTATCACAGGATTTTTTGAAGTAAGGAAGGCTTGTTGTGGAACGGGCTTGCTAGAGACTTCTATATTATGCAATCACTTGTCCATAGGAACATGTGCTAATGCATCTGGATATGTATTTCTGGGATGCTTTCATCCCTCAGAAGCTGCAAACCAGGTTTTGGTAGATGATTTGCTTTCTGCTGGCATCTCCCTTGTATCCTAATCATTAATCAAACACTTGTCGGATCACATTCTGCTATGGATTTCCTATACACGTAATTTTTGCTTTTGTATGAACTTAGTTTACGTAGAAGACTAAAAAGAATAAAGGAGGTTTTGTATGTTCATTGCGAATCTTAATGTGTGCTTTTTAAAATTCCGTGTAATTGAAGAAAGATGATGATGCACATTGTATTAAGTTCTCGCTGAGGAGTTTTTCAATTGAGATGATTGCTTGAATTCAAACTAATAATAAAGTTTTTATGAGTTTATAAGTGCTTATGAAAAAGTCAAATAAGAGTGCTTTTGGAAAAGTTTAGTTGTAAATACTAATTTCAATTTATGAAAAAGATGAATTCACTTTACCTTTCTTATCTACATTTTTTCCCTCTCATAAATGCTTGTAGAGAATTTATCTAGACTAAATATTTGTCTAAGCTAGATGTAAAAGTATTTTTTTTTGTGCATTTGGTGGTGCTTGACAGGCAACACGAAGTGTCCTATTCACAAAAAAATAGTTTTTTTTAGTGATATTCAAGTGCTTTTAAGTTTCTTTTAATTTTCTTCGTCAAGATTGATTAGTGCTATGAACAGAAAAAGATAGACTGTTAAAAAATTATAGACACCATTGTCTTCATAAAAGAATCTCAACAAAAAAAGGTTAGTAGAGGTTGTGAGCACTTTACTAATAAGACACTCACTACAAACTTTTAAATTATTACCAATCTCATTATGGAAGCACTTTATGTTTTTCTTCAATTTTCTCCTTAAAATTCTTCCTTTTATGTTATGCTTTGTTGCATTGATTTAATATTGTTGACAATTCAAGATATTTCAAGACTTATTTACCAAACTCATGTTTTGTATTACTGTTAATATTATAAGTTATAACTAAGTTTTTTGAGTTAACCACGTGTATCCCTATTACCAAAGATAATCATGTTCGAGGTTTAGCCAAGACTTCCCACCCTTCTCTAAGAGTGTGTTCAGTGGGGATCAGGAGCTCTTCCCACAATCTTAGCATGCGTTGCCAATTGAGCCAAAGACCCTCTATTTGCCAAACTCATTGATTCATTTGTTTACCTTAGGTTTGAAGTTTTCTTTAAGCAAAATTTTTTATTGGGATTTTTCATTAATTTTTGTATGATTTAGCCTTCATTTTGTATTTGGAAGAAACCATTGTCTTTGTAAATGGCTCTCAATTGTTTAGAAATAACTGTGACAGTAATCATAGTGCCTGCCACTTTAGTAAATAACTGTTTAAAAATTAAAGACAACATTGTCTTTGTAAAAAACTCTCTGATTGATTAGTGTGTGTCAACATGAAAAGGTTAGTAGAGGTTGTGACCGTGATCATACTTGAGTAAACAAGACACTCACTACAAGATTTTAAGGGTCACTAATCCTATTAATGTAATGCAAGTGCTTTTATGTTCATTCAATTTTCTCCCTAAAATTCTTCCTTTTTTACCATTAGTTGAGTTCTAAGCATTGTTGCATGAATTGGTATTGTTGACAAACTTGAACTTCCGAAACTTAGGGCCCGTTGGGGGTGGTTTTCAATTTTCAGTTTTGAAAATTTTAAAAATCAAAATCAGTTTTCAGTTTCGAAAATTTTAAACTAAAAAACCAGTTTTCAGTTTCAGTTTTATGGTTTCCTGTTTCATTTTTTTAATATCGGTTTTAAGTTCTATGCATTACAGGAATAATTCTCTTTCCTCTCTCCTTTGTTTCTCTCTTGTCTCTCTCTCCACTGTCTCTCTCTCCTCTCTTTCTCTCTCATTTCCTCTATTCTCTACTGTCTCTCTCTCCTCGCTCTCTCCCATCTCTCCTCTGTTTTCTTCTATTTATCTCTCCTCTGTTTCTCTCTCTTCTCTCCTCTATTTCTCTATTATTTCTCTCCCTCTCTCTCTCTTGTTTCTTTCTCCTCTCTCCTCTGTTTCTCTCCTGTTCTCTCCCCTCTCTCTCCTCTAATTCTCTACTATTTATCTACATAGAGAGAGAAATGGAGGACAGATAGGAGAGAGGAGAGAGAAATAGAGGAGAGATAGGAGAGAGGAGAGAGAAACAAAAAAGAAAAATAGAGAAAGGAGAGATAAATAGAGGAGAGGGAAATAAGAGTAAGAGAAACAGAAGAGAATAAAGGAGGGGAGAGAAAAGAGAGAGAAACATAGAGAGAGTAGAGAGAGAAACATGAGAGAAACAAAGAGATAGGATA